>JAJREH010000024.1:0-423951 GCA_023065455.1 Cladonia rangiferina
CTAACCCTAACCCTAACCCTAACCCTAACCCTAACCCTAACCCTAACAAGTCGGGTTAGGGTGTAACGTCTAACCCGAGCCCCAAAGATAGTCGCCGTACCCTTCCCCCCGACTCTAACAGCCCTTAGCGTCTCCTCCCGAAAAAATATATATTAGGGTTAGGGCATTATGAAGTCCCGAACTTTTTTTTTTTTTTTTTTTTTTTTTAAGATATCCCCGCGGGCATCTTGCCCCGTAAGGATGGGTGGCGGGTTATATAAAGGACAAGAAATCACCCTGATGGACTGGTTGCAGCACCAATCATACTCCATCTCTCAGGCGATAATCAGTACACACCAGGGAGAGCACCGCGAAGGGAGGGGTTCGGGACTTGCAGTGGGAATGGGGTTCCGCCTCCTGGGAAAGGGGACGAAAGGTGCCCTCTGGGCTTGTTGGAGGGTTATTGTCTGACCGACACTGTAGGCGGCCGTTGAGAAGCCCGCGGAGCGGAATGTCGGGGAACGGAATGGGAGGCACGTAGGGGCTCGTGTGGTTGCAGAGCTGCATTGAACCTGCGTTTTTGGCTCTATATGGGACAACAAGACCTGCCCTTTAAGTGTACAAGTTGGCTAGCTTTAGATAGTCTAACAAATCAAACCCCTAACCCTAACCCTTAATTTTTATTAATAATACTTTAAGAAATCTAGTAAATTTAATAAACTATAAACTATTTATTTTAAATATTAAAGTTAATATTTATTTAAAGAAAGAAATAATATTATAATTTAATTATTTATTACTTACTTATTTATTTATTAATTTAATATAGTATTATATTTATTTAGTTTAATATTTATAATTATTACTACTATATATTAATATTAAAGATTTAATAGATCTGAATAAAATAATATTAAGTATAATAAGAATATTATTATAAAGATCTAGTTATAAATTTTAATTACTAGATATATATACTTAGCTAGTAAGAACTAAACTTTATAAAGTTTAGAGTTATTAAGAATAAATTTAAATTTATAATATTATTTCTTTCTTTAATATAATAACGTTCTTCTTATTATAAATTCTACTTAATATAATAATTATTTAGATAATATAATAGTTATTTAATATATATATTAATTAATTAGAATACTTATTACTTATATTTTATCGCGTATTATTATTTTATAAGCTTTAGCGAAGTTATAATAAATTACTAAGAATTTCTTCTTTATAAATTAAATATTAAGTAGCGATAATATAATAATAATAATAATAGAAATTACTTATAAATTTAAGCTTTAATACTTTAAATTAATTATATTAAGCGTTAATAAGTAATAAAATATTATAGAAATAATATATTATTAATAATTTACTTATTATAAGATTAAGAATTAAAAAGTTAAAAAAGTTGAAAATATTAAAAAATTTAAATAAATTTCGCGTAGTGAAAAGTAAGTAATAAAATAATAGTATTTTATTTACTTAATAATATAACTAAGTTAAATTTAATATAATTTATTATTTATTAATATTAAGTAATAATAATAATTATTTATAATAAGAAGATAAATATTACGCTTACGTAATTTAATAGTAACTTATAATTATTTTTAATTCTTATATTTATTTAGATCTTAAGTTATTTTTTAATAAGATAAATAATTTAGTTAAAGAATTATTTATAAATTATAATAATAATAATAATAAAGAACTTAAGAATAACGAAGAATTCTTTAAATATATAAAATAAATTATTAACTTTTAAATATAAAGATTTTATATATTTTATTAATAAATCTATAATAATTAGATAAAATAATAATAGAAGTAAGATTACTTAATAATTAAGTAATAATAATAAGATTTAAAGTATAAATAATAATAATAAGTATATTAATAAGTATATCGATAAGGATTAGAATAAGAATTAAAATAAGAATAAAAATAAGAATCTAGATAAGAATTTAAATAAGAATCCGCGATATCTATATATTTACTTTTAATAATTCTCGCGTGAATATTAATATAAGCGATTTTTTAACTAGAAGATTATTTTATAGTATTTATAAAATAGTTTATTATATATATTTTCCTATATATATTAAATAAAATAAGTAATTAATAAAAATAAGATATTATAGAGTTTATAGTAATAATAATCTATTGACTATAAACTTATCTTTAGAAATACTTATAGAGTTTTCAAGAGTACTTTTAAGAATATTTATACGAATCTAGCTCTTATAACTTCTAAATATAACGCGAGATCTTAATATTTTAATTAGCTACGAAATTATATCAGAGCTTTACCTCGTAAATAACTTGATAATAAATCTAGAATATTAATTTTAAAAAAACTAAGTTACTTAATATAGTTATAAAAAATATAAATATTCTAAAAAAAATATAACTTAGGAAAATCCTATTATAGTAATAAATTAAAGAATTTAATATCTTTTATAAATAACTTTTTTTATAATGTTAATATTTATAATATTAAGTATTTTAAATAATAAATATAAAGCTTTAGCTTAGAATTATTATTTAATTTCTAATTATATATATATTAATTATATATTTAATAGATTATATTATTTAGAGTTTTACTTAGTAATTTATAACTTAATCTAGTTTTTATAAGATTTTTTAAACTTAATAAAATATATAGTTATTCAACGATAAATAAAACGAAATAATTAAAATATATTAATATCTTAAATTAAGTAATAAGGATTCGATAAAGATAAGTAATAAATAACTTAATATAAATAAATAAGATATTATAACGTATTAAGAATTTTAATAGAGCTATAATATTAAGTAAAGCTTTAAGATAGAAAAGAGTAATAATAAGATAAAATTAATATATAAAGTAAAATTAATAGTAAGATAGAATTAATAATAAGTAGTAAATAAAATTAATAATAGAATAATTAGTTAAATAGTTAAGTAATTAATAATTAATAAATATTAAATTCTTATAGTAAATCTAGTTAATAAAAAAATATTTATATTATTTACTTAATAACTTAATAAGATCTACTGTATAAATCTTTAATAAATAAAGATAATAATATTATATTAAAGATTAAGTAAAATCTTTATAATAATATTTTATTATATTATAATTATATATTTATTTAAGTTTTATTTAATTTCTAATAATTAATATTAATTCCTTATATACTCTATAGATTTCTTTCTTAACTTTATTCTATTAATTATATTATATTCTTATTAATTTACTTTAAACTAATTCTTAATATTTATAATATATTTAAAGTAATATAATAATAATCTAATTAAAATAATATAATAATAATTTTTTTAAAATAATATAATAATAATATATTTAAAGTAATATAATAATAATATACTTAAAATTATAAAATAATAATATTTTTAAAGTTATTAATAATAAGTTTATAACTATATATTAATAATATATTTAAAGCTATATAATAATAATATAAATATAATTATATAATTATAAATTTATTAATTATTTATTATTTATATTATTTATATTATATAATTTATTACTATTATTTATTATAATTTATTAATTATAATTATAAATATAGAAATAAATTATATAAAAATAAAAATATTATTTAATTAAATATAATAATTATATTAAATTTATTTAAATAAAGTTATATAATTAATAATATTATTTATAATTATTATAATATTAAAATTATTTATAATTAATTAAAATTAATTATTTTAACTTTAAACCTTAAAAATTTTAAGTTTTATTAATATTCTTTCTTTAAGTAAAACTCTTTATATTAATCTTATAAATAAGTTTTAATTATATAATAATAATATATATAAAGTTATATAATAATAATATATTTAAGATATTATAATAATAATATAATTATAATAATATAATATTAATATATATAAAACTTTATAAAGTATATAATAATATTATAACTTTAATTATATTTAATAGAAATATTATATAATATTATTTCTAAAATATTTTTTTAGAATAATTTTATATAAGTATAATTATTATTATTTATTATTATTTATTAAATAGTTTTAATTATATAAGTATAATATAATTTTATTTATATAATATTTTATAATAATAAAATAATTATAATTATACTTAATAAAAATATATTATTTATATATATAATATATTTATTTAATTTATTATTATTATTATTATTTATTATTAACTATTAATTATTATTATTAATATAATAAAATAATTTATATAAATAAAAATATTATAAAATTATATATAATAATTAATTTAAGATTATTAAAATAATATTATATAGTTATTATTATTATTTAGAATTATTATAAAACTATAAAATTAATATATATAGAATTATTAAGTAATTATTATTAACTAAATAATTTAAATTAATTAATTTATTTTTCTTAAAGAAATTTATATAAACTTAATAAATTTTTAATATTAATATTAATAAATAAACCTTAAATTTTGAAATTATTAAAATAAATTAATATTAAGCTTATATTAAATTTATAGATTTTAATAAAATTTAAAAAAATTTAATTATAAAGTAAATTTTATATTTTATTATACTTTATTAAATTTTATTAAAATTTATAAATTTAATATAAACTTAATATTAATTTATTTTAATAATTTTAAAGTTTAAGATTTATTTATTAATATTAAGAAATACTTAATATTAAAATTTTATAAAATAATAATAAATAATAATTATATTATTAAGAATTTTTAAAATTTTTTATTAAAATTTATTAAAATCTATATATTTAATATATACTTAATATTAATTTATTTTTTAAACTTTAAAAATTAAGACTTATTTATTAATATTAATAAATAGTTAATATTAAAATTTTATAAGGTAATAATAGGTAGTGATTGCGTTATTAAGAATTTAATATTTTTAAATATAGTCTGCTCGCGCGCGCGCGCGAAAGAAAAAGTTCCTCGTTTTCGCCGAGATCATTTCAATTGGGGTAAGAGAACGAGGAGAAGTGCGCCGCATGCGGAGAGAAGTATCCATACAGCAAGGAATATCACCTAAAGAAGCGAGATTTAGAGAGGATTAAAAACATGATCACTACTACTCCAGGGAGACGCCTGGAGAAGCCAGAGTCGAAGACGCAATGGTCTGATGGAGAGGGATATACCACCGTGCCCAGTAGAGGGACGATGATAACCAGGGGAGGAAGGGGTAGCGTGGGAGGAGCCACGCTGGGGCCGAGGGGAGATTGCCTAAGGCCAATAAGTATATAAGAAAACCCCTGAGTATTGGTACCTGGGTTCGATAAGCACCAGGATTTCGCAAGCGGAGGAAGAGCGAAATATACCTAGCCCCTTGCGCACACAGTCTTGACCATCCAATAACGATCCGAAGGTCCCAAGACCACTCCGCATGACCCCACTTCCAAGCTTTGGAGCTTTATACCTTACAATCCTCACTATGGGCATCTCTCGAGAGACCCTATTGGTCACAATATTATGCCTCTGCACGCTTCAGTGAGTCGACTCCTGCGTTGACAAGGGGAGGAATGAAGCAGTATTCGCCCGAACTGATCTGGTCGCGTTTTTCAATATCGGACTCGAGTGGAGCAGATTGTGGCCATATCGTGGGTATCTTATTTGACTGGATGGTGACAAAGGTACTACGATCTTAGAGTGTTGTCGTACCTCGCGATACGTCCCAATGGGTCTGCAATACTTTGCCTAGATTTCTTCCCAGACTGTTGCATCTTACCTGCGCATGGCATTGGGTACAAGAGATATGATCGCTCTTGATATTTGAGTTAGAGCTTCTGCCTTAAATTCGCATGTCTCTCTCTATATCTCGTGTGTTCTACGTCGCTAAAAGTGCAAGTAACTGAGCGAGATAGTCATCACGTCCCTAATTCAGCAACATTATCTCAGAGCAGCCCATCGGCCCAGGGGCGAAAAGCCGCTTATTATCGTCGCTATAGCAATACTCCTCCCCAAAGCCCAGCGTTTCCTTGTCATGCTCAACTTCAGAATTATGACCCAGTGTTTCGAACATGCCAATTCTGTGATACAAATCTGTGAGACCGCCGGAACCAGGATGGGGCATCAGCATCAACCCACCAATCCTCTCATTATAAGTCGAAAACTCCTCGCGCTGCAGCGCTTTGCTTCTCCGTCGCCGCTGGATTGGCATACACATGACTATTGCTCCGCTGTCAGGTGGCGTGGTATCCGGGTACGCAATAGCAAGGATTGTACGGCTAATCGGCAAAGTCTGCGTCCGCTCCTCTTGGCAGTCGGGAAAGAATTTAGGGTCGGCCGTCGCGCCTTTGAAGCGTCTCTGTGAGGTATGAACACGTTTGCCGCGCTTGTTGATCGCCAGCGCCCAGTGGTTGACGTCAGCCGCCCATTGGAGGCACGCAATGTGTAGATCCCCATCAACCACAAGAAGTGCCTCTTCGACCGTCCGGATACCGTCGCCGACGGACAGCGACGTAAATGTGATTAGGCTCCCTGCACGGGAAGGGCGCGAGGTTGCGATTGGACCCTCGACGCTGGCCCAGGACCATGTGGGCGCGCGACGGCAGCCGGGGCGGACTCCGATGGAATCACCTTGTTTTGACCGCTTGAAAGATTCTTCGCCCTCGAATACGGTGACGGGTGTAGAACCCTCGACACGCCACAGAAGCTGTGATGGAAGAATGTTCTTCCAGAGACCGGCGAGGTAAGTATCATTGAATTGGGCTTGCATTGCCTGTGCTAGCCCCGATATTGCGACTAGTCTATCAGATTCTTTGGTGAGTTTAGACCGGCAATATGTCTCCAGAAGTCGACACCATATATAGTATCCGTTCAAAGTCAGATTAGAATTTTGCGAGGCCTCCCTGGATTGGGACAGAAGTTGCGCCTCATCAGAGTGACAAATATTATCGTTCGTCGCTTCCTGATTTTCGACCTTTACCTCGTCTAAATTGATCTTGCCGACGCCAGAGACGATATTCCCACCAAGTTCTGGGGTTGTATCGGGCACTTTCAGCCTATCTGTGTCGTCTGCCTCGCCATCTTCGCGATAGGATCTTTCTAATTCGCCAGACTTTTGTTGGTCAATCTGAGTCCAATCGAACCCGTCGTTGTTATTATTCTCGTCATCGCTTGGACGAGAAGATGGTTCGACGCTTTTGTCTACACTGTGATCTGAACCAGCCCCCTCTTCCATGTCAATTACGTTGTCATCTGGTGCTTCCTCGTCCATTTTTCGCTTCCCATCGATATTGGTGCGACGTAAAAGGCCTTCATCGATCTCGAAGTCTACTCCCTTAAATCGAGTATGTAAGTCCTCGGCAAATGTCGGCAACCTATTAGGGAATGTTTCGCAACAATCGTGCGTCCTACACTCCCAAAGAACCTGTTTTTTACCAAAGTGGAGTACTCGAGGAGATAAGTACCTTTCTTGTAACACCCAAGCCCGCTGGTTTAGAGGAGAGTCGGCTACGTTATACTTCCAAAACTGTATTGGGATGACGACAAATTCCTCAGCCGTAGCTCCTTCCCATGTCGGCCTCACAATCGCTGGGTTGACTAATAACGGATCTCTGTTTTGAAATAAGCCACCTGCATTATCGAAGGATGCGTCAGCAGCGAGCGTGAGAAACGCTCTGCTGTAGACATCGTGCATTTTCACTGACTCGATCCGCCAGTCCTCACTCGAATCTTGTATAATGCAGAGTGCGTCAATCCAGAGATAACGAACATTGAATTTTCTGCAAGCAAAGATGGCATCTCGAAAGGTTTGGGGGAGTCTTGCTTGATCGATACCTTCCTGAAAAGTCTGGATCGGGATGGGCACTTTACTTTCGTCTGACGAGGCGGTCTGCTTTGTTAGGACAGTCATTTGAGAGGTACCCCAGCAATGACTTAGCGCTATATAGGGCCCAGTGATGTTAGATTTAGTCGTCTCCCGAAGCCTGATAGTGGAGTCTGCGGATGCGCCTAGATCAAGCAGACGGGTGGGATAGGAAACGGGACATCGAGGATCTGAAGTGTTACACAAAGAATGGCTTCCTAAGCAATCATCTAGCCAACCTGAGGTAAGCTTCCAGACTTCGTCGCAGTTTGTAGATACTGATGAGATGCTATTGATAGTATGCTCGGAATTCACCACTACATCAATGTCAATCAATGGGTTTTGCTGATGTTGATGGAAAAATCACCTTTCGTAGGCTCTACGGCGAATGTGATAGAACATTCGCGAACAATATGACCAATGGGCCAATCATTTGCATATCCGAAGTTGAAGAAAGAGAATGTGGCAAGTCTGCGGTGCAGTCAAAATTTAGCATGAGTCTGCGGACCACACAGCCGACTGCTTCTAAGAAAATACTTTGACTATCGAATGCGTCTACACGAATTGAAGAATACGCGAATCATACAAGCGGAGCACGACATAACTCACCATCGGTTGAATGGATTACGCGAATATTTCGGCAAGAGACCATCCCCTGGTTTCCATGTACAAAATTCGTCTTTGGCTCGATCATAGTACTCGAACATAAGCACTCCGACAGGAGTATGCGAGCTGGAATTGGAGATACCATACTCCGTAAAGCTACTCTCTTGAGAGTAACGCCAGGGTTTCCCGTCAGCAAGCTTCAATATAGCGTTCCAGATTTCGCAACAGATGAAGCAGCCTTCTGATGCCGCTTGGCTGCAAGTCGTCATCTCTTTGTGATGTTCTCCATTGCTCGAATAGAAAGGAGGGTAATCAGCAAGTTCAAACACCTTTTTGCACATGTAGCAAAGATTTCCATTTGCTGGCACTAATAGAGTTCTGGTGAGCTCTTCGCTTGAGATAGAGGAGCTCGACCATTCGCTTGAGGAAGAATTAGTTCTCGGTTGCGCCATGTTGGACGGGTGATGGATTTTCGAAGCAAAATTGGGGGCGTGAGGTTGCCTCAGCACCTCAGACGGCAGGATTTTCGCCCGCGCGGGCGCTAGCCTTGAACTGCTAGCTGCCTTGTAATCGCCGCGACTAGCCATCTCAAGCTAGCGCTCGGCAGATAAAGAGTTAGATACTATATTTAGTATAAGTTATTAATAAATTAAAAATTAAAAAAATTTAATATTATAACTTTAATTTAAAAATAATATTTATATTTATTAATTACTTTATTTTAATTTATAAATTCTTTATATATAAAAATAAAGAAAATTTTATAATTTAATTATATTTTTTAAAATAAGTAAAATTTAATAAATAATCTTTACTTATTAAATTTATATTAACTTTAGATTTAGATTAATTTAATTAATTCTTAATTTAACTCAACTTATTACGCGGTGTATAGGTAATCGCTCGCTTCAGACTCTTGCTAGATTCGCAGACGACGGTAAATAGTTCACAGCTCCTTAGGACCCTTCGGCGTCCTTCATGGGAGAAGTACGGGTACCTGAGTTGCGAAATTCAGAGCGTCCTTTTACATTTAAACCCCCCTTATGGTAGGTCTAGAAAGTACAGCTCGACCATTAAAAGCTCAGTTAAGATCGGGGTTACGCTCTCTTCGTTTAGTCCGCAGAGTAATGTGCCCGAAGTCGATACTATCCCCAACGTTACCATTTCCCTTCAGCTAAATTCTCTGTAATTGTGTGTATGTCAAAGTCCTGTGGCGTTTCTGTCTTGATAGTAGCCTGGGATGCTTTATCTTTTTCAGGATTCTTTTTCGTTGCTTTTAGGTCTTGTGCGTTCAGATAATCGTGCAATTTCTGAACGAGAAGCGTTGTAGCCTCCTCAAGCGTGGTTGTTTTGGAGATCTCAACCAGCCCACGCCATATAGTATAGGACAGGTTTAAAGGGAAAAATGTTATCTTAAAAAATTTATTGGGCGTTAGTTCCGAAGCATCAAAGATTTTTTCTACGTATTGTTGACACGCATGTATTACTGAGCAAGGCGTAATTGAGTATTAAACTCTCCCTCTAGTAGAGCACTTCTAATCATTTGCGGCTATTTCTGTTCTCTTGCGGATAGTGAGGCATCTTGATAGCTTACCTTTCGCACTGACTCCTAAATGCGTGTGACCGTAACGGAACATCCATCGCGCCATTGTTGGCTCTTCTCGACTGCAGTAAGCAGCTCCGTCCGAGCTCTTTGAAAGTAAACGATTGGATCTTAGGTACTGTCAAGGGTTATCTGGCGGCAGGTCACTGCACTTGGTATATCCATTTGCTGACGGAGTGTGTGTAAATGGTGGGCTTAATTCAGGTCCAGTAAATATGCTTTAAAGGCCGCAAAGTAGTGTCTGATAAGCGAACAGCTTTAATGAATGTCTTGTGCTTCATGGCTTTGCAAGGATAAATTTAAGAAGAGCTTTACAAAGACGAAGGAACTCAAAGGCAGCGCTTCGGCGGGCCGGACGAGGATAGGCGCAGGGATTGCTTAGAAATGTGGAATGGCAGGTGCTTCCGCCATCACCAAGGTGAGGAGACGAAGATGGTGAAAAAGGTCATTATCTACTCCTACCACTTTAGTCACTGGTAGGCCAAGTGTGAGTAAGTAGCAGTGTATTCTCCTAGAACCGAGATTTGCGGAAAATTATTCACATTCATGCATTCAAACATTGTGCCTTGAGTGTATCCCATGTGTCTGCGCCACGACCGCGGCTTCCATTTTGGGTACGTAACTAATGCTAAGTCAATATTGCGAGTGATGACAACAAATCTGATCATCAACATTGCACTGAGTCACTGTGGCTGCATTGACTGTATTTTGTTGGGAATTACATCTGTTGTACAATAAAGGCATGTAGGAAGCGGGTGCGATAGCTGGACTCAATGGTTGTTGACAGCTTTGCAATCGCGTCAGGACCCGCATAGCCGAAGATTCGGTGTAGATCTGATGGTGAAGCTTCAAAAGCTTTCCGCTGAGATGCAGGGTTCAAATTTGTGTCACTTATCACGGTGGAGCACCCGGAACCTCTGAACTGGTGTAGATCGCTGCTGATACGGCAAAGGTCACTGGTGTTGATGGTGAGGCATCGACCTCTGATGTTGATGGCGAGGCGTTGTATTCGACGATCCAAAGTCCGTTATGGGGACTAAGCTGGCAGAAATCATTATGCTTCTCCTTGTTGACCGTGTAGAGGGTATCTTTTGCGGTGTCCCAATAAATGTTAGCAGTCCTGGCTCTACTGAATGAGACCAAGTTGGTGAAGAATCCTGGAATGAGTGCCACCTGGTTTAGGACAATTCTTTCCCGTTTGCCTGTTGGCGAGGTGACGGTGATGTCAACTGTGCCGTATGCCTGGATTGGGTACGTAGTTGAGCCGGAGATGAGATAGTCGTTTGATTTGGTGGAATGAGTAGTGTTGAAGCGACTTGGATCGTTGCAGACATGGACATTGGAAGCGGAAGCTAGAATCCAGCAATTCGTGATATCATAGTCATTCGCTATGATCTGAGGTTTAGGAGGGAGTTCAGTGGTAGATTTTAAGGCCTGCTCTCCAAGATTCTTCCTTCTCCTCGCCTTATTGATACTGGCCTTGACTTTGGGATCCTTGAGGGCCTCATCTATCTTTTTAACAATCTTAGGTTCGGAATGCCACCCTTTTGGACGGATTGATTCAACGAGGTAGAAGCAATTAGTATACCGATGCGGCTTTCCACAGACACAATTCTTTGGCGGTAGGTCCTTTGACTTTTTGTTAGGTGTTGACGAGGGTCCAGTGCTATTAGCTATCAAATCCTTCGCGCAGAGATGTCGGAATGTATCCAGGATTTGCATAAAGGTAGTGGTCTGCTCCTTCCGAAAACCAAGGTCCATAAGTGAGACATTCACCCAGATGGGAAATATCTGCGCGAGGCTGTGGAGGAAGTAGTAGCTGATCAACCCTGTTTCAGTGTCCGCATGCCTTGCTGTCTTGGCTTTCGCATAGAATAATTCCCATTTGTTGAACCATTGCCTGAGGTTCTGCCCTCTTGGGGGCCCAGCACGTAGCAATTTGTACTCACGATCGATCTCAATGACTCGAACCCAGTCCGTTGGAGTGACCAGAGTGTCTGCCATGCCGTGCTGTTGTCATAGATATTCTCAGGCGAGATGGATTTGTGAAGAGACATCAACACGAAAACTTTTAATTTACGCTAACAATCCTAGCCTGCCAAGCTCTCAGCCCTACAAACCCACCTGTAAGTACCCTCGCGCTGCAAAGACCCTTATATTGGGCTACAGAGTCCAATGTCACTTGCGAGTGTCCACCAAGACATCAGATTTAAGAGCCAACAGGGTCCTTCAGTGAGGGGCACGCTTGGTGTATACATGATGGCGATCTACATCTATGTTAATTAAACAGTAGTGATGGAAGACGCTGGAATGTAGACAAAGCAATGTAGACAGTGGAATCTAGACAATGGAATAAGGTAAACAGGGCAGTTAGCATAAACAATTGCGATACTGATTGTCTAAAAGTTTGACACATACGGATCAGAGCATGTCGGATTTCTTTATGATCCATTTGTATCATGCTAAATTCACGGACCAGATCACTGTACATGTCATTGCGAGCTCTTTCTTCGAGAACTGCTGGTGAAGCTATCCGGCTTGGAAGCTCTGGTGAGGTTAGGAGCGGCTCCTGATTGATGGCCGGACGGGTTAATATGTTGCCAAATCGCTGACTGTTTGGCACCAGCTGATAGGCAAGTACTACATGAGGGCAACCACCATGGGAGGACGCTATCGTCTTCGCACCACGGTGTGACCAGTCCAATACTCACTCGATGTCGCTGTCTTGTCTTGCATAGGCTGTAGAAGCCTACACCAGTACTAGCCTGTTCTTGTATCCCCTGTCGATCTGGCCGCCGCAATTTTCCCTTTAACCCTTGTCTCCTCCACCCTCCTGCCTGTTCCTCTATCCACCCCTCCAACAACCTGATACTGCACTCGTAGGGTCGTGTATCGAGTAATGCTAGCGAGCCTGAGAACGTGGCAATTGAGAGACTGCACGCAGACTGAGGATGTGAGGATGTGAGGACGTGGGAGGGTATAACAATATTAGGGATGTTAAGGCTATTAAGCGTGTTAGCAACGTGGAAGCTCAGGGTTTATACTCCTATTATGATTGTACTCATCGCTCACAGCGTCCCAAAACAAACACTGATTCCTTCACATGTTTTGTATCATCCCTTTTGCTTCCCAATTTCTAATATGATCGCTGCTTGTAATGGTTGGCTGTAGCACTCTCCAATAGCGCTGCCGGACAGACATTGGCTCGGCCTATGACGGTATGGAATAGGAGGAATAGTCAAGGAAGACTTGCGCGGGTAGAGTTAGTGGTAATAATGGCCATGATCTTTGGTTCACAAGGTTAAGAATTAGAGAGGCAGGAAGGGTGACGCATCGTTATCTCTGTAGACACTGCAGTAGCCATCTTTAAAACCTCTAAGCTGTACTGTGCAGGAGCGCGTGGATCTCTTGAAAGCCCGAGCGATTAGGTAGGTAGCTTTGCCGAGTTGAGCTAGGCGTAACAGTCGGGCCGTGCGTCGCATGGGGCAACGGTCTAACTAGAACTTTTCGCGATAACACCAAAAGGACAACATCAGCACGCTCAACAACCTCCCAATACCCTTGATATCATGGTGAAAGAGTCTCAGAGTGGCACCAACAGCATTACCATCTGGCTCAACAGCCAACCGGATCAGCCTGAAGAATACTTTTACCAGCGTCCTCGAGTGAAACGACGGGCTTGTGACCAACCAGAATCGAAACATCGGCGAAAACGCCAACAATTGATGGAAACCTCCGGCAATGCACAGCTGTCAGGACAGACATCTAGTCGCAAATTACGATGCTCCGAGACGCGTGCTCCACCAATGACTCCAACCTCCCGTGGCCGCACGGCGAAAAAACCTGGTCGACCCAACGCAGGCTCTCCAGTTCGCGAGGCTGGTCCTAATGAAGACGAGGATGAAGAGCAAACTCCCAAAGCTCCAGCAACTGCTCTGGGCTCAATCCCACTCCTACTCGCCCAACCTTTACGCCCTCAGATAAAAGCCCCGGTAAATCGACAAGCCTCCGACAGTAGCGACTCACATGGCTCCAAGAAATCGAGATCACAAAGCCCTACAAAGAGTCTGATGGACTTGAAAGACACAAACATGCCCATATCTGCAAGAGCTTGGGATTCGAGTGAAAAACCCGCAGACCTGGAAGAATTTGTGAATGATATGGAGCAAATTGGCGATCGAGTTGGGTGCATACCATCAGCTGTCAAAGCCAGGTTTGCCGCGATTGGTAAGACTCCACGTGCCTTCCAAATTGCTGAGGATGGTACTAGACAAGATGGTGGGATTGAGACGGAGGCAAGAGCGACGAGAGAGGCGACTGGAGGCTTGGGGCATGAAATCTTCTGGTATGAAGTGTCGAAGATTACTCGGGCATCGAACAAATGTCAAGTCAGGGCTGCGCCCGAACCCACATGGAATAGCGAGGTTCATTCACGCGTCCTTCAGCTGGCATTGGAAGGTCACTGGGAAGGAAAGGAAATATCGTATCAGGATATCAGCTTGGCCCGTTTATCCAACAAGTCTTTGGTACCATGGAATGTCACAACAGGCGCAATGCAGTCGAAGATGGTTGACTATGCCATTATTATTGATCCCGATGAGGACTTCAACGGTGATGCCTCTAAATCTATCCATAACCACATCGTCGAAAAAGTCAGTGGGGAAATGAATGCAAGTATCAATCAAACAGCAGCCCCATATGTTCGCTACAGACCAATTGGCGTCAGCATCGAAACAAAGAAAGGGTTGGTGGGCGAAGAAGAAGCTCACGTCCAGCTGGCCACATGGATGATAGCACAGTACACCCGCCTACGCCAGCTCATGACGAATCAAGCCACAGGCAAATTGCCCAGCTTTCCGATGCTGTCGGTCCATGGACAGCGGTGGTTCTTGATGATTGCCTGTATACGCGACAATGGGCATATGGATCTCATCAAAGAGCTCCTGGTGGGGGACACGGGATCACTCGCTGGTGTGTATCAGGTCATTGCTGCCATACGAAGGATCGCACAATGGGTCAATGATGACTATCGGCCTTGGTTTGAACGGGAGATTTTAGGGAAAGCGAACGGTATTCAGGCTTCGCCTTGAAGGCTATGTGTAGGACGTGCATCTGTAAATATTCTCATCTGTCACGAATTATGGTGTTACGACTATGAAGGCGCATGCAACAGCATGATTTGTGATCATGATGAGACAAGATACTTTTGTTCTGGCATAGCGAAAAAGCATGCGACCATACTAACAATATATATTGACACTAGGAAATATAGCTTCGAAGACTCTTCTTCCAAACGCGCCGTGTCAGTGAAAAAGCTCCAATCTCTTCATTTGCTGTGCACGGGTACAATGGTATACCTCTGGACAATCGGCACGCATTACAAGACTGAACAGTCTATCATCCCTACCTGACTGCCAAGTCCCCTAGGTCTCTTACAATGATGTGAGACTGAGGATACCGAAGCTACATACCACGGTCCTAGAAAAGGCTCCATCTTCGTTGATGGAAAGCAAGAAAGGGCCAACGTCAGATTTAATAACTCTCTCTCGATTTATCTATAGCCTTCAGCGATCCTAGTTCACGACAACACAAGTCCATTGATTTAGCAAAGCGGCAATCGACACAACTTCCACACTTCATTCCCTCCCTACGACACCCCACCTTATGGACCGCGTTAAGAGACAAACTACAATGGAGATACACTCTCGGAAGCTAGAAAACGATCCAAGTACTTCACTTCTCGCGCTCAGGAGTACCCTTCTTGATCATCATATTTACACCACTGTAGATTATATTGCTACTGCATAGCTCTATCTTAGAGCATTCGTCGCCATAGAGCTCCACCGCCTATGCCCTCCCTGTGACAAATAGTTGCAACGGCATAATATCAAAGCCTTTTTCTCGCGCTCCGCAGCCACTCGATGCTCAACACCGACTATCGGACGATCCTTTCTATAGGCCTATCGTCTGCCTTATTACCATGGCCTCTTACATTGCCACCGGCTTTACCAAACGGCAATTCGATAGTTTGATAGCTTTTAAACCGGTCCTCCATTAGCGCCGCCATCAGCGCCGCTATCAGCTGTGCAGCTCTGCACCCCTGCACCATCAGAGCCAACCCACCTACAGCCAACATCAGTACCATATGGGGTACCGCTGCAGCCGATCCCTGCACCTGTTTCCGCCCCATCCTACCCCCATCACCATGCCTTGAGGCTATACAAGAGGTGGAATACAAGCAGATCCCGCTGCGAAATAATGGGCCGACGAGGAAGGAGCTTGGAGCTCCAAAGATGCGTACAAGCCGACTGCCATACGATGGGATCTGCATCAGACGGCCTACTACATTTGTTGGGAGCAACTTGCGTTTTTCTTGCGATGAGAACCTGGATGCATGGTATACCACCATGCTCAACGCCCACACAAAGAAGCTCGCAACACGAGCTTTACCAAGTCGGGCCTATTCCCATGCGGCTCGACGCCACAACTTTCATTCCTCGATTCCTGCGGTTTCGAATGCACTGTTTTGATATTTTTGTTTCAACTTTTTTCGACATGCTGACATTCCGACTATAGACCTTTTACTTCTTACGATTCTCTCACTAAACTTCTATCGACCATCGCTCCTCGCTGGTTATGCCCCATCTGATACACTGGAGCTACTATTTTCAAGAGTCTTATGTGGTTATCGTTGCCTACATCGCTATCGCCAGATCCTACCCCTAATTAAAAAATCTTTGCGAAAACGAAAATCGAAAATCGAGCGCGCGCGCGACCGATCAGACCATTTCTAAAAACATGTTTTTCTTAATAACAAAACAACCACTTATTATTATCGTATAAAAATTTAGTTTAAGGTACTTCTTAATACAAATAAAAAGGCCTTAAATTTTAAAGCTAATAATATAAGCTGTTATTGCGCATGTATCAATTCTATAGTTTTTGAAGGATTTTAGAGGATTTTAGAAGGTTTTAGAGGATCTACCCTATATTTATCCTACCAAAAACTTCAAATATCAACAAAGCTCAATATTGGCTTATACTATCAGCTTTAAAATCTAAGGCCTCTTTGTTGATATTAAGAAACAGCTTAGATCAAATTTTTATAAGATAATAATAAGTGGTTATTTTATTATTCAGAAAACCATATTTTTAGAAATGTCGCGCGCGCGCGAAATTTTTGATTTTCGTTTTCGCAAAGATTTTTTAATTAGGGGTAACTTCTGGAGAAGGAATCTTGGCGCTCCGCAGCTCCGTGCCCCCAACATGTTCCTACCAACCACCACCAGCGCCGCCGACGTCAAGTAGCTTCCAACGGTCGATGGTATGCAGGATTTGGGATGTGATATGGAGTTTTTATGCGCTATGCGCCAAGCGATGGATAGCGCCTTGTGCGACGAGGGCATCGCTTTCTTTGATGTCTTTGTGAGCATGTTGTCATGGTATCGCTGCAGCGATGGCATACTCGGTTGAAAGCCAGGCCGATACCTGGGCCGCACTGGGCCTGTCGTCAATCCTTGACCTGGCATGGTATCCATTAAAATATTATTATTGGAAGAGCTACATAAACCCGGGCCTTACAATCGATTCATGGGCGTAGTCCGAGACTTGAAGAACGAAAGAGATCTTATTGGATAATTAATACGCCGTTTGCCTGTGCTAACTGCCCTGTGTGCCTCATTCCATTGTCTAGATTCCTTTGTCTACATACTAGCGTCTTCTATCAGGTGTTGAGCCATCATGTATATTAGCAGCCTATTTCCCATAGATCCTAGATCGTCCAGGCAGGCAATACAGTCACATCATGCCTGCAACAGATTTCGACATCTCTGGGAAAGTACCTCCTAAATTTCAATTCTTGTTCCCTATCTATCCTATATCTTAAACTCGAAAGCTTTACATCCTTCTCATCAAGTTTCTACACCGTTGAATGTAAGATACTAGGCGTCCAGATAATATCTGAGTAATTAGTATATAGAATCAATGAGGCGAGCAAGTTAATCCAAAGGCGATAGGCGACGACATGTTTCAATGAGCGACGCTTTTGCGTCGGCAAATTCAAAACCGGAGCCCCCAACTCTACGGACCAGGCCTACCATACCCGAACCTCCAATTGCGCATATTATTCTAAAAGCCTACCCCTAGAGCAGCCCTTATAAGTCAAGTAGTTCCTATTAGGGTCGAGGCGTGAATTCAGTCCATTTATAAATCAACTGGGCAAAATGGTATATAGACTGACTTCATATATAGACCAGTCCATTTATAAATCGACTAGTCCATATATAAATTCCTCATATGATTGAATAAGAGGCACAGTTAGTTATCCGCAAAATAGTCGTTTACCTCGCTATCGCCTATCGCCATCGCCTATCGCTATTATCCATCACTATCACCATCGCCATCACCAGTGGGCTATAGCGCGGATTAGTAGGCAACAGCGATAGATGACAGAGATAGATAACGGTAATAGACGATGGTGGTAGGCAGCGGCGATGGTAGACCCCCTTATTCTGTAAGAGACTTTTTATACAGTCGAGCTGCTATTTCAGTCCATTTATAAATAGACCGTCCATTTGTAAATGAACTGCATATTTGCGAATAGACTAGTCTATTTGCAAATAGATTGGACCATTTATAAATGGACTGGACATAATTTATAAATTATCAAAATTCACGCCTCGACTCTAACAGTTTCGACCTATTCTACAGTAGGCTCAAAATTTTGATATTTGGGATTGAAGGCATGAACCCAACACCACCATATTCCGATGTTCAGAATCGCGCGATTCGGCCCCTTTCTATGTGGGGGTGGTATACCGGTAGCGATATGCTGGATAGGGGTCGTGGATGGGGCAGATAGGGCAGATAGGGTGCTCTAGAGATTGCGCCCGGTGCCCGGTAGATCGCGCAGTGCCCCCTAGATCGGGCGCCCCAGGACCGGCTGTCTGACTATCTGGCCCGGGGCTCCCCGAGCCAGCCCCGGGCCAAAAAGAAAGGGTGTTTGGACTTGCCGACGTGATATCGGCGTTTTGATATGACACTATGAACGAGGAGTACTCGTCTATGATCTTGTACTCAGTCGTATCTATATTCGTAGCTTCGAATGCCTACGACTATGGTTATCGATATCGCAGATACAAACACAATTTCAGTAAGTCCCATGTTCGTGGCCATCCCTATTTTGTAGTCAGTTTACAGAACCCATCTCATTCTGACCTCCTTCTCCTCTGTAATGCCTGAGGTGTTCCCTGATATTCCAATAACGGAAGGCCAGCATTTGCTCCTTGCTAGGGACGGATCCGTTGGGATCTCGTTGCTCGTTTATGGCCCCGCCGTTGATCAGCCATTTAATCCCCCAAGTGAGTCCCCTTGTAAACCTCGGCTCCCGCCAACGGGTATGAACGAGCCGCCACAAAAGCTCAAGAGGCTTCCCAAGCGGCCCGTGAGCGTTAACATCTGCGCCCTTTTCGATCAGAAGCATGAATAAACCGAACGAACAATTATTATGCCACGGGAGGTGCAGCAAGTTGCCGTGCAGAGCTGTGCCCACCGGCCCACACTGACCATGGATATCTTCTCCACGCTTTAAGAAAATGTCCAAAAGTTCCTTGTCTTGATATTCATCGTGATACTGTCGCCTGGCAATATGCCATAACGGGCGAGTATGAACCCCTTGCCGGTATTTATCTGCAACGTCTTCAAAATCGATCTCATACGCGAAATCATAATCATGTCTCATGGAATCTATATCGAAAACCATGTCCCGATCTGGCCAATGAGCCAATAGTAATTGTACGATCTTGGGAGAAGAATTTCGCAATGCATATACCATTTCGGTATCTTGTATACGCGAGTATCTCTCTAGTAGCGTGGTGACGATTTTCATCTGCGAACTACTATTGTGATTCGGCTTGGTGGCATGCCAAAGAGCAAACTCTAGGAGACTGATTCGATTCGGAATAATATTGTATAGGGACGGATAAGCCCAGTATTCAGCCTCGTTAAATTCAAGGTAGAATACGTCGTCCCATTCGGGACTGTCCCGCGTAGTCGTCTCGGAAAAATGGAACAGGAATTCTCTAACAAAGTCATCAAGCCCATGCGCAATGGCCAGGTGGAGAGGATGCGTGGGTTGCGGACAGTGCCGAGAACAGGCACACACGGAATCACGATAGTATTCAAGATACCGGTGGTGACACATAAAGTTGTCTGTCAGGACCGGTTTGAGGACCGCATATGAGGATAGACCAAGATCCTTCTCGACTATTCTGGCGTGATCAAGCATTGATAGTGCAGCATAATTTCGAAGCGATGTCGCTGGGCCAGGCACTGGAAGATGCTTGTTGTTTAGCGTTTGTGAAGTATGATCCAATGTCTGAAAGGGTGATAAGATTTTCGGCATAAGATTATGCTTCATGCGTTTTGGTATTGATTTCTTATCGATATCGGGAGGTAGGACAACAAAGGAAGGCGGGAATAATCTAGCACATAGACGCAACCAGAGCATCTCTGCGTGCAATGTACCTTCATGCGCCCGTTCTAGAACATATTTCCAACCGCTACATTCTAAGTAGGTACGAACAGTCCTGTGAATAATATTAACGTAATCCTGTTCATGCCCCTCATTCTCGCTTGTATCATCGTTTTCGGTTTGGAACGTCGGTTTTAGATCCATTCGATTGCTGTAACCGCGGAATATTTCAAGTAGACCTCCGGTAAGTGCGAGTATCTTTCTGTCAAAATATTTTCCCTGGGAATATTGTATAGGAGGCGCCTGTGTATTTGTCGTGGGAAAAGTTTCTTCACCATCAGTCTGCGTCAGGGCGTAGGATAGTTCAGGTACGGTAAGAAGCTTCTTCGTATAGTATACAAGCTGAAGCATAGAAGCTGCATGCTGCCTCTTGTCGGGTTTGATATTGGTTAGAATTCGAGCATAGATGTCTTCAAGCTCTCCTGGTATTTCCTCCAATCTCTTCTGTAGCTTCCAAAATTCATCCCCCGCGATCCAACCAGCTCGTAATTCTATGACCGCGAAATGAGCCCAGAGAAATACTCCATTCGCTTTTTCAGAGATTCCTTCAGCAAGTTTGACATATTCATTATTAGAATAGAATCCTGATCTTTCTATGGACTCCTGAAGCGTATGTTGAACCATTCTCTCGATTGCAGGCTTGTTCCTATCCTGCATTTTGAGCTGTTGGACGTCCTTGAAGGCGGTGTCAAAGACTGGGTCGGGACGACTTGCAAAGCATAGCTTGATTTGCGGCTTTGCTGTCTTCTGTAGGAATTTGACTAGAGCCCACTTGTCATCTTTATATTCGTCAAGACCGTCCAGTAGAATGCAGATAGGACCAGAACGATGTTCCAAGACTTTGCCCAGCTTTTCTTGGAGTTCTCGCTCGGACCATCTCTTGTTCTCCTCGGTGCCGGACAACGTCGCTTCCTGGATTTTGCCCAACTTTCCAATAAGCTGATATAGCAACGACTTAAGAAATCCTTCAAAATTGTTCCTGATATCTTCAGAAACACCAAAATCGAAGAAAAAGTGACGGATGACTGTCCACTGCTCGTTAAGACCCTGTCTAAGATAGTCCTTTAAATTATTGCTTTTGGCAATACTTTCCATAATAGTTGATTTGCCACTTGCAGGCTTACCACAAATTCAAAATAAATCTTCATCACTGGAGGCCCAAGTGGCGAACGATGAATTCCAGATCCATTCGACTGTCTGAGGGTGCGCTTGAATTTTCTAGATTTGATCTTCCCGATCGCAACGTCCTTCATAGTTAAGATTTGTCATGAATGCTATAGAATCAAAGTTAGAGACGAAGTCCAAGCCGTTAATTGTATATAGTGTGACCAGACGAACCTTTGTATGCCTTTTTATCTGAGCCTCTGTTAGTAAATTAATATAATTTTGCATAATGCGATGTCAAAAAATACCTTCTAATAACTGGGTATCAAGAAGTGTCCTTCTGTTGCTCGGGAATGAATACCCTTGGAAATAGTAAGCCAAGATTTCTAGCGTAAGATATCGTATATGTTAAGTACATAGTTCAGAGGCCTTAATCCTATTACTCGGATTGCAGAGGGCGAGGACTGCCTCATCTACGCTATGAGCAATCTTGTCGTCTTGAAGATAGTTGATAGTCTTCGACTTGATGTTACCAAGCTCATCGTAACTCTCCATCGGGATTCGCTCAAGGCCATGTTCCACATTGAAACGAAAATAGATACCAGGCGTTGTAGCGAATCTTTGAGCAACTTCCTTTTCGACTCTTTCGCAGTCGGTCGCTATCTCCTTTAGGGCGTCAATCAACTTTGTCGGCACCACCTTTTGAAAAAGCCCAGGTTCTTTGAATTCTGTGATATTTGTACTGCCGGTACCAATACTGATTATGCATGCCACTGCACGTTGGTCGTCAAATGCTTTGGGAGTCTCTTTCATCAGAAGTCTTATTGGATTGTTATTTCCTACGCCGCCGTCCAGAAACTCCTCTTGTGCGCCAGGTGGTCCAATTTTCATACGCTTAAAGAAGGTTGGCGCAGCGGATGTCGCTCGAGCAGCTTCCCATATTTTCAACTCCAAGTATTGGCCTGCAGAGAATGATTGATAGGACTGGAAGAGTCGAGGTGAGTTCATAGCTCTAGCATTTTGACAACAAACGAAACTTGAATGATGTCAGCAGTTGTATAGAAGAACTCAAAACAGTACCTATGGTTCAAGTTTGTCTTAATCCAAAGACTTAAGGAACACGCTAAACTTACATTTTACACTCTGTTGCGCCGTCATTTTCTGGTATCAGCTTTAGTTCTGGGCCTGCCTCTCCATACTTCTCAATAGCAGCCTTCAGAATCCTTTCCAAGTTTGTTGCCGAGTATCTTCCTTCCGTGCTCTTCCGATTCTTGGGTTTTCCAAAAACTTCTTTAGACACTTGGCTGTATACATTCCTGGTATCGTCTATGGACATTCTCAAGCGACCCAACATGAGTGCAATGATGCCTCCTGTGCTTGTACCGCAAATCATATCGAACACTTCGCATGGTTTCGGAGTAGATGAAAGTTTCTGGTACTGCCGGATACCAAGCATTAATTGCTCGAGAATAACAAGCTCGCTGTAACCCCGAACACCGCCGCCATCTACATGGATTAGAGCTTGCTCAGTGTTCGACACTGCTGTGCTAGTAAAGTGGATTCAATCACCTAGTGCAAGCAAGCGTAGCGGCTTGGTCTGTTGGTTCATGCTTTACGGGATTATCACCGAGAGCCCCGTGAATGGTAGATGGTAAGACGAAACGATACACTAAGCTGTCGATGAGAATCGCTGTAATCTGCAATGTCTCTTGAAAATGCGTTGCAGTTTGCAGAGCAGGTATGGGACAGCACTCGTATTTTGTCGGATATAGGTAATCTCTGTGAATAATTGACTGATAGATCCTTGTGAATTGAATGGGAGGGTTCGTATTGAAAGTACTGAAATGTTTGTAAATCAATAATGGGGATGAAGCGGGGAAGATGTGACTAAAACGGCATAGAATGAGCGGGGGTTTCTCCAATAGATTTATAGTATAACATTATGCAGCTCGAACGCACGTTTGAGGCTTAGTCAAAAGGAAATGAGGGGCAGCTGCAGGTTACGATATAGCGAATCGTAAGGTAGGGGTATCTCTTATCTCTCCGCTCCGAGTAGTCACAGTCCGCGGCTCGTCCATCCAGGAAACGACTATCTTTACCACGGTGATGCTTCTGCTTTTCACACACATCAGTTCCTCGCTTTTGGTCTCATCCAATGAAAGAATGTCTCTCCGTAATATCGAATAAATCACGATTATCAAGGTAATGTACTATGATTACTGGAGCAGCATTGCGTCTGTAAGGATTGTTGAGTGCTAAGCGGCTGCTGATTGGCATTGGTGTGGGCAGCGAGAGCTGCTGCGTTGGCATTATTCCCAATGGATCCCAGACTTCCAGATGCCCAATCATCGTAGGAGCTGTTGTACCCTTCAAGGCGCACACTTGCATCGTGCTATTCAGCTTTCCTTCGAAGTAGCAATGTCCAGGCAGCAATAAAGTAAGGAGGGTAGCTCAAGCCGAAACAGAAGAAGGAATCCATTTCAGGGTCGTACCTGCTGCGCCCCTGCACTGCCTTATTCGCCCCATTTGTCTAGTTGAGCACGCGTAGGGCTGATGCCTAGAGCGTCCTTGGAGCAAGTGTTTTTAATCCCTAAACCAGAAAGCTCCGGGGACTAGATTTGTCATTGGGGGACTGTTTCTCGGGGAACTCTAGGGCGTCTTCAGGGCGAATTGACGGCCTCAATCAATCGGGGTGATATCACCCTCCCCAACACCTCCAAGCCAGGAAAACCCATTTCTCATGAAGTCACAACCGCTGTGAAACCGCCAATTCCCATCGCCGTCGCTACATCTCCCTCAAGCCCCTCCTATTCCGCTGCGCGGATTTCCCTGTTTCGGCTTTGACCACCCCTAAGACATGGTCCAGCTATGGGGAATTTAGGGCCGGTCAGAGACCCCTAGCGGCTCGCTGGGGGTTATCTGCGCCGATACGGGGCCTGAGTCAAGCCCCGGACTTAATTAAGTAAATTCCGGGAGGATCTGGTGCATCTGTTGGGTAAAATCCATCTTTGGAAATTATAGTCTCAGGCCATAACATCAGAACAACAACAAATGTCTGACAATGAGTGTCGCCTCTATGATGTATATCATTTTCATCTCTCACCGTTTATTCCTCTTCTCCTTCACACCCTCTCTCTATCATTCTCGCCCCCGTACAGCCAAACTTGCTCTGAGAGCATTCTACTATCAGCTTCCATCATCCGCCCGTTCAACTGGGGCTAACAGCTATGGCGTCTTCTGAGGGAGCTACTGAAATGTCTGTGGAGGAGCGCTTTGAGCGTAAGAGAGCTGAACTCATTGAATGGATTGAAAAGCTCGCGGAACGATGTTAGCAAATCAAGAGACTGCAAGCTTCTAAGATTTATTGTACTAACAATGTGACAGTGAGGCTAGACGAGGAGCCTAATGCGGCTACGACCTCAATCGATGGACGCGATGTTGGAGCTGGTAGCACATCAAGGCATACAGCTTTGGAAGATGAACTACAGGAATTGATTCGTCAATATGAAATGCTGGCGGCACAATGTTAGTAGACTTAGAATCTGCCAGCTCCTAGGAGGTATCATGCTGACGAGGCGACAGTGGACTCCGGCGACGGGCATGGAGCAGTTGCAAACACAACCACTGGACGTAACCTTGAAGCTCGTAGCGCATCCATCAATCATGTCGCCCAACTTCTTCAACATACTGACGTCGACGCAGAGCCGGACAATGTAAGTGGCCCAGATCTTGCATGATGGCTATCATATAAACTGACTCAGTCTAGAACAATAACTCCACCCACTCCAACACCATACTTGGGGTGTACACCGGCGTTGCTATGAGCACTCTGATTATCGGTCATATTATCGGTCTCTACTTCGAGGTTGTTGGGTCATAAGATGAGGCGAAGGAGTAGTTTAGGATATAGGAAGAATCAATGGGAATTAGAAGATTGTTTGTTGGAATTTGTGTCAACCAAGTTTCGTTCTCTGATGGCGGACATGCGCAGCGTTTGAGATGTTGTTTAATAGAAACGGAGCTTTAGTTCAGTATCTTGAGCCCGCATTCCCGGCGATTTGATTATCTTCCCAAAAGCTTGACGTATCACAAGGCCCTCCCCCAACCTTCCAGACATAGCGACGTTGCTCTGATGCATCGGATCGCGAAGGTCCACTCTAGTGATGCCGTGATGCCTTATTTTCCCTTTATGACTATCGCAGAGGCTTTATCCTAGGTCTGAGAAGCTATAGGAATATGTACGTGTCTGTTAGACAATCAGTATACTGAAGTACTACATCAAGCACTACCAAATACTATAACGTTATACCGCTGCGAATGGGTTATGCAGCAAGAAGCGCTGGATCTCTATGCGAGATTGAAAGCTTTGGGGAAGAACGTATGGTGCGCGGTTATTAGAGAGAGGTTCGCTGGGTACTCAATGAGGTATTCGTGAATTGACGAGGCGATGAAGAAAGAAGGAAAAAGGAGATCTTAGGCAAAAGACACTGAATCGTTCCCGCTAACGGCATCGCACACTTGGTGCACTCGTTATAACAAGGACGCATCCAACAGGCTTTATTCATAACGCCTAACCTAACTAGCTGTGTCGTCTTCATATCTCAATTTCTCTCAAAGAGATGGATTTCACGTTGTAAAGTATACGTATGCCTCTTTACGCTCTTTACGGTGAGATCTTTATACACGCTTAGACCGCTAAAAGGGTAACCCTTATGCCCGAATTTATGGGAGCTTCAACTAGGAGTTCTAGAATCTTAAAGTGCTATTAACCCTGCATGTTAGTTTGCACATATAGAAGAAGACCGTTTAACTTATTCTGATACAGAACTTGTACTAATCTATTGAAGGTCCAATTGGGCCTACTTCGGCTATTATCGCTCCACGAGAGAAACATATACCCTGTAAAGGTGTTATCTGCTTGTTGTACTATCTTTCTATAGAGTTGCTTCCTATTGGCTGTGATGACCTCGTACTCTAGCGCATTGTCTGTACCTAAGCCATAGACCGCCATGAGTCGACCATACCCGTTCTTCTGGGGCTATCTGCCAGCCAGGCCGACTATGGGACAAGAGCCATCCGCTATCCGGAGTTCGGCTTGACTAAACGCTTCTGTTACTTCTTGTGCCTCAACGCCGGCACCAAGGAGAACAGCAGATCCTCTGTAGTTGGTGCTTGTGTAACTGTTATAATAAAAAGACGACGCCGCTAATAATTAGTAGGTTATTTAGGTTTATATTTTATAATATATTTCTCTAGGCTTTAATAATTAAATTAAAGGCTATATAATAATATAATATATAAATAATATTATATATTATAAAATTATATTTTATATAATATTAAACTATTTATTAATATTACTAGCCGTATATAAATAAATAATTTAATTATTTAATAAAAAATAAAATATATCTATTCTTTAAACTTTTTAAATTAAAAATATTTAATTTTAATTAAATTTTAAATATATAATTATAAATATTTATTATAAACTAAACTTATAATTATTATAATAAAAAAATAATATTACTAATAATTAATAAATTATTTAAATTTATATTTTATAATATAATATTCCGTTTCTTATTAAGTAATTAAATTATTTATTTATATATAACTAGTAATATTAATAGATAACTTAATACTATATAAAGTATAGCTTTATAATATATAGTATTATCTATATATTATATTACTATATAGTTTTTAATTTAATTATTAAAGTTTAGAGAAATATATTATAAAATATAAATCTAAATAATCTACTAATTATTAATAACGTTATTTTTTTATTATAATAATTATAAACTTAATTTATAATAAATATCTATAATTATATATTTAAAACTTAATTAAAATTAAATATTTTTAACTTAAAAAGTTTAAAGAATAAATATATTTTATTTTTTATTAAATAATTAAATTATTTATTTATATATAATTAATAATATTAATAAATAATTTAATATTATATAAAACATAGTTTTATAATATATAATATTATTTATATATTATATTATTATATAGTCTTTAATTTAATTATTAAAGTCTAGAGAAATATATTATAAAATATAAACCTAAATAATCTACTAATTATTAGCGGCGTCGCCTTTTTATTGTAATAGTAATTAAGTACAGTATTTACTTGAAATTATGCATCTAAAGCGCCAGTGATACCGCGCCTTTAGAACGACCAAGGTAGTCATGACCGGTATCTTTAATAATGGAGTCTGATATTCTTATCCTGTATAAACTTGATTCCGGCGATGACGGATTCCGCGTCGGCGACACTAGATAATCATATATTGAGCCAGGTTCTCAGGCGTGCAGGAGCCAGAGCCGTCAAAGCTAGCGTATGGAGCGAAAGGGTTGTTCGGATCGTTTTGCTAGTATAGCTACATGATATTAACAAAGTCATAATGCTATATAAGGACCATTGTTAGCTCGTCCGCTTAGATTACGTGGCTAAGCGGGGAGTTACTATTGAGTTACCTGAATCCATTTACCTTCAATTATCGCGCATTGCGTCTTATTGAGGCTTGGCCGGTAGCATGCTTGAGCCAAAGGAACCCCAAGACTCAGTCGACCTCCACTGGTAAAATTCAACGCGCTCCAGTCCTCATCACTGCGCCACTCTACGTCGCTCGGTAAGTAGTGACACTCAAGCGAGCTCGTAGCCATGGTCGTAGTGTTATCCGACTGGGCTGAGAGGGTGCCAATAAGCGGGAGAGTGACAGCCATACTTCGAGTGGTACGCGATGCGTTGCAGGTTGTGTTGATAGTCGAATTATAAAAATTCGTACGCGGAATAGGAGAATCTGAAGGAACGCAAGGGACACAAGCAAACGATTACTGCCATATTTTCTCTGGTGTTGAATCGTTGCCCGCCCCTACTAATTGTAGAGATCTAATTTCCAAAGTAAAAGCTCGATGCGCTACTCGTGTGTCAAGGAAATGGTGAAGTCATACTGCCTACTATGTAGTGGTGTTCGTTCATATAGCCCGATACCGTGATAATCTAAATACCAGCTATATTATTCATCAATTAAGGAATATTTCAATATCACTCGAAGGTACTCGGCCATCGTTGCAACCAGCTCCTTGGATGTTTCTCCCATCAGGATGCTCAGGTGCCTCTTCTCTTTGGCGCAGTGTTCCATCTTCGGACTTTAAATTTGTGCAAAGGCCTCTTGTTGCTCTTATGGAGGCGAACGTTATGACTATCAACACCAGAGTGTGGTTTATTTCTATGTACTCCTTTTGTCACAACATAGCCAACTTGTGATACGTCTAGAATATGACACGATCACGAGAGTGTGGGTTCTCTGCTTCCGAGGCTTGTTTCATTAGGTTGTACGCCTCCGATGCTCCAGGTCCTCCGGATCCACCTATGCCTAGTGGGTTCTCGCCACAAGGCGTAAATACTGGCAGCGAGTACGGCTGATTGCCACGAAGTTGCGATACGCAGTCCTTGATGAGCGTCGCATACGCTCGCTCCGCTCTATACAGTTGAATATAGCTGAATAGCAGACAGACCATCGCAAGAGCCTTAGGACGCCGATCGGTGGCCGCTGCACATGCGCTGATCACAGCGCCAAAGAAAACGCCCCACAATGCGATCTTCTGCGCGTTCACGTTCGGCAGACTGGCCGCGTACGTGTAGATATCTGGTATTGGAGGCAGTCGGTTTAGGTCGAAGTCTTGGGGCGGCAAAGGGTTCGCCCGCAGGTATTTGCTCTACTTACCAGATAAGTCCTCTGCCATCTGGAGAGGATCGATTAGGTTGCTCAACCAGCCACCGCTTTCCCCGACGCTTCTACCGCCTGGTAACAAGATGGGGAGGCTTTCATGGTGTTAGGAGTCGTGTTTAAGTGAGTGGAAAGCGAAGACTGCATTAAGAAAAAGTTGAAGCACCGCCAAAAGCAGGAGTTCTAAACCCAGAAAGGGCGTTGTGTACTCAGGGCGTGCAGCAAGTGGACAAACACAAAGGCCCTATATGAAGGTATACTAGCCCGCACTATCACATAAAGCCCAAACATAGCTCCTGTGAAACTAGCGCTCCTTACAGGGACTTGCATATATGTGTGGGAACATGGCCACATCGAGACTGAATAAAAGCGAATCTTCTCGATAAAAATGGGGTAATAGACCGGCCATCAGATTTCAATTTTGATCTGTCCTCGGATTGTGCTATGTTTAGACCTTGATCCGCTTGCGACAAGGTTGAAGTCTCAAATCCACTGTCAATACTGTCCCAAGTAGCTGCCCACACCAAAGCATGTGAAGCAGTGCTGTTTCACAGCATGGCGGGAAACAACCAGTATCAGCAGGAGCCTGTCGCTGTTAGGGGCCTTGCCTATCGACTTCCCGGGCACAAAAACTGCCCCCAAAAGCTATGGGAATTTCTAGAGCGTGGCGGAATCGCACCGAAATACAATGCCTGAGTCACGGTTCAAAAATTGACAGCCATCATGATGACTCTCATCGACCTGGGACCATACGACCATCAGGTGGTATGTTCCTCGAAGAGAACCCTAGGAATCGCGTATAAGTCTGAATACTAGCAACTGCTAAAAGGTCCCGCACAGGCAGCTTGTATATTAATGGCGGCTACTCAATCCCTATATTTTATACAATTTCCAAGTTTCCATGTGCGGATAGGCAATGTGGCAAGTATAGTCAAGTTCTCGCGCTTTTATGCACTGTTCTTGTGAACGTAGTGCGCACGATACATACCTTATGCCGGAGAGGATTTAGAACCTAAGGATCCGCCGTTATATCTGATCACCAACTTGGCCCTATCAAACTATAGAATATAATGATTGACATCGCGATCGCTGTCATCAGCAAGAGTATAAAAGACTCTGTGGTCTATCTGACCAGCTGAGCCTTCTCGGTCCCCATGAATCTGCCCTTCTTCTGCTCCCATCGCTACCAGGTTATATTTAGAATAGAAGTATTCTTCGTTGACTTTGAGCACTTTCCAGCCTTTGGGAATCTGATACTGGTGCCCCTTTGATAGACCTTCTAGTCACCACTTATATTAGGATGTTCTCAAACTTGATGCTTGTTATTAGGGATGGACTAGGGGGAATTATACCAACTTTAAGCTTTACGTATTCACATAGGGGCGGAAGTTAAATAATGAGTATAACGATCTGGCTAAAGCCCCAACTTAAGAAGTTCAAGACAGATCCAACAGCCAGCTCAAAGTTGCTACGCTTAACGAAATCTCTGAGCTTATTAAGATAGACGACAAAGCAGGCCACATAATAAAGGACAACAACAAGGCTGACGAGTCTAAAGAGAAATTGGCGCCACTCCTTAAATGACGTAAGACCCACTCTGCTGAAGACATTAAGCACCGTCTAGCTCATTGCGATTCCTTTTATACCTTTCAGCCATCTACCCATAGTGGCCCACAGATTTTTGAAGCCTTGTTACTAATAGAGCTCGTAGCTATCTAGAAATAAGAAAGCAAGGACGATGATAGAGAAATAGAGTACTGATCCGAGATGGAGATTAAAGCTATTAGTGAACCACGGATTTATTATATTATAGTTAAAACAGCTGCTTGATGGACTAGCCAGGCCATAATTAGGAAAGATAGCCGCCGCTGGCATGAGGGTTAACAAGTTCCTCGTTAGGTCCGTTTGGCTGGATAGATACCACGTGGCTGCGGAGAGGACCTATACTACGAGTGAGAACACGAGGAAGTATAATGACCTATAACCAACGGTCCGAAGCTCGAAGAGGATAAAGGTGATGGGTAATATACCTCCAACGGCGAGTTCGGTAAGGACGTAAGTATCGATGTAAATCTGTTCTAAATTACTGGCACTTAAGAGACCTCTATAGATGACGACGATGGCTGCGATCTATATAGTAAGCATAAAGAAGCATTGCGTCTTTTGGAACTCAACGAGTGTGACTATAAGCCGCTCCTGGTGCTTAATTTACTTGTAGTGAATACGTTAGGCATGTTATCAAGCCTCGACGTAACCATGTTGTGGAAGGTAGGCCAAAAGGGAGGTATAGTAAAGGCTAAAGTCCCACTACTTTAGAGCGATGAGAGCAATAAGCACGATCCCGGCCTGTATAATATATGATGTATATACCCCGACTCCCGCAATATCGGTGTTAACCGGAGCGGTGATAGTTATATATAGTCTTTCGATACACTACTATACTCCTGTGCCCTCGTCACCGATGAGAAAAAAGGTATTACCGGTCGTCGAGAGGCGTGATGTAACGCAGGAATCAGCGAGGCCGGCAAAATCCCCCTCTGCACAGGTCGGATCTTGCCGACACCAGTTGATATATCCGGTAAGGCAGTTGACGATAGGCTTAACAATATTTACTAGTACGTTATTAACGCCCGAGCCTTGTCCGAGACTGAAGCTCGTAGTGAGTGCTTAATCTTCCTGGCTTAGTGCGTCCATACCTGCTAAAAGTAAGATGTTTAGGAGGGCCAAATAATTTTAAAAGGTAGTAGCAGAATTGAAGACCTAGACAAGGTCCTTACAGGCTATAACACAATTTAGAGCTTGCCTATAATCGGGTTTTTCGAAGATATCTGTACAGCCGTTGGAAGCAAAAGCTAGGCCTTTAGTGACAGTAAAGGCCCGGGCAGCGTCTTGGATACCCAGTATATGAGTGTTAGTGAATAGGAGAGAAAGACAGTTCGATATAGTAGATAGGTAAAAAACCTTAGTCGAGACGTATAATTTTATAGCTTGGAGTAAGGAGCCGATTATTTAAACATCATTCTCCACCCCGCCTCATCTTTCTCTCGGATCCGACTCAGCCGTTTAAGCGCCGAGGTAGTCGCGTACCTATAAATGCAGCGAGAGATCGCAGTGCTATCAAGGACATTATTATTCCGGCTTTGGTAGAGGAGGTGGTAATCAATAAGATGGCGAGCGATCTATATAAAGGTCTTAGTATTGTGTACTTAGAGTATAGGTACCGAGGGCGCCGGGATATAACCAAAAGTTAGGAAGCTTATGTCACTGTACATGATCCCAAGAACGGCGTTCTTTTTACGCGCGCGAAAGGCTTCTACCATGTCAAGCCTGACACCTATGCGCAGATCGATCCGCACGTATTCCTCGCGAATTCCGGCAATACAATATCTCACTCTTGACTCCCAACCAATTAATACCCCTGCTCGAGGGTTTGGAGGCTCCAGGGGATACAGTGATAGACCTTATCGCTTATAAGCTGCCAGCCTTGAACGTCCTTAAGATTAATATTGATGCTGATAATACAGCTTTCTATACGCTTTAATATTAAGGCGGCAGAGATGTAGATAAGGCAGCGTATACTTGATACAACTTTGTATTAATAAATACTCAAGGTAATATAGCCCTCTAAGAAGTATACAAGGCTTAGATAGATACAAGATTTCAACTCACGACCTCGATTTAGAACGCGTTGAAGATGGTCTCTAGTAGCAAACGCTGCGACATTATTATTGTTCAAGGCAACACAGGTATAGATCCTCATACGTAGGAAAAGATTGTTAGGGACGTTGAGCTGCTCGCTTTACCAGCGCTTTTATCCTTTTTGTGCGGCAAAGCGGCGATATTACTGCTGTATATAAGAGCATGAGACAGGTACGACTACCTTGGATTGGAGTCTTATTGGGATAACTAGCGGCACAGCTCATGCGCGTGCGATGTCGTCACAATGCATTATACTTAACGCATCCGCGCATTAGAACGGTAAGAAGCCAAGGATCGATTATAGTAAGGAACCGATGTTGAATAGCAAGTACCAGTCGAGGCTTCCGGCTCAAGCACCTTCAAACCTCTTGCAAATTTCACCAGCTGTGCTGGAAATCAGTGTATGCAGCTCTTAAACAAATCCGACTCCATCGAAATAATCGTAGATAATCACGGACCAGTCGATATAGTCAGACTCGCTACAGATGCTCGGATTAAATACTATATAAGCCAAGCTTAGAGTACACGGTGTCCGTACCTACACTAAGCTCATTAAAGCGTTTGAGACCAGTTTAAGCTTTAATACTTTATCTATAGTACTTGTGCTTAGTGCGTGGTCCGCATTAATCCTTATAAATCTATTATGTTTATAATAGGCGGCCCTAAAACAGCTCCTTTGTTTTAGTAAGTAAGTACTCTAGGTAACCAAGGGCACACAATCCGTCTGAGTTACTAACCTTAAAAATATAATAGTATATAACTTATTTTATATTATATATTAGGAACTAACCAGTACTAAGCTGATAACGCTTAATCTTAAGTAGACTAATAGCTTTGTAGCTATTACGACTATCTAAAGAATACTATAAATACTTATTAATGGCGCGAGCGTTGAGAACTAATATATAGAATATAACGGTGCTTTATTTATTCTAAGACTTGTACCTAATACTACTGTTAATAGCTTTAAAGCTATAGAGATAGGGAAGGGAGTAGATCTAGTTATTAAAGGCTTTTATAAAATTAACGTGTAGGTACGCCTATAAGCTAAGAGTATCGATACGCTCTAAAGCTTAATATATTACGAGACCGACATAGAGATAGCGCTGGTTGAGCTAGAACGCGTTAAGATTAAAGTGGTCGTGGTTAATACCAACTTTAAGATATAACGTCTTTTATATACTCTCGCGTCTGATAAGATATGCTGAGGAGTATATTTGATACTTAGGGTGCTGTAACTACGATAAATCTTATACCAGAGGATGAGTTTATAATAAGGTGTATTTATATTGGCCACATTAAGCGCCTCAGACCCGGTGTTACTAAGTTCAACATCGGCGACCGTGTCGCGATAATGTGAAATGGAACTTATGCGAATCGCGTCCAATATCCCATCTGACAAACGCATGGCAGTCCAGCTTGGATCGACTTTACTGATGCAGCGACCACACCTTTGGTGTATACAACTACTCTCTATTACCTGGCAAACCTGAGAGGTGGCCAGCTACGATGGACAGATCATATAAACCCAAGCGAACTCCTCCTAAGCGTTGTTAGACGATCTCCATTCACTTAGCGGCTGGTGGTGCTGGACTGGCTGCGATCCAGCTTACTCAACATAAAAGAGCTGAGGTAGGTTGATTAGTATCTCTTCCAAATTCTTTAGTATTATAGAGACTATATTGAATCTTGATACTATTTAGATTTCTAGTATAGTCGGCACTGATGAAAAGCGTGATTATCTTTATAAAAACTTTAGTCTCGCTCAAGACCAAAACTGCAGCTTCTAAAATCTTAGCTTCGCTCGAGAGATCTGGTAAAGAATAGATGGGCGCTGTGTCAATGTGATCTTGATTTCCTGACTGGTAAGCCGTTGGATGAGTGGCGGAGGCTGTTAGCAGATAACGGTAATAGCAAGCGTTACACTGTTCAATGAAATCGACTTGGGGAAGAGCCTTTTAGTAGGAGTTGCACCTTTCGTGCGCTATATCTCTTCTACGTCAAAGACATCATTAAGAAGCTGATTGATGGGTATATAAACACATTAGGTCTTGGCTTTAAACGCCTATGAATACTCTCCATTGACATACATTATAGTCTGCTGATGTGAGCCCCGGATTGGTTAAAGAGATATTTCGCTTTGCTTCAGAATAGCCACGAGAAGCCGATCCACCCTATTTATATATTTGGCTTCGATGAGATTATCGCAGCTCTAATCCCTATCAGGCGCGGATATTACACTGGCAAAATCGTTGTTTCGCATTGCGGTCAAAACAACGTGCAATTTTTTTTTAAGTCGGCAATGGGACAGCTGAGTCACCTGATCCTTATAAGCCGAAGTGGCTTGAGCAACGAATAATTGTTGAAGATTATCAAAGATTGCGCGCCCACGGCTGCGCGGTTAAATAGGTTAGAGGGGACGTAGTTGACTTGGACATTGTATGTCGGACCTTCGTTTTATCAGAATATCATCTAATTGTCGGTGTAGTGCAAGAAGCCACAACTCCTAGGATAGGTAGGAGCTCTGTTATCTAGAGACAGGCGCGAGAGGCTCATGATGTAACAAGACAAGTCCTTTGAGATGATGACGCATGCGGAACATCAAGTAGTCATCTATGTTAAGACCACAAGCACTTGGAACCTGTATAACGCCGCGTAAGTAGTACTAAAGCTTTCCCTCAACTTCTTTACGATGTTTTCGAGTATTATCAGTATAGTTAGGGAGAAAGGCCAAATTGACTACGCAGCCGCAAGTATTTTCTTTGAAGCCTTCACAAGTCTCCGTTAGTTGATAGGCTTGTGAGCTAATTTAGTCGATATTGGAGCTGTTGAGGACACTGCGAATATTGCTAAGCACACTAGGACTTTTGAGAATTGCTTGGATTGTGGTTTATAGATATTAATTAATGAAGCCATGCTGCGTAGGATCTTTAGATATTTAAGTTTTTAATAGGATATTACTCCGCTTAACGCTAATAGTGATGTGTAACTTATCATTGGTATAATGTCCTGCTTAGTATTGAATCCTTAAGCTTTGTAGTTAACTCTTGCTTCGCGTAACTTTTCCATTCTTATAAACTAGGTCTGAGCGGAAGGGGACGGTAGTATTGATCACGCTGTCAAGGCTTTCCAAGCCCTACCGTCAGCTTATGTAGATGAGAGCAGTCTTGACGAAGCGGCGATATCGCTGCTACAGACTCAGATAGCAAGACTCCTACAGCTTGAAGCGGAGGTCGAGCCAGCCAAGCGGCTGCTGAAGTACGGTTTAGACTCGCTGGCGGCTGTCGAGCTGCGCAGCGGGGTACGGCAGAGCTTGGGTGCGAGCTGAGCACGCCTAATATGACAAACGCGAGCTCACTGGTCGCGCTGAGCAAGAAGTTTGGTCTCGAAGCTGCGGGGCCACAAGGCAAGTGAGATTGACAAGGCGCGTACGTGTAACGGTACTTTGGATAAGCTCGATACATATCCACATAATCAAATCGAAGGGGAGGGAAGGAGAAGCTAGGTAATTACGGCCACCGCTTCAATAGGGAAATTGTAGCTTACGCCGTTGCTTACGATAGCCATCTTTTCTCTCTTTTTTCTCCTCTTCTCAAACTCCTTGTCCTCGTCCTCGAAGTACCGGAGCGTAGGGCCCCCAAGACTTCATATCGATCTCGTACGGTGTGTGCCCGCTTGCGTCCGTGTTCTTGCGCTGTGGAACCTTCTCGAGCGTTTGAGGGCTATACGGTTGGTGGTAAACTGGTGGCCAGGTGTGGTAGGAGGTGGTGCACTTGGTGGTGAGCCGGCGGTCGAGCTTTGTACCGTGAAGTAGGCCGATGTTTAAGCCTGGCTGGTGCCAGCGATTGTTCATCATCAAGTCCCCCTTTGCACGTGTCCCATACTCTTCCCGCCCTTAGCCTCCGGCCGCCGTCTACGGCGGTGGTTTGCTAGGTTCAGATATCAGCCCAGGCTATTGGTGTGTGTATGTTGAGCTGCGTGTTCAGATTAGATTCCACGCCTTATCTTGTGTCGCGGTGCTCACCTTGCCAAATATTCCTCTATTATACTCCGGGACAGCCTTAACCTTCCGCGCAGCCAAATGGTTCCTCACACCACTTCTCCTGTCGCCATTTTCAGTCTGCAAACGTGCCTCTTCACGTTTTTGTTAGACAGTTATAACGGCGCGGGAAAAAGTAGGCCCGAGGAGCTAGCGCTAGGGAAACTACGGCAGCGCATATTAACGTATATTAAGCAGTAGGACAACCCATGCAGGAAACATAAAAACTAAAAACCAAAAACCGAAAACTAAAACGCGTAACCACTAATTATAAGATGGTACTTAAATTATATAGATATAGCCTTATAAATAGAAGTACTACTTCTAGATCCTTGATAATTTATTCTATATATAGTGTTTATAGTAGTCTAAATAATAGTAGCTCTTAGAAATCTTAATACGTAATAATAGGTACTTATAATTAGGAGCTAAAGCCTAAGTAGTAAATAGAAGTATCTTTACGCGATTAAATATTCTATATATAGTTAACCGAGTTTTAGATATTTATAGGAAGATATTTATAATTAGGAGTTAAAGTTTAATAAATAAAAGTATCTTTTAATAGTAATATAAAAATATTTTAACTACTTAGAGGATATTTAAGAGGGGTATTTTAAGAGGTACTTTAAGGGAGTACTTTAGGGGAGGTTATAAAGGGGGTTTATAGAGGGCTCTAGGGGGACGCTTTAAGGAAGTACTCTAGGGAGGTACTCTAAGAGGGTGCTTTAGGGGATACTCCGGGGGGGTACTCTAGGGGGGTACTTCGGGGGGGTACTCCAGGAGGTGTTCTAGGAAAGTGCTCCGGGGGGTGCTCTAGGGGGTGTTCTAGAGGGGTGCTCCGGGGGGTACTCTGGGGGGATACTCCGAGGGGTACTCCAGGAGGTGTTCTAGGAGGGTGCTTTGGGGGGGTACTTTAGAAGATATTCTAGGGGGATCCTTAAGGGTGCTCTAGGAGCTACTTATCAGGATTATATAAAACGCAATATAAGAGTTTTGATTATAAAATAGTACTTTTAATTACTAGATTCTAGCTATTAATCCTAAGTACCTTCTTATAAATATAACTTTCTCAGCACCTAGGTAAAAATATATATTATTAATTCACTAGGATTCGGAGTCAATACTTTTATTTATTAGGTTATATCTATGTAAATAATGTACCATCCTATAATTGATGGTTGCGCGTTTTGGTTTTTAGTTTTTAGTTTTTGGTTTTCATATTTCCTACATGGGTTGTCCTACTACTTAATATGCGCTGCCGTAGAAGCGGTAGATATTCGGGAGAACTCGCCTCGTGTTGTTTGTTTTCCAGCGTCTGCAGCAAGAGCAACATTAATCACTTCTTAGGATGAGGTACTTTCTTTGGCCATCTTATGCAGCAAGCGGCAAGCTGATCTGGTATTGATCAGCCAAAAACATTTGCCTGACAGATTCTAGGCCTCCGACAACGCAGCGAAGCAGTGCAGCTTGATGGTCTCAACGGTCATGATCGAACATTCCTATCAGCAGCTACGAAGTCGTACATCACATCCGTCTCATCGACTTTCCAGTGCTTCAACCCTCGTCTCTAGCGATTGGCGCTCTACTGTACAGAACAAGGATTTGAGCGCGGATGAGTTCTCAATATCGCACTACAATCTCACTTGTGCGCCGGACTCACAGCATAAAAGTCCAACCAGGAAGGCACATTGGTCCGACTACTACATCAATCCACAATACCATCCTTCGACTCGACAACACCCTTTTGACATGTCTTGCCGTACATCCACATCCGCTGAGGCTATCGCCCTGTACAGGGATCTACAGAAGCAGGACTACTCTGTTGATCAAGGCTTAGCAGATACCATCGACCATCATTACCCATCAGCGTCATTCGCGCCAGATATTTGGGCCAGCTGCAGTCAACAACAACTCTCATCAGCCAAGTCCGTGCCGCTAGACTTCCTCCCCCACTTCCCAGCCTCCAATGAAGCCAACCACTCAGACTGGAACTCTACGACAAGAGCAAGGACAGCGCCAGACACTCGCCAACTACAGTATCACACAAAAGAAGAGGGCTCCTATACTAGTCAACTCCGCACTGATAACCCGTCTCCGCACACGTTCAGGGTAAAGAGGCTGCTTCGAAGTTGGAGCCTTGACGGCGCAGGAGAGGCTTACTGCAGTACCACACCTCTGGACCTGAAAAACCAGCTGCCGTCACACCCTCTTGCCCTGAAAGAAGACCCTTTCATCCATAATACAAACCCCCACTACACAGCATCTGCGTGGGAAGACGTGTGTAAGATGTCATACAAACTGGGGCCCAATCCTAGCTATGCGCAACAGACGGTCTCCTCGAGTTCAAAGCACCAGCCAGGATATACTGCAAGATCGGTCTCATCAACAAAATCGAACTCCAGGACGAAAGCTCCGTCACCCTACAATTCTGGCTTTGACAGAAGAGTGCTGATGCCCCGCAACATCATCATGGCAGAGATGGAGACATCTATGGTACAGGCCAATCTACACTTTAAGACGGAGAAGCCTGATGGTTTTCGACGAGACTACTACATACAAAAGAGGAAGGCTGTGAATACATCGATATGGTTGGAAGCTGATGAGAAGTTTGTTACCGATGTCGTGCGAGAATACAGGTGCATGCAGGCCGAAGATATGAGTGAGGCTGAATTTGCAACGTGGGGCAAGACGCACTTATTTAAGAATGAGCCACGGGCACTGACAATGACGGAGCAACGCTGCTGGAAGCCGGAGAGGATGCTTGAGCTCGTTGCCAAACCTTCCGAAAAGAAGATAGACAACAATTGGCATCCCCCGCCGTTGGTCGGTGATTTTCCACTTGGCACAGACACTGCTTGGCACGAATACGCCTTTGATCTACGAGCGGATTGTTGCTACTGGTTGTCGTTACAAGCGTTTAACCCTGCCTACATGACACAAGTTGGTAATCATGCCTATGTCGTCAAAAAACGTATCACCCTGCCATACATGACAATCGAGTTCAAGAAGGACGATTCTGATGATTTTGTGGCGGAGAACCAAGTGGCTGCGGCCTCGTCCGTGGCTATGTACAACCGGTTTCGACTGAAAGAGAAGGCGCTACTGGTGTCGGGCATGCAGTGGACATCACAGAAGCTACACTCCATTCAACATTACTGCATCACGATGAAAGGGTCCACCTTCGCCATATGGCTTGGGACGCCGATTGTGACAGAGAATTTCAGATGGGATGGATGCAGGCTTAATCGTATCTTCAAAGGCGATCTCATAAATGCAGAAGGTGTGAGAGATTTGGTGGATTGGGTCAATGAGATTCATTGCTGGGCGCTTACAGTCTACGGTCCACGCGCTGAGCATGATATCAAGGTGTGCATTGATCCCAAGGAATCTGGCTTCCGCGTTTCCGACATCGCCATGGCACTCCAGGCAGAGGAACTGGACGACAGCATGCCGGGAGAAGCGATCGATCACCTATGAACAAAGATACATGACTCTAGCGGCTAGGGACCGTGAATGAAGTACACTTGAATATTGCTAGGCATTTAGCGACAGGCATTCCCAAGCTCGATGTCGCGATCAACCCTAGTCCATCACAACGATATCATACAGCCCCTGTTACGCATGCAGTCATTACCCACTGCTACGGAATCTCTACGTACGGAATGCTCACGCAGTCGCGTCTGACTAAGCGATTTGGACCAATCGAAGCGGTTCCCTTGAGGAATGCGTACGATTTATTCCTCCGAACGACCATACTGCTCCAAACTACATTGTGCGATTATCCTATTCTCAGATCATTATCAAATTATGTTGACTCGAAAGAGTGGGCTTCCTTCTGCTTGCAGTATCTTGCCTTGTTCCAGCTGCGAAAGCCGAGATTCGTCTTTGTCAATGCCCTACATTCCACCGCTTCCGGCAATCATTCTCTGTACCCGCGCTGTTTGGAGGATGATCTTGTACACATGAGATGCCCCCATAAAGGTTTCCCTCCTCTTTTCTTCTTTCTATCCCCTACAATCTACCCATACAGCAAAGCCTCTCGTCAGTGACTGACTACAACGCCACAGCAATGCCCCAGAAGCGCGAAACCCAAGTTCAACAGCGTGACCGCCAATTAGGCGAAGAAGTCTACCCTACCGGCGGTTCCCATGCTACTCGAAATCCTACCCGCCGTCCCCGCTATGCAGGCGATCTCATGACCTTTCTCCGCGCAATCCAAGCCGATATCATGATCCTTCTCAGCGGACGCCGCGCCGATATCACGGCTCTTCTTCGCGCACGCCAAGCCGAATTTTCTGCCCATTGCCGCGGTAAGGGAGCCGAGTTTTACGCATTCCCTCTCTGGAAGAAATTCTTCTTCGTGGGTGCCTTTGTCCTTGTGCTACTTTTCACCATCAACATACCATACCTCTGGAGATTAGAAGCGGAGAGAAAACATTGCGCAAGTGAATGGATACTCGATACAGCAGCACCATATCACACTACCAATCAGCCCTTGGCCTTCGCTCCATATTCAGCTAAACAGTACAGCTCCCCTATTACATACTATGGCTACGCGTCACATGGGGTTGGCTTAGTGAAGCTGGACTTGCAATACTACAATCTGTGCGACAAGTGCAATACATCCGTGTCGCTGAACCGCCTCTATTCCTACACGCCGCTAGAACTTCACTCCACCCAATACGTGCCCAACAAACCCAATACGATATCGGTCTCCCAATTGATGCGCCATAACGACGGGGAAAAGATTTCAAATAAGGCGGTAATTATCGTCTATGAACACCGCGCGCTAGGTCTGAGGATTGGTAACAACTTAGATATTATGGCAGCGGAGAGGGAGGGACATTACGTTCTCAGTGCCAGAGTACCGGGTAGGCGCACTCAATGTCCTGATCCAAAAGAGAGAAGCATTTTCAAGGTGAGTGAACCTAACTACTCTACTACGAGTTTGGCGATGTGAGTGGTACTAACGTTATATATACATAGTCGCACATTGGGAGCTCTACTCCTTGGGAATTAGGATGGGCTGAATTGGGAGCTGAAAGTAAATCAGTTATTAGTGAGACTAAGCCTTCACTACGCGAGTATTCCATTGAAAAGAGTCGTTACCTCTAAGCGAGCTACAGAGCCGGACTAGATATTTGCTTGCACTACGCTTCCATAGAGGCCACTATAGTTTAGATTCTAACATGCTGTAATACAATTCATCGTTTCCTACTATCTAACAGCCCCTGGCAAGGAGTGAGGTTTGATTGCGGGAGAAAGACGCCTTTGGCTGAGTGTAGAGCCTCGGTCCTGGACAGCGGTAGTCATTGTAAGCCTGTTTGTCATCAAATACTCTGTTCAGGCGAGGCAGAATAAGTCAGTAATAATACCTGTGTTACCATCGTCCTTTCATGCAAGCTATGGAAGCTTCAATAATATCAGATCTCTATCTCAACCGATCTCGCCCCTCAGCTTCTTTATTCTTCTCTCTAACCTCCAATTCCTTATTATCAACCTCATCCCCATCATCCACCATAAGAAATACGCTCCTTCTCCTAGTCTCCTCCGTTCTCCTCTTCCTCTTCTCTCTTCTCTTCTTCTCTCCTCTTCTTCTCAATCCTCGTACCCAATACCAACCAATCCTACTATCTCCTCCTTTCGCCACATCCGAAGAAAAATATGGCTTTAAGCGTATCAGCAACTCCCTTAATTACAACCACGCCGCACGTGAAGTATGATATTCTTCGTTGTTGTAAAACCTAGTGAAGCTTTTGTTGCTACCTTATATCTACTATGACTTCACGGAATCCTTTTTGATACTGTATCGTGGATTATTTGTTCGTTGTTTAACATTACTTTCTAACGCGGGTTTTTGGCCTGAGTAGTGGCTTCTGTTATACTATGTAGCCTTGGAATATCGCTGACTTTCATGGTATCTTTTCCGGATGGGAATCGGTATTGAGACTTGCGAAACCTGTGGCTTTGTCGCTTTAGTTGTTGGGTAGGGGACTGTTGAGCTTTTTGTGGAGCTTGACTTGGAGAATTGGAGTAGATGAAGGAGAAGAGCCATAGGCCTAATTAGTACTTTCCATTCCAGCTAGAAGCCGTGTTGCGTGGCAGGAGCATTCGCTTGAATTGTATTCGAGGAATATCTTCAGAGCCTGTCTCTCTTGTAGTTCGGCCTGCCCCAAGAACAACACATGTCTCGAATTCTCTCCTATCAACGGCCCTTCTGCAGCCACATTTCATTATCAAGAATGGAGAAATTCCCACTTTAAGTAGCTCTTGTTGCTACTCTTTTTCTGTTCTCTTCTCTGCTCTGTGCTGAAAAAATCAACAAGCCTTCCTTTTTGTGCACGATTCAAGTAGAGCCTTGATTACAGATCAATCAGTAAGCACTGCATTACCTAAGAATCCTGGATCTATCAGAGAGAGCTCCTATATACATGATGCTCTGCAGCTCGGATGGTTAGTGATAGTGGTAGAAGACACTGGAATGCCAATACGATGTGGAAATGAGCAAGTATTGATAGATGCAGCTACAAGAGGGTGGTAAGCGAGGATAAAAGATAGCAACGGAATTTTCATATTGCAATAGACACCCTGGACCCATTTTCCGCAACATAAACCCTCGACCCATTTTCCGCAGGTTAACTTCAGACGTTGCCATGAGAAAACACTGTTTAGTGGCAAATCTTATGAGCTAGACTTCCCAAAAGACCCCAGCAACACTTTCTTAAAAGATCACGGGTGCGTTTCCAGCTCCAAGCTGAGCTGTCCTGGGGGTACGAGTATTCAACGGCAAGCCTGCGTTATTGAACAACCTCCCATGTACCCTCCTCCAACTGGACTCAAGCGCAAGTTCCGTGCCTCCAAGACCCTGAACCAATCTGAGAATATATTAATACCTTTCACGCTCTTTACCTCGTGGGGCATAGTTCCAACCGAAAGGATGAAGAACAATAGGAGTGATCTAATCAAACTTCTTTCAATAACACTATCTTAAAACATGTTTCGATCTAGTATTCAAACAATAAGTCGCATCCAGTATCTCTACCTATGCCAGGCCGATCCAAAGTTCAAAGGGTCCCTCACTCCACATCCCATTCCCACAACTCCTCGCAACGCGCCACTCACTCCGGCACCCCACTCGTCGGTCTAACCATCGGTCTAAGCCAACTCTCCTCCCTCTCTTCCTTCACTTCCTCCATCAACGTCTCCAAATTGCCCTCCCCGCCCCCACTCATCCAACCCAAAAACCTCCTCAAGTCCGCCGTATCATCAAGCACTGTCGCGCTTCCCCATCCATCGCGTAAATCTCTCGCTCGAAGGTCACGTAATCGGTATCCTAGATTGTCGATTGCGGTCTTGGCTAGGGAGATTTGAAAATTACTATTATGTGTATGTTAGCGTCGGTGGAACTCTTGATATTCTGTAAAGGAGGGTAAACTCACATATCCTGAATGGCATGTATCGCGACCATTAAATCGCCATCGCAGCGCTTTAACACCGTTTCGTCGGCTTCATCGACAGTAATATATGGGTATTCTTCCCAGCCTTTCGCACGCTTGACGAACAAATTGAAAAAACGGGCCCAGAAGCCTAAATTGTTTTTGTTGCTTTGTATATTGTGGGAGAGATTGCGGAGAGAGGGACCCGCTCGGATCATGAATGTGGTGAGTCCGTCTTCCAAGATTGAGGTGGCGGATGACATTGTGCTAGCAGCAAGGTGTAGGTGTGAGAGCTGAGGGCGAGATTTACTGGTAATGGATGGAAGAGTTAGCATTTGGATATGTTAGGTAGGATAGAGAGAGATGGTATACGAACGTAAGGAATTCTTCAAAACGGGCTTGCAGGACTGTGATTGCGTTCAATGCAGTTGAGCCGGTATAAGGGAACTTGCAGGTCACATAACGCGCAATCTTCATTCGCCAGCCCGCCTCGGAGGTATTATGATGGCGCAAGAAATCCCTATCTGGGCATATAGAGGCTGAATAATCATCTATAGTCTTGACCAAAACATCTTCGAAGATACGGATACGCGAGTGGATTTTGGTGATGTGATGAGTGTAATTAAGAGTGAAATCAGAAGCCTGCGGGTAGATTGATCTAAGCGTTTCGATGATAACTGTAAGCATAGGGGTGAGGGTTTCGATTTCGTTATGAGTTATATTAGACCTTTGGATCAAGAACTTGAGTTCGTCGAGGCTAAGAGGAGATGAAACGTCAGTATTAATCGTATTCAAATAGATGTAGACAGAGTTTATTTTGGCGGGAAATAGGTATATCAAATTTACCTGGACGAGGACCAATGTAGAGAGTGCGGGCTACGGAACAGAGTGCGTATATACTCCTGTTGCTCAGTGTGATTGTAAAGCGTAGGTATAGATATCATAGAGGGTGGTGCGGCCTCCGCCGTGCTACTTGGATATGATTTACATATCTCCGAGGGACAGATCAGTGAGCTGAGAGGAATGTATCGACAAGTGCAGAGATAGGTGATTGATGGACAGATATAGTTGCCGACAACATGCTGGAATAGTTTCCATGCCAGGAAGATCCCGATGCCAACGAGAAGGAAGTATTTGATCGAATTCAGAAATAAGATAATCCATTTCCATATGATTCCAAGCCAGGTGAAGAACGTGACGGTCCAGTCGCTGCAGACCTTGAAACAATCCCAAATAGTATGAGAATCATGGTTGTAAGGCGCAGGTACATCCAATGGGCGTCGATCTTCAGCGTCCAGCGATGGAAATCTCTGCGATATGGGCGGTTTGTTATTATGTGTGGGTTTTCGCGCGCGGATGCCTTCTGCCGGAGTGGATCCATTCATCGTCCCCAGAGGATTGCCAGCAATGGGAGGAGCGCTTGGACCCGAAGTCTGAAGCGTTGCAAACAAGTCAGCGAGCTGTTTTCTGCGAACCAAAAGTTGAAAGGCTTACATGGGTCTGGCGCTGCTCCATCGTGCGTCCCCTCACTGGTCCTGGCCTAGTCATCATAGGAGTTTCTTATATTTCAAGATCTTGCCAACAAAGCTATGGTACTAATGCAATGCCAACGAAAGGCTTGTGATGCAGAGTTATCTTCCGGGAAACAGGGTTCACTCGATGATGTCTTTGGCGAGGAGGGTAACAACAGTTGCGGATCGAGCAGTCCTTCGCCGTGAGAACAAAAATGGCCTGCAGACAGAATAACTGAATAAGGCTGATCGAGATGAGTGGCAGCTGAAATGCCAAAAGGTTGTGCGTCAGAAGATTATCTGACGTGCTCGGTGTGGTATACCCAAACTCCAAGCCAGATAGAATTCTGATGAGGTTACAAATTTACAGAAGACAGGGAAACGTGAACTATTTAACAGCAAAGCGACAGAGGCTCAGCTGCTCAGCGACTGACAAAACAAGATTTGTTCAAAGATAAGAAGTCATACACGGCTTAAGCCCGACCGCTCGGCGAGCAGGCCAGACAAAGAAAGAGAAACATGACTCTGCCATATCGAGTGAATAGAGATTTGACTCTACCTATCAGATAAAGAGAAGCGCGACTTCGGCGAATCAGAAGAGAAACATGACTCTGATATATCAAAGGAACAGAAATTTGGTATTGCCTATTTGATAAAGAAGCGCGACTTCGGTATATCAGAAGCGAAACATGACTCTGATACGTTGAAAAAATAGAATTTTCGCTCTTCCTATTAGGTAATGAGAAGCCCAACTTCGGCATAGAAGAGAAACATGACTCTAGTATATTTGATGAAAAAGGCGTGAGCCAGCACATCAGATAATGGAAAACAGGACCCTGGTATATAGATAAAGGGAAACTTGACTCTGGTGAATACGAGCCTAGGTTCTATCTCCAGATCTAGAAGCTCTAAGCACCAAAGTTCAAGACACGGCCATTTTGCATTTTTGCTTCGTGACCAATAAAACAATAAGAAGACAAAGCGGGAAAGCCTTGTGCCAGCTTCTAGTGAGAAACAGTGCAGCTGGCCACGTCGTAACGAAGATTATGATGCGCGACCATGAAGGCAACATGCAAACTCTTCCAAGACAGAACAATTGTTCAGCTGATGGGACAGATTGTGACAAACAAGGGTCAAGGACAGTTTGGTATATTCCTGGAAAGTCTTTGTCAACATGTACAATGAAGCGGATACCTGCAGGTTGGCAGAACGTTGCAGGCCTGCTCCCTCCAGGCTTAAATACAGAGCTGCGTCCTGTGTAAACCTGCCTCCACATACCCCGTAGCTAACAGGAAGGCCACAAGAGCACTCACTCTATCACTACTATGGCGAGACAAATCGAGTTTTGTATCGGAGAAGTGACGACAGCAGGCCCTGGAAGGCAGCTAGGCGATCGATGTAATAACCGAGGCTACACTTTGCAACATCATCTATGCCATCGTCATCAAGGCCAGCATGACAATCCGAACTACCCAACAAGTGAGTCCTATCGACTTCGCTCAAATGAGGGGCCCGACCATACACCTCAAACGGAATTTCAACGAGATACTTCACGAGCAGGGCCATCTAATAGAGAGATACCCGTGAATAATCCTGCAAGGACTACAGCAAACGACGAACCGAGCCAGCAAAACCTTCCACAGAGACAACCTGCTTCAATAAGTCGCTCAGACGAGAGAGGTGAACCTACACCTCAAACAGAAGTCCAACGGAATATATCACAAGCAGGGAGATCTACGAGACAGAGACCTGTGGATAACCCTTCCAGAAATACAGCAAACGATGAATCATGGCCGTCAACCGCCCCACAGCGACGACTTGCTTCATTCAGGCCTCAGCTTTCAACAATCTTTGAACCAAGCCAGCTAGATTCTCCGCAGCGGGAACCTGCTTCGTCCAGGTCTCAGCTTCCAACACCTCCTGAACAGCCTAATCGTCGAAGATACGCAACGCCAGAACCGATGACTTCACCTAACCGTACACCAACGCAGACTTCAAACACTGTCATTGCTCCAATCAAGAGACTACTGCCTCAATACACCCCTACTCCTCAAGGCGTAAGCAAGGAGTCGAATCAGATTCGCTTTCGTAGACCTCCAAGTCTACCTCATACGCCTGCAAGTGGGTCTGTGAACGGCGTACTTCCAAAATCTAGGCGAGAACAGAGTGGTATCTCCCAACCAAGTCCCTCGACCGCCGACAGGAGCTTGCCAACTCAAAACACCCCTGCTCCTCAAATCATAAGAAGGGAGTCGTCTGAGATTCCCTATCCTAGACTTCGAAGTACGCCCGCAAGTCCCACTGTACCTCCACGATCTAGACCAGAACAGAGTCGTATCCCCCAACCAAGTCCCTCAACCGCCGACAGGAGCTTGCCAACTCAAAACGCCCTTCCTCCTCCAGTAATGAGAAGGGAGTCGTCAGCAAATCGCTCTCCTGGACTATATAATCTACCTCCAATGCCTGCAAGCCAGGATTTGAACGACATTCTTTCACGATTTGAACCAGAACAGAGAGGTGTCTCCGAGCCAAGTCCCTCGACCGCCGACAGGAGCCTGTCAACTCAAAACACCCTTTCTCCTCCAATTATGAGAAGGGAGTCGTCTGAGGGTCAACATTCTGGACTATATAATCTGCCTCTCACGCCTGTAAGCTCGATTGTGAGTAACATCCATTCACGAGTTGAACGAGCACAGAATAGCATCACCGAGCCAAACTCCTCACTCGCTGACAGGAGCCTGCCAATCCAAGACAGCCTTAATTCTCCAGTCGTAAGAAGGGAGTCCACGAGAGCAGAGTCCTCTGCAAATCACTCTCTTGGACTATATAATCTGCCTCCAATGCCTGCAAGACCGGATTTGAACATTCTTCCACGATTTGAACCAGAACAGAGAGGTGTCTCCGAACCAAGTCCCTCATCCGCCGACAGTAATAATGAGCAGAATGAAACCGAGAGCCAACCACAACGCACCCATCGCCACAATTCAAGAAATACATCAGAGCATTCAAGCATAGCAGGTAGCTCCTCCACAAACTCAACCCCGCGGAGCTCTCCTCCCCCACTGACGCCCCAAGCCAGATCAATCCTCCGCCAAAGATCAAGACTCCTCAAAAACCTTTCCGAAGGCCTTATTGACGCCGGGGTAATCACCAGCGATGATCTTCTACGAGCTGTCTTTACCGAGCCGACATCAGTCTCTGGGGACAGCAGTATCCTAGACATCATCGTCGACATGTTGCAGGGATATATGAAGCTTAGGTATCTAGGTGAGATACCTAAGGGTTTGGCAGCCAAGCTGTTAAGAGCGGCGTGTGAGGAGGGTGAAGAAGGGGAACGCTTTGCGGAAAGCTTAAGGCAGTGGATGGTGAGAATTGGGGGAGCGGTGGATGAAGATGTTGTGGAAGCTTTTGGGCTTGATGAGTTTGAGGATTGGACGAGAGTCAGGGAACCGTGGATGACAAGGTTATGGGGGTTTCTGGGCTCGATGTTGATTTGAGGAAGGAAAAGAGAGAGTGAAGCACCAGTGAGCACGCATTGTTGTAATCATCTCTTGTACTAGTAGCAGATAGAGGCATCGCACTGTTGTCAGGTCTGGGACATACAGCCCACTGTATACGTAGATCGTTTCAAGTACTCTGAATACATCTATAGTTTGTTATTGTGACCACTTCCAAAACTTCTTCTCGTGATTTAGTAACGTAAAATCCAACCTTAATGTCCATACACACAGGGAATTTACAAATTCAGCGATAGTCAATTCATCAATCTTAACCCCAGCCCCACATTAAGTTGCTCAGACTGAGCGATACTACACAGCAGTACCAGATCAAACCCTGAGCATCTCCTGTCAACGAATTACCAACAAGCGCTCACATAACTACTCCCTTCTACGTATCAACACACTTCGTAGTCTCTCTCAAACGAACAAGACCCATCATTTCCACCAATTCAAACTCCCAACACTCCGCTAACAAGATACCAGCTTCACTCGCAATGAGCTTGTTAACATGGCCGCTAACACATGCTTCCGACAATCATACGTACTGCATACATTTGAACCTTCATCTTCGCTGTTCCTAACTCCACAAAATTCAATAAATGGTAATGGAGGGGCTCGACTGTTATGGATACTATATAGTCAGGTTCTCAAGATATTTGCACCAAAGGACTAGTCAGATATCAATCAAGAGAAAGTTCAAGAGGGATATTATATACTCAATCTACCAACCAGACCATACTTACAAGGACTAAGTCGCGTTGTGCGGTTACAAATAGCGCTTTGAAAGCAAAGATAAGGGCAATCTGATTCAGAGATGAACTGATACCTTGGAGAGCGTCTCAAGAATCAACTACATTTACATGCGTTGTAATCAAAAAGCCGTAAAGTATATAATATATCGGATAGTTGTCATCATCGCGAATGAACAAGGTATTGGAGCGCAAAGAATTCTCAATCCACTTAAGAAGATCAAATCTCGCGATTGAAATGGCATGTTGGGACTGTGCTGTAGATAGGACCGGGAGTTGACGAGCGAAAGGTGTGTGATAAATCGGAGATCTGGATTGACTCAGTTTAGGCTAGCAGGATTATAAGGATGTGTTTTGCGGCGGACTGAGACTGTGAAAAAGGCATTGAAGAGAGTCTGAGCAGGGTTGCGTAAAGGAGTTGGACAGTCGCGTCAATGCAGTTTGGGATGAATTTGGGTCTATTTTCGCAGCCCATTGCTCCGCCTGCTGGAAGAACATCTTCGTACCTAAAGACTAAAGCGCACCACAAAAACGAATCCACCGTGCCAACTTCTCTTTCTATGCTTGCACCAAGTCTATGGTATATGGTGCTATGTGAGAAGCACCAAGGCACTTAAAGAAAGACTTAGCAAAACCACGATTGACCCAGGCGAAACATCTTCATCTGCTTCTCACCCAGTGGGGCAACCCAAGGCAAGAGCCTTGGGCCCCACAGTTGTGAAGAACATTCATAGTCCTCGATTGCCATAGTCAGCGCCTCTGCCGAACCAAACAGCTCTTCCAGATGCTTCATGCGGGCCCAGCTGTCGGCACCATGAGGTTGGTTCTCGATATGGATTCGATACTGTAATAAGCTGTTGCGGCCTACAATGCGCTTGCCGACGATTGTGATGACGGTGTTGTCGGTGAATATGTTGGGGTTGTTGTTTGTTGGTAACTCATCCTCGTCCTCCATCTCTTCATCCTGCTCTTCATTGACACCGGCCTCCAGATCGACATCAACCCCTCCATCATCACTGCTCGGCCTGAACAACCAGTTCAAGAACCAATATACTGCAAACACGCTGGCTCCAATACCCAACCCTGTCAGCAGAGGCTTATACCAGCGGAGTAACTTCTCCGCGACACCCCGCAGATCTAAACTCCCGGCGTGATGCTTCAACTTTTCTATGATCTGTGCCATCGCCTCTTGCCAACTTTGTGTCTCAATCATAACTCCGCTTAATGGATCACGATCGGTCACCATGTCATTTAATGGCCTGTCTCCGATCATTTTCTCACCAATAACTTTACCAGCGCCACCCTCAAAGAAAATCTTATGAAGAGCACTAATCATATCTTGAAGAGGGCGGTTGGCGCGGAACATTGCGCAGGAACACATATTGCATGTGTCATCAGTCTGTTTATTGTGTAGGCAATTCCAACCCATTTCGTCGAATTGAGAGGTTGACATTAAGGAGACATTGGCGCCACATTTCTCGATAGGGAGGCCCGAGATCAGTGCACATGTGGGGAAAGGAGTAGTAGCTGTTGCGGACGTGGAGTGAGAAAGAGCGTTGATCGTACTGGTGGCAGGGTTTGTTCCGTTAATGATATCGGCGGCACCAGGGACCAGTCCACATGTGGGGAGAAGATCAGCAGTCGCTGCGAACATGGAGCGAGAAGGCGCGTTGATAGTACCGGCTGCAGAGCTTGTTCCGTTAATGATATTGGCGGCACCAGGGATCGGTCCACTCGTGGGGAGAAGATCAGCAGCCGCTGTGAACATAGTTTGAGAAGGAGCTTTGATAGCGTCGGTGGCAGTGGCTGTTTCATTGATGATATCGGCGGCAGTGGTTGTAGCACGGACGTGGGAGCTGAGCGAACTGGTTGCACTGGCAAAAGCTGCGACTATGCCCACCATGGGTCGTAGCCAGCTGATATTTGAGGATGTCACTGGGTTTTCAGGCTTTTCGGCGCAACGAGCGACGTGTTCGAAATGGCGCTCGAGCTGCAAGGCTCTCCGTTCCACAAAGCGGCCATCTGCTCTGCGCGTATGCTGATGTGAGGCCGCCAATTTGAAACGGCCATCTGAGGAACGTGCACGTTGCATTTTGGCCTTGCCAGATGATGATAGATGATGAGGAAGAGTCTTCGCGTGGGATTCTGAGATTGATTGTAGGTTGGTGGAGCTGACAACGTTAGGAATTCAGCTGGGAAAGACTGTTCTTAAGTCAAGTAGCCAAGCACTTTCAATGCTTTGCACGTTAATAGATCAAAAAGACAAAAGAGAAAGGGTCAGTGATAGGGAAAGACCACCCTCTTTGACAAAGGTAGTCTCGTGTCTCAAGCTGACACGGAGTAACTTCCCAAAGCTTCATACATCGTACGGCGGTCTTTTGTTATTGTCTGAGGTTGCCACCTTTAGCAGAAGTCAACATGCATTGATCAAATGAGATCGGAAACCCAAGTAGATTAGAATAGAGAAACAAGAAAGGCTTAGTAACAGGGAAAGACCACTCTCTTTGACGAAGGCGGTCTCGTGTCACAACTTGTCACAGTAACCTCTAAATGTTCTCGTATATCGTACAGCTTTCTTTTGTCATTGTCTGAGATTGCCACCTTTAGCCCAGATCAACATGTATTGACCAGATGATATCGAAGCTCCAGAACAAGGTATCTTGAGACCCCTGAAAGATCCCCATGGAGCGCAATGATTCATTTGACAAAGGGTAGTGTCTTAAGTAGATACCATGAACAACGAGAAGTAAAGCAGAATCTGTTAACATCAACAGGATGTTCCAGAGGGTCTGATCAGCCTAATTGAGATGATATTGAAGCCCCAGAACAAGGTATCTTGAGACCTCTGAAAGACTACCGTGGAACGAAACGATTCATTTGACAAAGGGTAAGGTCTTCAAATAGATACCATAAACAACGAAGAAGTAAGGGAGAATTTGTTAGTGAAGTCTAGATGTTCCAGAAGGTCTGATTGGGTTGACGATTAGTGAGACGATGGAGTGGGGGAGGACATAATGTCTCAACGTCAGTATAGAGGGCGTTATCGTTCGCTTGTCCTACCTGTTGCTAACGAATCTGCTAGTCGACTAGGATTAAGGAGCGAATCTGTCTCATCATTAACATTGTTCTCTATACATCAGGTGTGGCCAACCCAGCAAATGAGAAGTGGAAAGATTGTGTGGGAGTGAATCTATTCAAGTTTTGGCTCTTATTGTCTTAGCCCTTGACTCTTCAGGCGCCGGTATGCTACTGGAAGACTTGTTGATTAGGGAGAAATGTTTCTCTACTTCATTATGGCCCAGCGAAGGATGCAACGTCGGCTTTGAATAATCCGAAAGAACTGCTGTTTTTGTGACTGCGCGATGCCTAAGGGTGAGGACTCTAGGCGATCGATTGTACCGGAGAGTCCAGCAACGAGCTGGTACTTCTGAGCTGTTGAGATGATGTGTCTTAAGGGCTGCTTTGACTGTTATAATGATGTATCTGTCTGCACTGAGTTCTTTGTTGATGTCTTCGACTACCTAGCTGTATGATGATGGTAAAGGGTGAGGAATCCTCCCCCGGATTGGAGGTGGACATAGCGCCCACAACACCATGATTCGAGTACCAGATTGATGCGCTGAATGAGCTCTATCGATTGCGACCGTACAGGAGTCAGTAGTCCAATTATATATCATTGTCGCGATGAGGGGTAAGTTGTTCCCAATTCTAGTAAACAGTGTCACGATCCAGCCCTGGTTCTAGAAAGCCTAGACCCCATCAGGCCTAGAAGGGTCCATCCCCTTACTGTACAGCCCTGCGGGGCTGGGCCTAAGGCCGGCAAAGAGGGCCCCTATGAGAGCCCAAAGCTGGGATTCTCCGGGGGCCAATTGTCATCGCCCCGGGTGACTAGATCCAGAGGATTGGGGGTTTGTACAGCAAAAGAGTGAACCCTTTGAGTACCCACGCTGTCGTAGCGCACGTATCTGGTAGCCAGGCATCCTGGATAGCTTTCCTCCTTCCAAGGTATATTGCAACATACGCCTTATGAGCTGTGTTAAGGCGATAACACTGACATATTTGCCGACTAATCCCACTGCAGGAATTAGACATCTACCAGCTAGCTATCCATCGATCTATCAGACCTCAAAGCTCTACTCATCCATTAATCCTATCTACCTCAGAGCTCTACTCACCATCAGTCCTTCCTCATTATCGATCCTACCTCACCAACGATCCTTTCTACCTCAGAGCTCTACTCAACCCATCAGCAGCTCCACCAAAATCCCTCAACACCGACATCAACACCGACATCAACACCGACATCAACACCGACATCAACACCGACATCAACACCGACATCAACACCGACATCAACACCGACATCAACACCTAGTCCTCCCTTCCTTACCGCTCAATCCTCACCGACAATGCCGCTCCATCCAAGATATCGACGTATGAAAGTCTTACCTCATTCACCTCATGGCTACATATCTCACCTACACTTGAAGATCTTGCAAGAGCTGGATATAGCTACAAGCCTATAAGCAAGTTGCTAGATGATGTGATCTGCAGGACATGCAAGCTCTACGTGTACGATTGGGAGGCAGAAGACGATCCTGAGCTAGAGCTGCATATCCTTTACTCAGATGCTCAAGCTTGTGGAAATTAGAAAGTGGATGGCCCATACCACTTGAGAAGCTTGCGGCAAAGGATATGGGATTTCTAGGTCCATCGCTGCAATACGGTTGTCCTAAGCTATGCTGATTGCAGGATATCCATATATTTTGCGACCGTGTCAAGCGCTGCAGATTTGGTGAAGCCGAACGCTGCATCCAAAATGCCTGCGCGGCGAAGCTCTGATATGGTTCAACCAGTCAAACGATCAGGATCTCGCAGTATGCCTACGAGCTATGGAAGCTAGGTTCCTGCAACAAGCATCATCACAGGAAACTCCGCAGGAAGCAACCCCCGCAAGCGATCAGCCACTCAGTATATCAAGCACCCGACTACCAACATTGTAAGCTTTGCAATGCTTCACTTTCCTCGATGGCACGTCTCATCCGACATACGCAGGAAAACATATGCAATAAACTATCTTGCAGGGACTGCGAAAGAATCTTCCAATCAAAGAATCGGTTGCAACATCTGCGCGAGGAATAGCAAAAAACAGATGCATAACCAACACGTACCCTCACCCGCTTCCTCACCCTGATCCTCATTCTCGCCCTCTTCGACATGCTCACCCTCATACTCACCCTCACCAAGACTAATACCCCGAAATCCATCACCGCCAACAATATATGGAGCAATCTCGTCCCCACCGCCGGTATACAAGTCAATCAGGAATTGCCTCACCATCGAAGACCTATACACAAGATATGCACCTACACCCTTACATCTAAATATCGATGACCTATTTCGCATGTTGGGACGATTTGCCGCTCCCATCAAATCCTTTGATCACTAGATTCGAACGTCATCCCGAATCACCACCGCAATAGACGATCCTTTTGATAGGTAGTTCGTCTTACCGTCGAATCAGAATCCTCATCGATGGAGTTCAAGAAAGAGTATAGGATCTGCATCTACATCTACACTGGAATGAGACTCAGGAATTGCCACAAGCTATCACCAAGCTCTGCGGGCGCAATGTTTTCCTCCCCGCTCAACATGCCTAGCTGTGAGCGCTGCAGACCAACTTCGCTACTCAACACCGACAGACGGCAAGCTATGCCAACTTTGGCCTAATCCAGCTGTTGAGAGCCATCATTTCTGCTGCTTGCATTTCGCTGCGCGAAAATCACCAAAATTTTCCGCTTTGAATTCCATGGTAAGCTATCCATCGACATTAGCTCATTCCTATGATATCGGAACCTCTATCGTCGCTCACCATGGCTTATCAGATCCACCGGAGCTTTTTTTCACAAGCGATTTCCTACATCGCTGTCGCTCACTTTTGGACCTGTGGAGGAAAGAAGCTTGACAGGCTTGGCATCCTGCGGCAACTCCGCTGGAGCTTGTAAATACGGCAATTTGCGATGGAATGCGGGCAATGGACGTTCTGATTGGTCGGATTTGTATATAGACTAGCTGTCGCATAGCCATCGCATTAGGTACTGTTGAATTAGTATTAAGTAGTGGTTCGGGGGCCTGCAAGTCTTGGCAGAGAACATTCTCGGCCCCCGGACCACTACTTGATACTAACTCAATAGTAGGATATACACAACGCGGACGTTGCCATATTGGAGGGGAGGATAGTGTCATGAATCCAGGCTTGGCCCTGGCAGGCCAAGACCCCATTAGGTCTGATATCCGCACTGCCGCAGCGTACATATCTGGCAGCCGGGCAAGATATCGCAAATGAACTTCATGATGCGCTCCAGCGTACTCAGTCGAAAATTTAATCCACCTGCGGCCCATCACCAAGGGCATATGTTGCATTCACCCAATTCTATGGTCGAATGTCAAAACGTAATAGCCTTCCGCCTATGGATTAGCCGTCCATCCTCGGACAGACCGGATCCATCGCGGGAATAGAACACATCAGTCGTCACTGGCCCCAATGAACCCTTTTTGAAATGTGCCCAAGGGAGATTGTGTGAGTAGCCGAACATGCCGCGCATAAGCTGGTGCTCGATTCTGGGGGGGCTTGCACAAAATCTGTTCATCATTATGGCTTCTGGGCTAGCAGAGGAATGTCAGAAGCTGAGAGTATATAGTCAAAGTGTCGGAATTGTACGCAAACATTTTATCAAAAAAAGTTCACTGGTGGTTCATAGGCGTCAAGTTCATTTCAAGAACTTTATCCAATTATCTTTATTATTCTATACCTCTCAGCGTGACTTCTATATGCTTCATAATCCTTCCCATCTTTCAAAGCGAAGTGCTATTTTCACGCCGCTGCCAATGTCTATTGCAAAAACCATCCATATCCATTACGAAGTTCAACTCTCCACTCTACTACGGATACGAAGGACTTGATTAATAGTAAGACCAGCTATACCATCTCTACCATCGCCTTGGATGCAGAGATCATAGTTGTAGTTACCAGTAAGGCGCTCTTCTCTCTGTGAATTCTCTGCATTAACGCCATGACTACGCTGAGGAAAGGGAAAGCGTGTTGTTCTTACCTGAAACCGAGGTCGTCACCGATAGGTAAATCATACAGGGGAAAGAAAGTACAACCAATATGCATTGAAGGTGCGGTAGTAATGATACCCAAACATTGTTTATTTCTACATATGTGGTGTGGCACAAAGTATGTGATGTTAATAGCTATAGTTACTTAATTAAGGAAAAGATAAGATTAGTAAGATATAAGGGCGACCTTAAGAGTTAGATCTACCTTCGTACTTAAAGTCTTTTCCATATTATTTTATTATTTTCTTTATTCTTCCTATACCTTTCTCCGTACTATCAGTACAAGGACTTGGCGACAGCGATGTTGGTGACAGCGACCAGATAAATTCCTTGTGAATAGTAGCTCCGGTGGACTGGATGGTGCATTGCTAGCGACGAGCATCGGTCGGTGATGGATTAGATGAATAGAATGGTGAGGAATGAGTGACTGTGGTCGGAATGTTGGAAAGTCGAAAAAGTCGTAAGATGTTGAGTACTCGATATCGCAGAAATCGATAAAGGAAAAGTGGCGGCGTCCAGCTGCACAGAGCTTAAACGTCATCGGCATAGTCGTCGCTCTTATCTAGTGGCTCTTCTGGATAGTCGTCTGCCCACCACGGGGTGCCATTGGGTGTTGTGTCGATTAGGTATGACCAGGTCTCCTTGCCCTACACCGCGATATCCCCCTGCTTGAGCGGATGTTTAAGAAGGACCCTGCTTCTGAGCATCGCTGTGCGGATCTCGCTGGCGATCTTGCCCTTGGGACGCACGTGCCTACTGCCGGTGTAGCTCATTTGCCCGATTCTGCTATGCAGTGGTTTTCGCGTCAACATCTTTTAGGAGATCGCTGAGCAAAGTAGTTGGCGATGGCTGCGCTAGCTGTTCCTGGAAATAGGGGCCCATTTGGTTTCATATTATCGTTGACTGATTATATATGGAACCAAGATCTACAGATCGTACTAGGCTTAGTTGGCTATGGATCTATGTTCTTGGCGACATGCCTTGCTGTAGGTCTTGTAGGGTATATCTAGTTTTAGTCAATGCCGATAGGGTCTTTACGGGATTCATCCGAAAGTGCTTGGTTAGGGTGTTGATCTATTGCTGTAGCTTAGTTGCAGAAGCTTCTAGAATCGCCTTAGTAGGATCGTTCACCTCGGTGGTCCCCCATATGAGGGCTGATCCTCGCAGGTAGCTAGGAATGACATCTTTCACTAGGTCTTGGCCATATTTGCGCGAAAGTTTGTTAAGACGATCGACAAATACAAACATGTCGAGATAGTACGCGTGTTTGCCTGCGTTGACTACTGGGCCAGGTGTAGTTTTCCCATGCTCTTGTTCTGCTTGGAACTCTGGGTTAAAGTATCCAACATCTTCAGCTCTCAAAGAACTTCTGTACGGACTCCAGGATGCCGTCGGCAGGGGTGGAGCTGGTGGTGGAGCTGGTGGTGGAGCTGGCGGTGAGGTCTTGATGGAATGTAGGACTGGTGAAGAGGTCTGTTGTCGATCTAACCGATCTTGCTTGAGGAGACGGACTTCTGCCATCAGCTCTGTAACAGTACTGGTTAGGCTAGTCATGTTGGCATTAGTCTGCGCGATGGTGGTATCGATATCAGCTTTGAAGGTGTTAAGGGCAGATTCTTGCTCAGGTGAGAAAGCTCGAATACCTAGCTGCTGATTTGGTGAGGCGGTGGTGATGTCTTGGCTATCGTTGCCACCCTCAGGATCCATGGCAGCTGGTTACTTGCTTGATTTTCTCATTCCTGATGCCATAACGGATGAGTCGGCAATGAATAGCACTGGGAACTTTTATTACTCTCCTCAAGCGACGCCAGTTCTGAGAAAGCGGTATGCTGACTGCAAGCGCTGTAGATCACGACTGCTCTTAGTCCTCTTCCACCGCTATTCGCTCGGTGCTCCTTATCTTCGACACCTAAAGTACCCCTTTACCTTCTTCTTCTCCTCCGTCTCCCGTTCTGATATTCTGTATGCCCGAGCATACTATGTTCAAGAGATGCATAGGTATACCGAAGGCAACGGTTGATGCGCCATTTTTAAGCCAATTTCTCTAAGAGATTGTTTCGTTGATGTAGATAAAGCCGATGATTTGTAGCTGGAGCCCATGCTCAAGGGCATATTAGCGTTTCAAGTTGTTCGGCTCTGCCGTGGTATGGTTTTCGGGACTCTGGAGCCACCACACCTGCATCGCTTGTGCGAGGTGGCACATAGTGGCGGATGGTGGGAGCGGTCCAAATCAGCTCAGTCTCTCTTAAGAAATCGAGGTCTCATAGTGGGGTGGTATAGGTAATAGTTGGCGAAGAGCATCTCTAAAGGCCTTCGCGGGATAGATACATGCTCAAAGACTCAGGGCTAGTGACACAGATTACCACCCTCTCTTTGGACTGCTGTAGCCCCTTTCATCCATTAACAGGCGAAGGTTCCTTCTTCTACCATCGCTTCTTCAGCCATCTTGACTACCTTGACTTTGATTCGCCTCAGATCAAACCCATATCTTTGTCCATTATATCCACTTCTTGCAGTCGATGATCGGTGGGATGTTGGGAAATATAGAGGTATGAAAGTGGAGGCATGAAGGTGGAGGCGTAAAGGCGAAGATAAGCTTACTATCGTAGCTTCTATTGTCAAGTTAGATCATTTACGAGCAAGGATTGGAGTATTCTTGATACCTGTATTGTATTGAAGCACTGATAGGTTCAGCAGCCGTACATGGCAGTGAGTTCGCGCACAGACTGGCCAGACAGGATATGAGCTGTCTATGTGTAGTGAGTGCTGAAGCAACACCAGGTATATAGAGCGAAAGCGTTGGTGTATGCTGTGGAATGGTAGGTCACTCTGCACTAATAGATGAGGTGCAGCAGCTTCGGTCAAGTAGCTAGAATTCGGAACTCATCATTATGTGCGCAGCTTAGCTTCAGCTCCAATAGCGTTGGTTGTACACCCAGTAGTAGTCCTCACACCGGAGCAGCGGTGACAGCGGGTCTTAAGAAGAGGACATAGTTCATTCATATAGGACGTCGTTTTCGCCGTCAAGCGCTTTGTCCTTGCAATCCTTGGTATCTAAAGGCGACAGAAACCTGCCGCTTTAGCGAGGGAGCTAGGTGAGTAGGGATGAAGCGGCACCCCACCCTTATAATGCACAACCCCGACTGGGTGATAAACGCTTCGCGCTTACTTTGTCTTTTCTTTTCAATTACTAAGGACTTCTCATTCGAGTATTCAGAAAAGTATGCGTTGGTCTGTAGACTTAGTCTTTTAATAATATTATACTAAGCTTACTAGTATTCTAGTTTAAAAGATAAGTTTAATCTATTTATAAATTAATTTATTTATAAATTAACTAGTTTATTTATAAATTTCTTATATAATTAAATAAGAGATATAATTAATTATTTATAAAATAATTATTTATTTTATTATTATTTATTATTATAATTTATTATTATTATATATTATTATTATTTATTATTATTATTATTTATTATTATTTTTATTATTTATTATTATTTTTATTATTATTTATTATTATTTATTATTATTATATATTATTATTATTTATTATTATTATTATTATTTATTATTATTATTAATAAATTATATTATAAATTAATAAATAATAATAATAAATTATAGTAATAAATAATAATAAAAAATAATAATAATAGATAATAATAATAAATAATAATAATAAATAATAACGATAAATAATAGTTAATAAATTTTCTTATTTAATTCTAATAAAATTTTATATAGTTAAGTTATTATTTTAATTTATATATAAATATATAGTTTATTTATAAATAAACTATATATTTACGGATCCAGGTTGTTAATATAGGACTTCGTCTAAGCTTACGTCTTTATATATTCGGAGAGAGAAAAAATATTAGTATGATAATAACTAGAGCCCAACGAAAATCCAACCCACGCAAGCGACTACTCGTAGACTTCGAACTCGTTGTCACTGTCGTGGATGCCGCTGCCTCAGTAATAGTAACAGGTGGAGGTTGTGTTACAATCGTAGGTGCGTTGACCGAGTCGGAAGTCGAGGAAGAGAAAGTTGTTAAGGAAGAGGAAGAAGTGGTCGAGGAAGAGGGAGCGCTACTTGGTGCGGAGGACGATAGTGACCCGGTATCGGAGATGCATTCGCCAACGCAATAAGGGCTCTCCACGTAGTTGAATGTCAGAATCCCCTCGTCAGGATCATTGCTCCCTTCGTCCACGAACTGGACAGGAACGCTGCCGCAGGTCCCACACCCATGCTCGAGTATGGCGTCAACAAGCGGCTTTATCTGTCCTAAATTCAAGTTGGCAGCCGTGAGGTACTGAGGGAAGAGGCAGATTCTGCCTTCTGGGCTATTGGCAGATAGTTCAACGCCGCCGCTGATGCCATCAATCTCTAGACCAAGGTCGAATGTGATGTTTTGGGACTGCGAAAGACAAATCACGTGGTCGCCGGAGGCATAGGCAGTGTTGTTGGACGTTGAAGAAGCGTATATTATGTCGCGAAGTAGCTGGATAATGCCTACGGATGCTTGGTTGTTCAGGGTTGCCCGATCACAGAGGCCGGAGCCTCTACAGTTAATGCCGAGTGCGGTGATAGATGGAGTGTATAAGAGGATGAGCACAGCTACTCTGAACTTGCTGGACAGCATTTTGGTTTCCACTGATGCGTTCTTATAAGCTTGCGAATACGCCGCGGAATGGTTCGGTTCAGTTCGGGTTTTCAATGTCAAAACCCGAACCGGTGGTCTGCAGCGACATTGCGCCCGCAAATAGTGAGACGAACTGCCTATCAAAAGGCTCGTCTATCGCGCTGGCGAGGTGACTCGGAGGACGGTCGAATCGGGTGGATGGAGTGATAGGATTCTGATGATGTTTCTCTGGTGGTGTTAATTCTTATCCAGTTCCCATCTGCCCAACCCTCGCTGGCACCCATCACCACCCAACCTTGGTGGCGCTCTATTCCGACATGGTTTTCGTGCTAGAGATTTCTCTGATGGTGTTACTGCCTTTACTAACAACCACCCCAATGGTATTGATCCTCTGCATTTCACAAGCGGCTCAACACTAGGTGCCACCGACCTATGCTCTGCTCTGGTTCCGGCGCTGCGGATTCCTTCTAGATCACGACCTCAACCTTGAGCCATTGCTCGCCCCATCCTTGTGGGAATACTTGGTGCTGAATCTCACTGAAAGATATGACTCCCTCGGCTTCACAGGGTCTCGGAAGAAGGATAGCTACTGTCTGTTTAACCTTCGATTCTAAACGTCGGGCCGACCGGCGGTTCCCAACCAGCCCCCCAAAAACACCTTAAAGTGATGCGCCCGGGCCCTAAGAAACGAGCGATAGCCGCCTTGATGTTCAGTATCAAAAACCACACCAATAGTATCAATATATCAGGCATCGCAGGGACTATGCAATGGGCACTCGATGGTAGCAATGCCTAGCACGAATATATTGATAGCTATAAGGGAGTAAAGCTATCTAGGAAGCTACTGCAAGATATGTGCACATACTTAGGAGGGAAGAATGTAAAGGCGTCGGAGCATCCAGTAAGGCGCTGCGGCAGTGCGGCCGCTAGGCCCCTAGAGGTACCCTAAAGTCGGCTCACCTAGGCGATAAACTAGCCCCCGGAGCAGGGGGCTTTTGGCGCAAAACTTGTTTCCTAGGGGACCGGGTTTAGGGGCCTCTAGGGATCAGCCCCTGTACGGTTGATAGTCGTTTACGATTTATAGGTGAACTCTTCTAGGGCGATGGAGCTGGATCCGTGACACACTCCTACCCGCTCCAATACGAAGGCGGCGGCGACATCAATTGTAGTTCGCGGCTATATATCCTAAGAGGCAGCGAATTGTGGTGCGCGTACACTTCGGCGTTTGCAATGTTAGTGGCGCGTATTGTACAAACAACAAGCAGCGTCATTTAATACCTAAGGTAGTATATTCATCGGATTTTTCGGCATTCAACCCTTGTTCGCCCTGTGCATAATTCAACAAAACCAAACGCAGTATTTCTGCATTAAACGGTAAACCATCCCAAGCACATGCATTGAAGCCGTGCAGGAGGTTCATATTTCTGCTAATTCTTGATGTTGCAGGTTCTTTATCCACCTCCTGCTCCCTGCCTTCTCACCTGCGTGCCACAATGGTATATTAATATGGTTACTAGATCTCAAGCTATCATTTCACTCCGTTGTGACTGGGGATCTGATACTATCGCCGAAGCATCTCACTGCACTCTATCTAACATCTATTTGTGGAAGGAGCGGTGCTAGATTAAGAAGGCCATCAGGTACCATATCGACTTCATACTGCCGCGAAAAAGAGCCTACTTAAATACGTTGACAGGTTTCCGTGGGCTTATCGGGATGAGATGGCCCCGTATTCAAAGGAGGAGTAGGGTCTATCTACAAGTCAATTTTCAATAAGTCGTGTCCTGAAAGAGCACTGACTTAGCAGAAACTAGAAACAACGCGTAAAGCCTTAAAGTTAAATTTTACGGAAAGACTGGGAAGTTTTTTTTTTCTTTGTGACGCTACTGTTGAATAGCTTGTTTTCATGGATGAGTCCATTTTCAAAGCACGGACACGTTGGCGATCTATGTGCGACCCTACTCGCTCGAACAACGACATTCGCAAAGGCGGCCCCTGGAGCATACTTGCGACTTATACTGTGAATGTTTGTCTACCTTGCGCGGCTATGCCCAAGGGTTTTTAGTACGCTGATGACTTCCTGTGATGGTTTGACATCGACCTATTACCACCATGCAACCCGTACCCAGAACCTTGCAATACAGTTTGTTTGGACCCCCCGAGCTACTATATTGATCCTCGCATTCAGCGAGTAGTCGAAGACAAAGGGGCTTTTGATTCGCTATTTCTCACCTTGTTCACTTGATTACGGTGCTATTGAGGCTTGCGTATGGAGGCCGAAAACACCACATTTCTACTCTGAAACTCATTCTGCAGTGCCCCTAGTGCTTCGCCCAGAAGGGAAGCCGCCGCACCGCGATCACTGGTATACCTTATCTACATACACAGAAGATATCTTCTAGAAGCGGCTCGAAACTTTCTTATAGAAAAGGGAAGAGGAAAAAAATTGATAGCGAGTGGTGGATCTCTATTTCAGAGGTGGGAAAGGATTGGCTTTCTTAGGAAGAAAGACTGGCTGATAAAGTCCAATTTTGACCAGCACGTGAAAGATTAGCTGCGAAAATACGCGGCGAGCTCTACGAAGTAAGATTCGCATCTCGAACTTGCGTAGCGAAACCGTAAGAAGGTGGAAATCGCTCGCCAGGTTTTCGAAAAGTATGCAGGGGTGTCTCTTGCGATTGGCAGCACTCTCTGATGAAAGAAATCAGGGGAGAATCTGGACTACCTGATCCCTTTACCTGGTCAACAATTAGCATTGCACTCAAGACATTAACCACTCTTTCTACAAGGCGGAAGAAGACGACGTCGACTGACCACCATCATCGGGGTCGTTGGAGATGACTACCACAGGTATTACAACAAAACCATAACGTATTCTATTCATAAACGTATTTCACCGGCCATCGAAAGTTGAACGTGCCTGACGCAGACTGAGGAATCGTCCCAGAGCAAAGTCACGACAATAGGTTGAATCATAATAATCTCGTTGAACTAAATCTCTCACCAAGAGGTCCATTAGCATCACCAGCTGTGCCAGTCTCACTAGTGAGATTTCTCTTATCCTCTACTTACCGCCTTCAGGTGTCGACCAACCCCAGTCGCAAACATATCTCTGGGCAGAGAATGTTGCTGCCTCTTTTTTTTGCTTTTCATCATCTTAGCTGGCGTGTTGTTTACTTGAGATATGGTCCTTCTATTTATGTTCTGCCGGGCGTCTAGACCCTGCGCTTGCATTGACCTTAATATAAGGTCCAGCAGGGGTTTTCTCGGCTCGCTCAACTCATAGGGGCGAGAACCTAGAATAGAGTAATCTGAACGCAGCATATACAGTCAGCAGATCTTAGTAGCACTAAGAGTATCAGGGCTTACATAGTAGTATAGCCAGGAGCACGAGATCGTGGGCGCGCAGAGTCAGACTTGGCTTGCAGCTGTGCAAGATATAGCGTTGATTAAGAAGCGAGATAGTTGGAGCAAAAAATAAGACGCGTGGGTTTCATACTGTTTGTAAACAGGTCAGTGTTGTAAGCGTGGATAGGAAGCTGTATTTTAGGAGCGTCTCGATCTTCGCTGAGAATTGATAGTCCTAATTTTCAGAATATCGCGATGAAAGCAAAAGCTCAGCAAAGCCGATTCTCTCTTCAAGGTCAGCCTGCGCGCGTCGTAGTACTAATTAATAAACTATTCCCAGATCGCAAGCTCGTGTGCTAGGCTTTTCGGTCGGGTTGCATTTGCATAGTATGACTATGTCTGAAAGCGCCTTGCGGTCTTACGGGGTGTGATTGTGAGTTGAGCGTCCAGCCTTGTAAGGCTGATGCCTAAGAATTGGGGCTCCGGGGCGTCTGTAAGGTAGCTTTAAGGGTCGTTTAAGGGCGGAACTTGTAGGAACTTGTAAGTAGAGGAGTACTAAGGAGGATTTTGGGAGAAGAGTTGATAGTGGATAGCAGATGTATGGATTTCCATGGGGGAGTTTGTTGCCAAGTTTACTATCTGCGGGAGTTGGGGTATGATGAATAGTAGAATTATTATTAAGATTATTAAGACTGGTATTAGATTCTAGATTTAGATTATAAGTCTCTGGCTTCTAACTCTCATCCCTTGGCTTAAGAGTTTCGCTTATTTTCCTTTTCTCGAGCCTTGACCCACAGCCATTGCTGTATGTTTGCTCGTAGTCTTCTTCTTCGATTTCCCTTCTACTATATCTAAAGCGTCGCGCCAGGCCTTCCAGAAAGCTTCCTCATCCTTGATTTTGAATGATCTCATCCAGTCCTGGTCTTCACACATCTCTCCAAGTTTCTTAAGCACCTCCGGAAGCTGTTTGGCTGCACTTTCGTTTGTCGTCCGCAGTAAATGGATGAATTCTTGCTTAAGGTCTTTCAACGTATCTATCAGGTCTTCGCCGTCCCAGAATGAACCGCCGTAGAACAGAGAATCCTCAGTTGTGATGACGATGTGCGGGACAGATCGGAGCATTACAACTATCTTTCCTGGATTCAGGAACGTCCAATGCAGTTCACAATCTTGAAAGTCGAAATCCTGGCACTGTTCTTGATAGCGCGCCTGCGCTTGGGGGGAGTTGAATGTGATCATGATCCATAATTTCTCACCTGCAACGGATATCCCGTAAGTACCCAAGGCGTGGCGATCACAGTGGATAAAGCTGACGGCATCGCTTTGTGTGAGAAGGGTGAAGCGAAGGCCATCCACAAAGTCGGTATGGCGGGTAGGTTCTTTTCTCTTGGTTGGTCGATTGGTGGTGTTCTCAGTGTCGCCCATGTTAAGGCGATTGTTGAGCTCTTGAAGTATATTATATCGCTGAGGCTTAAGACAGACAGGCATGCGAGGGGGACCGGTGTAAGCCATGTTTAGACAGTTGAATGGAGGGAGAAAGTCCGAGATGTTGTGTTTTGTCAGATCACGCAAGGTAGCATGTTGAGCTTGACGAGCTTGAAACTGTGCTATTATCTTTGAATTCAACGTATGCTGTCCTCCCCAACGATCTTTGTCTTTTCTTGAATAGTTGATAGTTGCTGTGCTCTCTTTTGGGTTGAACTTCTCCCAAAACTCTCTCATTGGTGACTCGCAATGATAACGCTCATGTTCTTCCACCACCAAAAATGGAGGGCCTGGACCAGTCCGTGCAGCCTGCATACTATCGGCGCAATCGGGGACCACCTCTAATCTCTTTGACTTCTGAAGGATCTGAAGGACCTTGACAGCGTATTGGGCTCCTTCATAAAAAGCACTTGTGGAGTTCCCACGGCTTCCTTTCGCCTCAAGGTCGATATATGTCTGAAAATGATTGCGCAGTCTTTGAATTTTCTCCCAGTCTTTATGCGCAGTCGTGTCGTCTGCTACGTCAGCAGACCCGTCAAGAACATCCATCTCATGCTGAATCTCATCCTGAGCCTCTTCTAAGCGAATGGACGAGTCGACTACTTGGCTCTGTGGACATCCCGTGAAGTTGGCCTGTGTTCCATCCAGACAACCAGGGTGTTCGCGCACCAGGTTCCAGATTTTCTGGAAGTCTTGTTGGTGCAGACCATATGTACAATTGGCGATCTCATTCCAAGCTTTGCGAGAGTTGCCCTTCTGTTCGGCTCTGAACGCGGTAATTAGGTCGAAACAGACATCAAAGATCTCATTGCTGAGGATCAATTCCCTTGATTCATCCTTCTTACGGAACCATCGACTTCTCGTGCCCCTTTGTTCTATGAATTGAAAGACACTTCGGGATCGCCTTCGAGATTTTGCCAGCTCTTTCCCGCCTCTTTGATGAGCATCAATCGTGACTGGGATACCATTAAAGCTTGTGATATAAAATGACGATGGGCATTTTTTGATTCTTTCTTGCAAACAGGACTCAAACGAGAGTCTAAGGGTATCCTTTTGACTTTGCACTTCAGATTCAGGCATTGGAGCATGTTAAGATGGAAAGATAAAGACAGATTACCGCACTGAGCTGCTCTGCGGTGGGCGGTGTGACATGTACCATCATCTCGGTAAGCTGCATTCTCCCAAACAGCCTGAATCACTTTACAGCGGGAGGCCTTCAGGGAAGCAGCCGCCCCCGAAGACATTTTCTTACAGACACCACAGTACTTGGGGTTTTCTGGCTGTGTAATTTTGGCGCTACTCAAATCAGGTCGCGCTACTCAAATGAAGTTGCTTCACCCCGCACCCGAAAACACTTTACAGCGGGAGGCCTCTGGGGAGCAGCCACCCCGGAGATGTTTATCTCCGGGGCTTGGCTGCGCCTGCAATCTTTCCGGCCTGGATTTCTGTCGCTTGCTGGTAATCGTGGCACATGCTGGTGAGTATACTCTGTAGCTGCATGCTCATAGCAATTTGAGAATGCTACATCTGATGGCATCATAACGCGATGCTATTTGATGCGCAATGCGATGCGCAATGCATCGCGATAGTAGGATGCGATATCGCAATGCGCATGCGATGCGATGGATGGTGATGGTAATGGTGATGGTGATGAATGTGATGCGATGCGATGCATGGATGAAGGATACGATGGCTGCTGATACACCTCCGTAAAGAACTTGGATGCTGAATGGATTGCGAATGTTTGTGAGCTATTAATCTTGACATAGCATGCTCTAGGGCAGTCCTGTTAATAAGAGCTGTCGAGGCGCCTCCTCCTCATATATGTATTCAGCAAGACTCTGTCATGGGCCTTAGCTGTAGCATCTGCAAGTATTCAGTGGGCTGTGGAGAAAGCTGGTCGTGGCCATGGCTTTTCCCTTTCCCACAATCTTGAAGTAGCGTCCAATAATTCGTAGCTCTCGACAGGGAAGCGAATATCTTCTGTATCAACCTCCTCTTGATTACGATATTCCTATAACTGCAGCGATTTGGCGGTCGTAAGTCCAAGGATCTGCGACTTAGCAATGGACGAGACCCAAGCAGAAATCGGCAACGCGACTAGCTGCCTTAATACATCCAAGTCTTGAAGTCTTCGAAGACAATTGGAATGAGTTTGATGCAAAGACGTGGAATCGAGAGAACCACCACAACATTGGATGCGAAGAAGATATCCTCGAGTACACTAGGGAAGCGATCCAAGGAAGCTCCGAAATAGACCCTATTAGAATCTCTCTTGCACCGCGCCGAGATAGCCCCATCATCATTCTCTTCACATAAGACTGAAGAGGAGGTGGACGGTCCCTCGCGAGAAGTCATTTCCGACTCCTACCAGAGTGTATCGAGCGAACTTGCCTACTCGAATAAGGTCGCCTTACTCAAATAAAGTCGCGCTACTCAAATAAGGTCGCGCTACTCAAATGAGACCTTAGGGCTAGGGTATGCCCTCCAGAGTTAGGGGGTAAAGCGGTGGCCACGGCAACGGGGCATTGCTTGGCGTTATTAACAATTAACCTCTTTACATCGCTACCTTGTGTAGGAGCATCACGCAGACTCCCTATTTACGCAGCGCTACCATGAAACATAGGTATCGGTATCACAATATCGAAATATCACAATATGCCACTTCGCACCAAGTTAGTGGTTCAAGACCCTCCAGACGCGAGCTCTGTTTCCACCAATCCTTATCACACTATCGTATTCAAACACCCGGGCTATGAGAATGACAATAACCGACTCTTAACTCTGCCAGCATATGACGATCCCAAGGGTGGCTTCGATCTCGACACTGCTAAAACAATATGCGGTATTCTTGCTGGTAATCGCTGGGATGGCTTCTTCACACACGATCAGGATGGGCCGCCAGTCCACGTTCTCGAGGCTTCAGCGGAATACTACTTCATCTTGCCGGACGCATCTGGTAAGTTTAGTGATTACTCTTGATTCCCTCAGAGCTAACGTTGAGCTGATTCAGGTGGCCGAGATACCACTTATGCACTCGTTCCTGCGTTCAGCGAGTGGAAGTTCCCCCACAACAATCTACCTCCTTCATGGCCAAGAGTGGTCCCCTACCTTCCTTCGACCACAAACAGCAATATTACCACAGCGTTGGGTTTGCGAGACGCTTTCAAATGCCAGATAAGCGCCTGCGAGGAAGGTTATGAGAAGGCTCACTTAGTGCCTGTAAAGTACAGCGCTTGGTTCCATGCCAATGATCTAGTACGCTATATATTCAACAGTTCTTGGGCAGGTCCAAGGGCTGTAGATGACATCCACAACATGATACTTCTTCGAGCCGATCTCCACAAGGCATTCGATGACATCAAATTCGTCTTCGTTCCAAAGAAAGAGACGCCTTCTGAAACCGAAAGCGAAAGCAAATATGTCTTGCACATGCTCAGTCATTCGACCGAGCTTACAAAGCTATACCACAATGTCCAGCTTCAAGCATCGGATAGGCTAGTCCCCCAATTCCTGCTTGCCCGACTTGCCCTATCAGTCTTTCCAATATTCGAAGGTTTCTTACTTAACCCAAGGATATCGCGCAAAATCTTGACGCAAGATGGAGGAATACACGAAGCGAACCCAGGAGAATGTCAGAGCTTTATAAGCCAAGTGGGAGCACGATCGCGCCCAGCAAGCCCTGAAAAGGCGGGTTCGACGGCATCCTCCCCCAAGCGCCGGAGGCTTGATGGTTTGCAGGAAGAAGAGGAACACTACACATCCTCAGGTCACAAGAACAAGCGTGCTCGCATATCAATCCCAGCTGACGAAGAGGTCATCCTGAATCCCGCATGTAGGCCAAATAATACTCAATCGAACGCCCTTCCCACTCCATGTTTTCAATATCAATGTGAAAGCTCTGAACAGCAAGAGCAGACCGCCAATGCCCTGCTAGACCTGATGGATGTCCCAGCTCCGTCACAACCTGGCACCTTTCAGAGTGAAATTGACGACAAAGCCAGCACCTTCTCAGACAGTGTGAACAGCGCATACACGCCCGCTGAGGGTCCATTAGATTTAGATGAAGAGGGCCGCTACTTTACAATCCGTACAGCCGCCCTGGCAGCTGAGCGTGAACGGTCTGACCGTGATGGTATCTACAAGAAGGAGCTGGAGTGGGCCCAGAAGGAGTCAATGAGAAAGGAATGCGATCCGGCGTCTATACGGAAGCTCTATGAAATTTGTGGATACGAAATGGTGGGTGATTGAGCGGCCTGGATTTCGCGGAGGGAAACTGGGAGAAAGGACGAAGATGTTATACTTTGACAACTATTGTTATCGATCCAGTTTACCCACCAGCTCCACTGCAGGAACGCGATATACACCTCACTAGCTGTGTTAGGGCGACAGCACTGGCATATTGGCCCCCAATTACAATGCACGAACACGGCATCTGCAAACCAGCCATCCACCGATCCTACCTACCTCAGAGCTTTACTCACCATCGGTCCTTCCTCACCATCGATCCTGCAGCATAATCGATCCTTCCTACCTCAGAGCTCGGCCCAACACATCAGCAGCTCTACCAAAGTCCCTCAAGACCAAATCCTCTACTACCTACCTTCACCGAATCCTCACCGACATTCCCCCGCTGCTCCGTCCAAGATGTCGACATATACTGAACGTCTTGCCGTATTCGCCGCGTGGCCATGTGCCTCAACTAGTCCAGAAGACCTTGCAAGAGCTGGACTCAGCCATAAATCTACAAGCGAGGATCCAGATAACGTGATCTGCAAGACATGCAGGAAGTGCCTGTGCGATTGGCAGCTAGAAGATGATCCTGAAATTGAGCTCCGTATCATCCACCCAAGGTGCCCAAGACTATGGAAACAAGACATTGGATCGCCCATATCGCTGCAATACGCCTTTCCTAAGCTATGCCTATTTCATCATGCCTATATCTTCTGCGACCGTATCAAGCGATCCGGATTCGTTGAAGCAGACGTCCTAGAGCTTATTCCAAAATGCCTTCGCGGTGAAGCTCTAATATGATACAATCAATCAAACATTAAGATCTCCCAGTATGCATAAAAGCTATGAGGGATAGGTTTCCGTAGTCGTCGCAGGAAGCTCCGCAAGCATCGCCGCAGAAAGCTCCATAAGCATCGTCGCAGCCAGCTCCGCAGGAAGCTCCGCAGCCAATAGCATACCATCATAGCAAGCTCTGCAATGCATCCTTTTCTTAATGGCACGTCTCATCTAACATACGCAGGACAATATATGCAATGAACCATCTTGCATGCATTGCGAAAAGGTATTGTCGTCGAAAAACCAGCTACACCAACATCTGCGCAAGGAATGTCAAAAGCAGATACATAGGCAACGCGCATCCTCACCTGCATGCTCACCCCGATCCTCACCTTCATCTTCACCCGCATGCTCACCGGCACCATCACCAGCACCATCACCAGCGCCGACATATCGAGCGATCTCGCCCCACCGCCGACATAGAGGAATTACCTCACTATCGAAGACCTTTCGGCAAGATATGCAGCACTTTCATCTCTCAAAGTCGATGATCTTTTTCGCATGTTCGTACGACGTTACGCTCCCATCAGATCCTCCTATCACCAGACTCGACCATCCTCCACCACCATCGCGATAGACGATCCTTTTGTTAGGCGTTTCGTCTCACTAAAAAAGAGCATGGGATCTACATCTACATGGGAAATGAGAATTGGGAATGGCCCACAGACTATCACCAAGTTCTGCGGACGGAATGTTTTCCTCCCCGAAGCGCTGCATCTTCCAGCATCACTGAAGACCACCATCGCTCAATATCGAAAATTGGCAAGCTATGCTAAATTTGATTTAGTCCGACTGCCAAGCGGGTGGAACGCCACTGGTTTTTTGGCTTGCATTTCGCTGCGCGAATATCATAACATTTCGACATTCTGACATCTTCGATTCTGAATCCCATAGCAAGCTACCCATCGACGATAGCCCATTCCTTTGATATCTGGACCTCTATCGTCGCTCACCATGGTCGATCTGATCCACCGAGGCTTGTTTTCAAGAGTGATTTCCTGCATCGCTGCCGCTACATCGCTGTCGCCCAATATTCCACTTGGGGAGAAAAGAAGCTTGGCAAAGCTTGGCAGTCTGCGGCAATTGTATGAGAGCTTGCTAACGTGGCCAGATGCGATGGAAGGCGCGGAATGCGGGCAATGGACGTTCTGATTGGTCCGATATGTATGTATTACAGCTGTCGTATTAGGTAGGATTTGCGCAACGAGGACGTTGCCATGTTGGAGAAAGGGATACCGTTATGGATTGTGCTGCAACGCGAATATTTATGGAGATGCGCCAGATCAAGAGAAGGGCCTCAAGAGAAGGGTTGGGGATGATTGAAATGAACAGGCCACGGAGGGCTGTTTTCATCACGTTGGAGATGCGAAGCTGGCTTTTTGCTGCACGTCGTCAAGGACCTTGAGTATAGCAGGCGCGTTGTGGCAGTCTCAGCTTGCAGGCGCTGGGACGCTGCAGCTGACGTGCTCCTCGCGATGACGGTCTGCGAGGGGCGCAGTGGTGAGCCTGCTGCATAGGATGATGGGATGATGGGATGATTGGATAATTGGATGACGGGATGTCTGTTAGTACTGGAATCCTGCGCCGGGGTGGTTCGATTTGGATATCAGCGATCAATGGCCTCTAGAGTGTGGAGGGAAGGGTACGGGGTTTGAGTATACCGCCTGGCCTTTGAGTACATATAATCCGTCTTTCACCGCCTTGGTGGACTTGCGGTTCTTCTTTCGCATCGCCTAGCAAAACATTCAGCCCATTTATCGCACTCTTCTTATACATCAGCAAAGCCTGGAAATGACCTCTGCCGGGAACCATATTGCGCCTGTTAAGTGTATCAATCTGATCGTAGAGTCTCTCAATCTGTTTAGTAAGCCCGCAGTGTGCTTCAAAGACACGTAGGTGCATGTCAAAGGTAGTGTCGCAGAATAGACCAAGCACCATGTTAGCGTTAGTGTTATCACTTCTTTGCCACCCATAGGTATTATTCCACCGTGTATACAAGGAGCAACCTCCCAGATTTTCTTGCACCTCCGGCTAGGCAATGCAGCATCTATCTACCTAGCAGATCAACACCTGCTAGATGTTGACAGGTAGTATTCACCGTCCACAAATAGTATTGGGTGTCATCTAACGACTTCCGGATTCCTTAATAAGACTCAATCTGACGGTGGTCGGCTATCAACACATACAAGCGTCGGTCGAAGTCAGCATCATCTATTCTATGTACAACTGTCACAAAAACCTTTTGCTTCTCAACTGTCTACATGTCCACATGTTCAGTGCGCCATGATATTGACAATGTCATTGAAAGAGTTTCATGTTATCTTCACCGCTGCTAGGACTCGCAACGAAACCTTTTTCAGGTGGCCAAAACGGCAGCGACCAGCCTTTCCTCGCCATCGAAGAAGTGTATTGCAGCGCTGAAGAAGCATAGGTACCGCAGAACCTGGTCTTAAGTATTGAGTGCGGAAATCGGAAAATTGATGGCTACGCTGAATATTCTACGCCAGTCAACTACGATAGCGCTCCCACTCCTGGAGCTACATGCGGTGGATACCCTTATGGGTAGACTGACGGCTGTAGCGGTATCTATCTGAGCAGCGACGACTCGACATCTACAGCAATCGCGGTACTGGCTCTGGAATACAGGTCTGTCCTTTGAACCATCTTCTTTCGTGACGGTTACTAACTGATAGTGCCGGTCCAGTTGGTTCGCCTTCTGTGAGAATGCACGAAGCTTCGTCTCCAATTCTCCCTCTCTACCTCCTGCTACCACTCCCCCCCTTCCGCCTTCTCTTTCCCCCCCTCCTCCTCCTCCACCACCAGCACCACCAGCACCGCCAACAGCCGCCGATCCTGTCCTTCCGTCGATCTCCCAGACGTAGACAGATTCAAGGGACCGTACTTCTTGGAGTATAGGAACTTATTCCTCCGCTGAAAGCAAAGAGAAGGCAGATAAAGATGACGGGCATAATGAAAATATGACCGGACAGCTACGGGCGCCTTAGGTACGGCGGGCGATACGGGCTTGAATAAGGGAGGCAAAAGACGACTTAAGGGGGATTCGAGACAAAGGTTAGTCCGCAGGCACCAGCCGCTTTATAGTATGTCTGACGGTTATCGAAAGACGCTATGGACGACATTGCCAATATTAACTACAAGCGGTTTATGGCATGGATCCGCTCGCTACCTTAGCTTATCTGTAAATGGCCGCCGTCTCTACGGGACCTAGAGTAATGTGAGAATCCAACATACTCAGGTCGATTTAGTGAGACTGGCAATAGTTATGGCGAATCCTTTACTCTCTATTGGCCCAGAGTATCTACTTATGGCTGTACATGACGATGATGAGCCCGGCGAGAATAGCCCTTCTACCATAGCTACAGGCGTGGAGTCGAATACTAGCCCTGCGCCCCTCCAATGGTCCCTCCCAAGCAACCAGAGACGGATAGTCGTTCGAGTACTCCGGCTCCTAAATTGACCACCGCACCCATCGATCCTCCAATCCTTCCAAGTGCGGCTCTCCTCTCGCCTCTATGTGAGTGGATCGTCAGTGAAGACAGCCATGGAGCAGTAGCGATCGCGGACTCTCCACCGTCTTTCCCTCAGTCGTCCGCTTCAAATGATACAATCGAAGTGGAGGTCAAAGAGGAGATCAAAGAGGAGGTTGAAGAGGAGGAGTTGGAAATTTCAAAGATCATTGGTAAGAGCCGGGCGGGAAGTGGTTCTGAATACAAGGTGCGCTAGAGGAGTCCATGGCTACCCAGGAGTAAGTTAGAGTCTTCACAAAAAGAAGATAGGTACGGAGATGAGCTTGATAGAAATCTACTAATTGAAAAGGTTATACCTGTCATGAATTACAAATAGCTCGTTTTGAAAAAACGGCGATGTTACAAATGATAAGTTATAATACCGCAGAGCGCAACGGACGTGATGGCACATAGTCATTCTTGAATTAGGGGTTTTGCTCCTACAGCTACTACCTATCGTCCCTCATCAGCAGGCTATATTCTTCTCGCCTTCTCCTCAGTCATGCCGTCCTCGCTTGTTCCCCCTGCACCGCTAGCTGTCTGCACCCAATTTTCGAGGGTTTCCCGGTGCGCTACCTTCAACCATCCCCAGGCGTCAGTAGGGACCCATCTATCAGAATTTATGTCTAAGGTGCGTATTAGTTATACTTTCAATTTTTGTACAGTCTCAAAATCTTCATACTCAGCTGTCACAGATATGGAAGACGAAGATCTATGGTAGATACGCTGCATTGCCTAAGGATTCAGGATCTATAGAAATTATACGACCTATATATATAGAAATATAAGGAATTAAGAGTAGAATATACTAGAATATTAATATTAAAAGAAAATAAGTATATAGAGATTAATAATTATTAAATTATATAAAATTAATTAGATAAAATTTAACTAGACTAAAACTATATATTATAATATACTTTCTTAATTTAAGCTAGTAATAATTAAAGCTAAATTAAAAAATAATAAAATTTAAAATATTAATTATATTAAATAAGTTAAGAAAGATTTAATATTTTTAATTTAATAAAATCTTAATTAAATTATTTATAAATATCTTTATAATAAATATTTAAGTAATAATAATTTTTTTATTTAAACTTTTTATCTTAGTTAATAATTATAAATATTAATATATTTTAAATAAGTTAATAACTTTAAAGTTTTATTTTATATAAAATTAAATATTTATATATTATTATAATAAATATCTATAAATTACTTAATATTAAAATAAATATTTTTAAAAAAATTTTTCTATTATAATATTTATTTTATAATTTTAAATAAAACTAAAAGCTTTATTTTAATAAATAATATTATTATAATAATTTATTTTAATATTTTCTAATTAATAAATTCTTTATATAATTAAATAAAATAATTAAATAAGTTTTTATAAATCTTCTAATTATTTATAAACACAGTATTTAAATTTAATAAAAAAATAAGATTTATTTTTAACTTAAAAAATTTAATAATAAATTATTTTATATTATATAAATAAAAAAGAAGATAATTAATTATAATAAAATATATAAATAATAAATTAATTAGAAATTAAATAAATTTTATAATAAAAAATAAAATATTTAATTTAATAATAATAATTATAAATATTAATAATTTAATTCTTTATTAATATATATAGATCTATAATATTATTATTTAATTATTATAATTAATTAATAAGTCTTAAAATAATAATATTTTTAAGTAAGAATTAATAATAATTATATAATATTTCTTTATAATTTTATTAATATATAAGTTTTAATATAAATAAAACTTATTATTATTATAAATAATATATATATTTAAAAACTAGCTAAGATTATTAAGATTTTAAATTTTATATAAAATAAATAAAGTAAATTTAAACTTTAGAAACTATTATTTATTCTTTACTTAATAAAATAATATAAAGTTATTAATATAAAAAAAAAGGATAAGTTATTAATTAATAAATAAATAATTAACTTCTAGTACTAAGTTAATTTCTAAATTAAATAATATTAATAAGACTTTTTAAAATTATAATAAAAAAAATTATTTAAATCTATATAAAGTCTTAAATAAAAGAAAATATAAATTTTTAAAATTTATTAAAATTTTTATATTCTTTAAATAGTTAATAAAGAATTCCTTATTTATAATATTATTAATAAAGATATTAATTATATTATATTATTTAATTTTAAATTTAAAATTTATAATAATAAATATAAAGGCTTTAAAAACTTAAATAATAAAAATAATTATTATAATATTTTAATTAATCTTTTAAAAATTATTATAAATATAAAGATAAGTTTTATATTTAATTAAATATTTAATATTATTAAATTTATAATTAAATACTTAAATAAGAGAGAGTATATCTTTTTATATAAATTTAATAATTAATTTAAAAATTTCTTTTTTTTATAAATATTTAAACTTTTTATTTATTACTTAAATAAATTATTAACTATAAAGATACTTTAATTTTTATTTTTAATTTTTTAATTTTTTAAAAAATTTATCGCGATAGAGTTAAAGCTTAAAAATAAAATTTATAATAAAAATAATATAATATCCCGCCTATTAATTAAAATTCTAAATAATAATAATATAAATTTATTAATAATTATATATTCTATTAAATATAATATTATTATTATTAAAGTTTATAAATATTATAGATAATTTTAAAGCTAAAATTTTTATTATTTAATATTTTTATAGTCTTTCTTTATTTATTTCTTTAACTTTTTTTTTAATATTTTCTTTAATATTTACTATAAAAGGTTTATTTAAAGATATTAATAATAATAAATCTATAATATCTTTTATTATAATAAATAATAATAATAAGTATAGTTAATTTTAATTAAATATAACCTTATTTACTTACTTATTAATAATTAATTAATTAATATTTATTTTATTAATAATAAGAATTTTAAGCTTTTATTTATCTTAATTATATATAAATAGAAATTTTAGAATTTTCTATAAAATTTATATAATATTATAAAGCTTTTATTCTAAGATTAATTAAATAGTATTAATATTATAAAATTAATAATAAATTATTTAATTAAATATAATATCTTATATATAAATTACTTACTTTTTACTTAAAATTTAAATATAATAATTATTTTAAGAATTATAGCTAACTAGGTAATTAATATAAACTTAAAATTCTAACTTTCAAAACTTTAAAATATTATAAATAAATAAATAAACTTTATAACTATAAGTTTTTATATAATATAATTATAATTTAATATTATATAAAAACTTAAAGAGAGTAAGTTTAATCTTAAATATTAAAATATAATTTAATATATATATAATAACTAAGATTATCTTAAACTATAAATTATATAATAAATTAATATTAATTCTTATATATTAACTTTTTATAATAATTATTTCTTTAAAGTACTTAATTTTATTATTTTAAGCTAAGATATATAGAGTAATATATTTTAAAATAATATTATATTTATTAAATATATCTTTAAATACTTAATTTAAAGTTTTTTCACTATTAATTTATAAGAAGAAAATTAATTATTTATAATATTTTTTTATAAAATTTATTATCTTAATAATAATCTTAATAATTTTATATTTATAATAATAAATTTATATTTAATAATAATTTATACTTTTATAAATAAAATAATTAATTTATTTATAATTATTATAATTTTATTTTATTAAAATTAAATTATAAACTACTTATTATAATAAACATATTAAAAAAACTTTAAAATTATTATTTTTTAAAATAATTTAATATATCTTAAATAGTTAATATACCTTATAACTTTTAAACTTATCTAAAGAATATAATAAAATAAGTTTTAAATTCTAAATAACTAAAAAAAACTTAGTAATAATATTTATATCTATATAATCTATTATTTAATAAAGATATATAAATAAGATTTTAAATTTTTTAATTTAATTATAATTTTTAAAGTAAGCTTAATAAATACTTATTCTATAATTTATATATATTTTAATAGTAATATAATAATTAATATAATAAATAACTTATAAATAATTAAATTAATAAATAAAGTATTATATTTAATAATCTAATATCTATTATAAGATAATAATAAGTAGAAATAATTCTTTAATCTATTTTCTAATTTTATATATAAGGTATTTTTTCTAGTATTTTAAAAAATATTTATTTACTTTATTTTAATAAAGGAAACTAGATTAGTAAAGAATTCTATTATAAGAATAATATATTATAAAATAATATTTATTTTATATTTTATAAAAATATTAAGAGTAATATTAATAGTATTATTATTATGATTCTAATAACTTTATAACGCTAGACTTAATTTAACTAGCGATTATTTATCAAGCGTATATAGCTCGTAGTTCCTATATAATTAAATTCTTTATAATTATTAATTTAATTATACTACGATCTAGTTATTAATTTAATTTAGTATCTAGTTCCTAATAATTATATACTTTAATTTAATATATTATTAAACTAAATACTAAATAATCTTAATAAATAGTTATATAAATAATTTTAAAATAATTTAAATTATTATAAATATAAATATTTAAATCTAAATTAAGAATATAATTATTAATAATATTATAATTAATAATCTTATTAATTAAATAACTTAATAGAATTATATTAATTAATATAATAATATTAATAAATATAATAATATTATTATTATATTATATTATTATAAATAATTTTAAAAGTTAAGAACTTAAAAATAGCTTATTAATAAATAATATTAAAATTAATATTTAATTTCTTTTTATATTTATCTTCTATCTTTATTTTACTTTTTTAATATTTTTTTTAAATTTAATATTTTTTATTACTTTCTCTATTTTCTTTAAAACCTTAATATTAAACTTTTAGTTTTTAGAATATAAAGACTTTATAATATAATAGTATTTAAAATATTAATATTATTATTTATAAATATATTTAAATATTAATAATAAATTAGATTTTAAAGTTCTAAAAATAAAATTACTAGAACCTAGTATTTAATCTTATAATATAGTAATATAAACTAATAAGAAATTAATAAATAATAAATTATTTATAAATATTTATTAAAATATATTAAGGATTTTTATAAAGATAGATTTTTTTTTATTTTTATATTATTTAAATTATATATTATAAATAATTAATATTACTTATTATAAAGTTATTAATTAAAAATTTTTTATAAATTTATTAACTATTACTTTTAAGTAAATATTAAAATATTTTATTATTTTAGCTTTTTTATAAAGTTTTTCTTATTTATTTAATTACTACTTTATATTCTTTTCTCTTAATAAATTAGAATATAGTGTTTTATATTAATAATTAATTTTTATAATTTTAATATTAAAGTAAGATTTAATTATCTTTTATAAAATTTTAAAAGCTTATTATAATAAGTTTTTTTTAATAATATAAATAAAATACTTCTAGAAAATAAATTTTTAAATAATTTCTAATATATAAATTAATACTTTTTATTTCTTATAATATAATCTATAATTAATATTAAATTATAATATTAAATTAATATATTAATTTAATTAAAGCTTTTTATTATTTTTTATAATAATTAATTTTAAAAATATAATAAAAATTATAAGAATTAATTCTATTTTTTTAATTAAATTTATAAGATCCTAGATTTATAATTATCTTATATTTAATTATATTATAATAAAATACTTATAAGAATAACTATATTTATTATAATAATTATTTAATTTATTATAATAATTAATAATTATTTTTAATTAATATATAGTTAAGAATTATTAAGATAATTAAAAAATTAAGATATAATAAATAATAATAGATTAATTTAAATAAGTTTAATATAATTAAGTAAATTTATAAAAGTAAATCCAAGCTTATAATTATTATAAATATAGAAGATAAAGATTTATAATAAATATACTATATTATCTAAAAATCTAGGATCTATAGAAATTATACAACCTATATATATAGAAATATAAGGAATTAGGGGTAAAATACGCTAAAATATTAATATTGAAAGAAAATAAGTATGTAAAGGTTGATAGCTACTAGGCTGTATAGGGTCAACTAGGCAGGATTCAACTAGGCTAGAACCACATATTGCGACATCAGCAGACGGATATGTTCTTTGATAGACCACCCTTGGTGGGGTAGCCCCTCGTCTATCTTGATATTTGCCTTTGGAAGTCGAGCGAATCCCGTGTCAATGGGGCCGGAGTAATATTTGCGTAGATATAGCCCTAGATCTTACATCCATAAGCCTCAATAACCAAGGAAAGATTTGGGATGAAATGAGAAAAGAACCGACTTATATGGTCCTCGATTGCGATTGCTACTACCGTAGATTCTAGCTTCATCAGTATTGCAGTTCTAATACGTCGCTCCACAATAGGGTCCCAGACAGAAACCGTCAGCGAACTCTAGCTTCAAATGTGGGTCAATGGGAGCATGTGAAAAGCATAAACTCCCGTACCCCAGAAACGCAATCGCCGCCATATTTTTTTTATCATCATCGACAGCGCTTTGACTTATAATATGTACTGTTGGCCAGTCATCGTGGACCATCTCTCGTGCAGCCGGACACCGGCGACATGTTCTATGATAATGTACTCGGCGCCGATAGGGTCCGAGCTGTCGTCGCTCCAGTCAAGGATTCTAAGCACGGGCAGTGTGGTATGCGACCTTACTGATCACAGCCACTAATGATCAGCAGCTGCAACGGATCTTTGGTGGGTGAGGACTCGTGCCTACAGTAGGTCATCGTCGCCACTTTAGAGTTTGTTATCAATTGTGGCGGACCAGCGATGTAAGTCGGCAGTCTAGCCACGACCTTCGTTCATCATCCATGGTGATGACGAAGGACCTATTGAATCCTCCATCTTTCTTCTCATGTCGGATGATACTTCCCGCACCTGGGCAGAGCTCGACGGCCTTCTTACAAAGCGTCGCAAAGTCAAACTGGATATAGCGTGACTCGCGCTCTAATTTGTCTTGATTTAACCATCGCCCGCCCATATATGTATAAGGATTGAGTGCTAAAGCTATGTCAGAGGCATTGACTCTCAATCGGATTAATGGAGTGAAAAGCAGGGCTTTGCTTACAATCAATTAATGATAGCTTTTTCGCTGCGACCGGTGAACAGATAGGCACATGTTGTTCGCCCACAAGCATCTCAGGAGTCATGAGCGTCGTCGGTTTTGCTTTTCCACCCACGTCGAAAGATGAGTGCTGTATGGCTAGTGTATGGAAGCTGACGCGGGCTGTCCCGGCATATTGCGCCCAAGTCAAAGTTCGTCCGCTACCTCGCTCGCATATGCATAGGGTACGACGCCACCTTTTGGCTCGCTTCGATAGGGTTGCGGAGCTTGGATAGAAGGAGGTTGTAGGATATTTGGCGTTTTGTGAGTCCTTACTGACTATGCATTTAAGGCAATGCATCATCTGGTTGGTCTGCTGCAAGTGGTCCCCTCAAACGTCAGCTTTGTTCCCCTCAAATAAGCGTAGCGCTCACCCACCCCCCTATTGCCCACCTTGGGACTGGGACTAATTTATACTTACTCTAACAATTCTCCGTCCTCCTCTGTCTCCGGAATTTCATGTCGTAAGGTCTTAGGGGAATAATCTTCTTTCCTTATGTGAGGAAGACGACCTTAGACTCTTTTCTTCCGATGCACCTTCTGCTGCACCTGACGAAGTCGCGTTTTAGTACTTTCTCCCTTGATGTGCTGAGAACTGTCGTCCCGTACGCGCTCTCTTCAATGTTCATCTATATCACGTTCATGTCCATGCCTGAACAGGTATATCACTCCATCGCTTTTGCGGAGTTTAACACTGCAGGTGCACGAATAAAGGTCAGACCTCAAGGTCAAACAACTGAGATGGCCTGGGATACACGTGCCGCGTTTGCTGACCGGTCTGTCTCCGATGACCAGTCCCAGTTGATTCCATGGCTATTAATTCCAAGCCGTTTGACGAAGTATGTTGAGGCTCAGCGGTTGTAGCCATCAGTTGAGAGGTGGATGCTGACTAAGGTACAAGGGAGTGCACCAGTTGCGAGGCGTCCGGACCTTGTGGCGCAGATGGTATTGTTGTGCTAGATGTTACACTATTTACGGCCGAATCCTGCTGTGATGCAGGCATTGCTATTGTACCCGTTACCATCGATGTGTCCGGATCCACTGCAGGGATATCATAGGACAGATCATATAGAGACTCGAAGCCAAAAAATGCCTAAAATATCCCGATTAACATTAGAGTAAGATATATTTGTTTCCTTAGGAGCGTATATCTCGGGAAGAAGAAACCAGTATTATGAATGATTGAATGATATCTCGTGGGGTCTTCCACAGCGATAGCTGACAGGTTTCGCCGAGCTTTCGCCAACATTGCTTATTCGGGGCTGTAGCTCGTGGCTTTGGTCTTCCCATATCTTTCCGAGGCAGCACTGAAGATAATTCGGGAAAATGACGCAACGCAAACAGCCATAGTTGCTGATAGCCGCTCTCTATAGCTTGCCGTTCCGAACATCTTTGTGTATTTAGCTCCATATGCCTCTTCTGGATCCGAATCATGCTATTCTTTTGGTTTGAACCGTCATAAGACCTTGTAAGGACCTGTTTCGTCGAACTTTTACAGCCGGGTAGGAGAAGACTACGGAGTATTTTCGCACATAACTCCAGCCACTTAGTATCTTCGAAGCAGGTATGTAGAGGAGGGGTCATGCAATCAGATTCCAGAAGGTGTACATAATCGCTGATCTTGATCAATAAGCATATGAAACAGAGTTTAACAATTCATTAAATTTATCATAAATTCATCATCCTTCGTTGAAGCCCACGAGTTCCGGATTTGAAGAAGTTATATCGTCTAAAAGTCGATTAATGGTTTCTGGCACTCATACACGGATTCCTTACGCCAGAGCTCCGAGTCCAGGACCTGTTTGAGCAAGCTTTCGGAACTAGCTCAGGTAATTAACAACCCCTGATGTATGAGAACCTTCTCTTATATTATAAGGAGGTCTCATATTCCTCGGGCTCTTTCTGAAGCATTGGGAGCTCGCACGCTGTATTCAGATCTTCAGCGTGCTAGTTCGGGATTCCTTCGGTGGACCTTTAAGGAAAGACAGCGGCAATGCCAATACCAATTGCAAACTTCATTACGCTTCCATGGTTTCCCTATATCTGCCATCTGTCCGTAGGGGCCGTCAACCCATGCTTTTATTGCGCACGACCCAACATGTCGGAAAAGTGTTTGGGTAAGTCCGGACTCTGGTTTGACGAGAAGGTATGCATTTGCACCTCTACCCTCTGGATCGTCATCCCACTAGCTTATCATGGAATGGGGCCTTTGAAATAGTGACCAAAGACTCAGACCCGGCATCCACAGATATGCATATTCTCCAGCACGGATTTTCACCGCCTTGGAAGGTTTTTCTCTCATTTGTGACAGCTTGGTTCTTGCAAAAGGCTGACGCCAAATCGTGTTGTGAAATACCAATCTGAAGTAGCGAGCAACGCTGGTTAGACCAAACAAGAGTCATACAATCATAATGTAAGCTTCTACAACGGTAGGATTACTAGCGAGGTATCGCCAAATCGAGTAAATAAGGACTGCCATCGCGTAATAGGTCTTCCGGAAAGATTCAAAGAAAGGTATTCAATAAATTAATAGAAGTGTCAACGTAGCTAGCGTAACCGCCCCCTGTATAATAAGGACTAAGTAATCGAAAGTGGACGAAGGTACTTACCAAAACCCTATAGTATCGAATCTTATCCTTTATGTTTAGAACGTTCTGCGCAAAGAAGAAGCTCGAATATATGGTGGCTTGTAAGAAAGCCAGAAAACTAAGCGAGCTATGTATCCTCAGATAAGATTGTAAAGAGAGCCCCAACATGTTCGCTACAAAGCTAAGACGGTTGCCAAACAGCAATGGGATTAGGTGTATTGCAGATATACCCATCAAAGCGAATCTAAATTCCTAATCGTTTTCCCGTGGCTCTCGTTTCCCTCCGAGACAGAAAGGGTCATACAAGGATTTCGAATGCCTAAGGGGCAATCCGTGGCAAGAATATTACGCAATAATCAAAGAGGATTACAATAGTGAAGTTACGATTGCTCACAGAAAAGAGATTGGCCAACTCATAGTAACCATCAAAAAACGAAACTATACAGACAGTGAATGTGTTAGGCGATTGACAAAATACTCTCATAACAATATTGTCGCCTTATATCAAGTTTATTATAAAGAGAGTACTGTGTACATGATTTACGAATGCATAGACGTCTCACTGGCAGAGATACAGTTAGCACCTCGTGGAAAGCTTGCATTGTTCCAGATCGCAGCTATTTGTCAAGAGCTATGTTACTATCATAGTTCTTCTAGATCTTTCTGATCAAAATGACAGGTTCTCAAGGGCAGCCAGTACATTCACAATGAGCTTAAAATAATATATGGCTCTCTTTGTGCTGACAATGTTATGTTCAATCAGTCTGGGGTAGTCAAGTTCGGTAAGCAAGCAGTAGTCGCCTGTTGAACGCAATCTGACGTGTTTTAGCCAATATTGGACAGAGCATGCTCATGGGCGTAGGCATTTTGCAGAATAAACAGAAAGATTTTCGAGCATTGGGCCTTCTCATGATGCAATTGATGGAGCTTGGTACCAGTCTACGGAACCTGGAATTACAAAGACCGGAGGTATGGGACGATAAGATCAAAGATTTTATGGAAAGACGGGAAATTTTCCAGGGGATAACCTTCGAAAGGTATGTAATATATGCCTCAATGCCCTATGTATGCTAAAAAGTCAGGACATATTTCTCCGAAAATCACCAGATGGCCATTGTCTCAAACCGATAGTAGTCATAACAGAGAGTTCCATTAACAGGGATGGGGATTGGGAAATTTGTATAGAGTAAGGATATCTACACGTTGCTACAAGTCGGCCTATTTCAAGGAAATATCGCGGGTTAAGCATAGGAAGAGTCTGTGTGTATCGATCAATGGCACTCTGCACCTAGGGCATGAATCAAACCCGTTCTCATATGTTTTCCAATCTCCACAGTACTTCCTGCAAAAGGCGTGTCCACAAGGATCCCTTACAGCATCAATTTTGTTGAAAATACAAACGGAGCATATGATCTCGGAGTTAACCGGCTATTGCTGAGCAGTGTCCTGTTCCTTAGGTCTTGACTTCAAACCATCTGGTAGCTCTTTCTTCTTGCGTAACCGGTCTGAGGTCTGGCGATACTTCTTATTCAACCGTCATATGTCTCGCTGTTGAAGCTTTCCCACTCGATATATGGCTTTGAGGAGCCTATCTTTATCAGGACTGGATAATTTCTGCTTGTGGTGGTCAGATCGGAAGGAAAGAGTTGATTTCTTAGACTCTTTAGGATTTTGGCTTAACCATCTGAATGGATTGTCAAAGATATCTTCCGTCGAATCCTTAGATGATATAGCGCTCTCGGGGGCTCTGCGTCAACTATCTTCTTCGTCGTCGCCCGAATTAATAATACTGGGTAATACTTGATTGGTTTGTGAGCAGATACTTAATTAAAGCCAAAAGTCAATCTTTCACTCCGACATGCCCCGCTCATTCAACAAGTTTGAAGCGCTGATTTGACGATCCCTAGGGTTGCGGAAAAATTGGTTGGGCCTCCTTAAAGGAACATCGCTTTCATCGTAGTCGCTTGAAAGGCTTGGATTGATGTGGCTTGGGTAGCGGAATACTGGCTTTGGCTGCCTGGAAGTCATATCTGCATTGACCGTTCAATGAATTCAGAGCAGAGAACTGCCTCCCACGTGGCAAGTAGGGAGAACACTCAGAACAGGACCCTAGGAGCGGGGAGAATTTTAGGACGAATATTTTTGCGTCTAAACCCCAATACAGGATTGGCTTCGGCACAACTCTGACTTAAATCTCTAGTATAGGCGGCAAGGACCCAGAAGCCAATCAAGATGCGAAAACGAGTCCTTATGTGCGATCGCCTCTCTAAATAACTCCAGAATTGAGTCATTCGTCGTGCTGCAATCATGATCTTATGAAACATCGTATTACCGCCCATTATGTTTCTGCCCGTGGTGTTTTCATCCATAGTGACACCCATCTTGTTATTGCTCGCCGTCTCATCACCCATCTTGTCAAAGATCTTTGCTTCTTGGCCGAGCGCACATCCTTACTGGTAGTCCAAAGCGTTTCGGTGAGGACTGGACTGCTGATGTCCATACGGCTTTGGCTATGAGATGGGCTGAGTGTCGGATCGATAGTCATTCCATGCTTCGAGATAGCCCATGATAAATTCCAGCTGTGTTCACAGGGGTAAGCCCGTAGCAGCTAGCCCAGATATCCCACCAGTTCCTGTACCGAGATAGGATTGCTTGAATGCCCAGTGGTGTGAGTAAAGCCTTCAGGAGTATTTGTATGGGTTTAGTATAGCTGAGTAATTACCGTGCCTTGGAATAAGGAAAATGATGTAGCAGCGCTGGGCGGCGCCGATGATATTGTAGTAGCTGGCCTATTGTTTCCCCCAAACCCATTTAATATCAGAGCCAGATCAAGTGCGCCATTACCCTTTACAAGCTAATTCGCCACTGTCTCCAGTCAGTGTATGCAAGATGTCTCAAATATGACTAGTTGAAACTTACTTTCCGAAAGTAATGCAGCAATTTCATTAATTCCAATAACGCAGTGCATTAAGAGCAAGTGAATAATAAAAGTCGATACAGGTTCTGTAGTTGATGTTAACAACATCTTTGAGAAGTGAGCTTGGGTGACTTCGGTGGACGCCTTGATTTGAATTTTGACGTGCAGCCTATGAAGCTCTGCAGCAAGACGAGTGGAGAAGTCTCAGAGTTGGACTTTAGCGCAATCCACAGTTTTTATTCTCAGTCTGCTAGGACGCTGTACTAAGAATGGACTCTATATTCCCTTAATGTATAGATAGATGCGAGTTCGACAAGGAGTAAAGGTCTGAAAGGGGATCCGTTGAGGGGGAAAATCAAATATAAATAGAAGTGAAATCGTCTTAAAGACGAATCTATAATAGAAGACTCATGGTACCACAACCGGCATTGATTTCAGCAGGATCATGAGCTCCAAGGTAGGACCCTTAAACGTCAATACTTCTGGTAGAGCTGAAGCTATTGACCCACAATTGCTTAGGGATAAGAATAAGAAGATGAATAGAAAGGTAAAGCACTACTTACATTGTCATGAATCAATCCTCAGAGAGTAATAAAAACAGAAGAAAAAACAAATGAAAAAAATGAGCAACCCACTTTGAGCCAGGCGGGAATGACCTCTATGGACAACGCTGATGAATCCATTCGGGAGTTCTGCGGTCACCCCACAGTCCTAAACCAGCCTCCAGCATAGCGGGACCATCTTCACAGGCTGAAAGAGGTGGATCTCGCACTCCACAATCACCTTATCTACGTCGACAGCAACTATCCATAAATCCATCATCAGGCCATGGTTCGAATAATAACCGCCGCTCGGCCACTCCGGGTAAATCACAAGTTAGTCAATCATCTCTGGGTGCGGCGAGACCCTCTACCCAGCACGATAGAGCTGGATCTCATCCTCAACAGTGCTCCAATCCACGTCGGCATCAATCTACCATCAACCAATCCGCCAAGCAATCCCCTCAGCTTGATCGTCGCGCATCTAAGCAACCAGCCTCAAGCAAAAATTTGCATCTCTCGCTTGAGGGTAGAGTCTCATACCCAGATCTGCGGGCAACAATGTGGAGAGATGTGGGAAATAATTGGCGTGCCGGTCCACAGAGAACACCTGGACCAGGTTCGATTAACCCGATCTCGGGACTACCAGCGGACTCGGCTTCGAGAAATACTGGAGAAGATCCAGTGGTGGTTGGATTAGCGTCAAAAGCACGTAATGATGAAAGCGAAGACGGGGATGGTTATTATGATGGCGACAATGGCGACGAGGGAGTTGATGGTGAGGGAGCTTATGGTGACGGAGGTGAGGTAATTTAAGAGTTAGACGTGGAGACAGACTTCAGACAATTCTCCTGAGGGATTGCGAAAAACCGTTTAAAGCCACTACGGCTTGTTGATGTCTGGAATAGTCTTGGGGTTGAGGACCTGTGGTCAAATTAGATATCAAGTTCTCGTTCAATACGGGAGCGATTCAGCACCTACATACCATGTCCTTGCAGGCTCTACTATGGGGAACTGGCCAAGATAAATGAATCCTCATGTGCGGGACGAACGGCGCGGTCATCATCAATTACATGATGGGAGTTGGGAATATAGGCAGAAGGATATAGTTGCACTGCAGGGTGTTGCTTGGAGACCATGCGACGAGGATGACAAAAAATGCAACCCTGTGCAATCCTTATTTTTTGGCAACTTTGCGGAAACATATGCGCTTGGGAAGCTGATTAAAGTGTTGAGCTAGCGACGAGCGATAGCCGAGTAGAATTATATAAGTGAGAGGTGAGGAATGAGCGACTGCGGTCAGAGTTTTGAAAGATTGCAAAGATCGAAACTGTCGAAACAGGGCGATATCGAATCGCAAGGAAAATGATGGCGTCCGAGTGCGTAGGACCAGGCCTGATTTGGTAAAGCTTCGATGAGCTTCTGCCTGTGGTTGAGCATGGCCGTATATTATGCAACTGATTCCTCATCGCGGGAGAAACGCAAGTATATGCCACCGAATCGGGGTGGCCATGCGTTGCCGTCCTCAAAGAACTCAGTAACGCGGAGTTTTGGCACCGTTTTTGGAGCTCTATGCTTCTGCTTAGCTCTCACGTCTTTCATGGTTTCAACACATGATTATGGTGGATTGCTAGGGGGTAGCGGAGGAAGCTCCAGTGGTGTTGAGGCACATGGCTATGGAGCTGATGGTGGAGTTGGGGGTGGAGCAGATGGTGCAGCGGAGGTGAGCTTTTGGTTGAGGAATCCTTCCACAAGCTCGATCTGCTGCATCGTAGAGCCGACCATGGTGGTGAGGATGACTGGTCTGTCAAAGATATCGTCAGTGTGGTTGGTGTTCTATTACGCTCTCGTCTTTCGAGACATGTTGAGCAGAATCCCTAGTGAAAGGATTCAGGGGCTTTTGCAAGCACTGGTGGATTAGAGATATTGCGGCGTTGCGCTTTGCAGTGATGGGACTCAACACTTTGCAGTGACGAAAGGAAGACATGGGTCTTGGTGTTGGATCTTATGCCGTTGCTACCACTTGTCACGAGTAAGCGAGAGTGCGAGGTGTAGCACAAAGAGTCTGCATAGGTACTAAGAATTGGATTAGTACCAAGTTATGCGGGCGGGGCATTGCTTAGTCGATAACTTTCATCACCAATAGTGTATAAGTATCTATCGAATATTAGACTTCTTCTTACCACAAACATCACACGTGCTTTGCGTTTGCTTGCAGGAGCGCTTGCAATAGCCGACGACGATTTGATAGGAATACCCGATCTGGAGCCTGAAGGTCATATTGAAATACAACCGAGCCTCTCAGTCAGTACTTAAGGAGTACATGAGAATGAAAAGGATTACTCTGTCACTGTTCAAGGACCAAATTTGGGGGGCAGCCACACGGGTTTTGGGACTACTACTGGCCAAGCATCTCGGAGGTGCAAAGCACGAGTTTGGCTATGTTTACGGCTCTTACCTAATTGCAGGGGCACTCACCCATCTCCTCTGCCTTCTCCGCAGTGCCACAGAGACATCTGGCTGGGCGATAGCATCTTCATCTGCGCTTCCTCTGCCTTCTCTGTAGTAATTCTCCTGGATTGCTCCTCGTTTCACAGAGACATTTGGCTGCGCGAGCCCCACCTCCCTATTACTTTCTGCTTTCTACACTGCCTTCTCTGTGGTAATCTTCTGGACTGCACCACGTCTTCCTCTTATAGGAGTAGATACCAGGGTGGTTTGGCCTGTAGGATAATCGCGTAGTAGATGTTCTGCGTAATGTAATTATCGTAGCATTAGAGCATCTGTCTTCTAGTACCCGTAACTTTAAAGCCTCATGATCCCTTCTTGGTGTTGTTCTTCAGGTGTTCATCTTTATGACATAGGCTTTGACATAGGCTTTGACCTTTCCACTTCTTCAGCGAAAGAAGTCCCTCAACCAGAATCTTCCTATGCTTATTCAGGTCAAGAGTCTGAACGATTGAAAGAATGATTCTACCCTCCGCATGCTGTGTAGCTCTTCATTCTACGTGTGTCTGGCAGAGATGCAATTGGCTGAGACAGACTCTCAACCCTATCTTCGGCTCCCCTTCGTCATCGTTAGCCCCTTTGTTCCTGTCATGGTAATGACGATTAGTTCTTATGGTATGCCTCGACTACAAGTACTTCAAGTTCCTGTAGCCATAATGGTACCCAAAAATCCTTTCTCATGCTCAACCGTCTTGCAAGGAACTCGTGTGGATCATAGCCATGTCTTCTCGCTCAAAGATGACGCGTACGTGCAGCTGTATGGGGCCTCGGACAACGCAGGGATAGTTGAGACACCCTATAGGCGACTCCGGATAAGGGTCTAGGATGACTGGAGACAACTCGTAAGCATTTGATTGAGGTAGTGGGTCAGTACCGCCATCATTGTGGTGCTCAAGTCTCCCAGCCTGACTTATAGTCTGGGAAGCCAAGATCAGCTGGAGTGTTGCTGGTACTATCGTCCAGAGTTACCCCTCGAGTATAGTTGTGTGAATCCCGCAAAGAGTTCGGGTCTCTTGAACAAGTTCTTTCCCGGTCATGTTTGTCAAACACTCTACTGTCCTTGCCCCTAATATCATCTGGTCAGAACGCAAAGATTAGAATGATTGTCAACTTGACATACCTAATCATAATTCGAGGTATAAACGGCGCCTGTGTATCAATCACAACGTGATTTACTCCTGACAAACTATATAATGACAAGTTGGATTATCTGAGTCGCGCCTCAATTGTGGAGAGTGTTTGGTCCCATGTTGTAGGCGGAGATTTGCGGTGTTTCTTTGTAGCCTTGAATATACCAAAGGAGTATCAGACTCGATTCTTGAGTCTGTTGACGACTTCTTGGGAGATTTTCAGCCTCCCAGCCCGAGCGCGGAATTTGGCGCAGCTAATCCGGATATGGATTAGAATCGCGCTAAGATATGGAGCTATCCTAAAAGGGCTAGGGAAGCGTCTGAGAACTGAGGCAAGCTAGAATTGGAGGCCCGGCCGGACCGGTAAATATTCGGCAGCATCGTCACTGGAGATACGAAAATACACAGAGTTTTAAATAGCTACTTGGATCAGATCAACCTCCTCGACAACTATTCCCATACTCTTTGCACGACTCTGCAGCCTCAATCATCATGGCTTCTGAGTCTTGCGCAAGTATTATTGACTGGCTTTCAGATGTTGAAGCTTCTATTCAATGGGAAGAATATTCACTTCAAGATCCTTCACTTTCTTGTGCTACTTCTTTACCGCCAATACACTCAACTTCATCTCCCCTCTCCTCACCCTGCTTTATCACCTCACAACGATCTCGCAAACGCAAGCATCACACAAACAAGCTTGAATGCTATTCCAAAGGCTCATACTTTCCTCATAAGCCCTTGAAGGAGACAATGTCGTCGCCAAACAAGAGAGCTCGTACCGATGAGGATGCACCAATGGCTGGGGCTGAGGTAAGTTCTGTTGACTATGACACGGTTCTATGCAGCTTTCTCACCATAGTCAACAGCAATACTCTACTCAAACACCCCAAAAGGGAGCTTCTACAATGTCATCTTCCATCATACGAACACCCACTGCCTCGCGCTCCGAGCCCAAGACGCCAAGCAGTACGAAGAAGAAGACTCCTAGCCTAACTGGAAATAGCCACCAAATAAGGAAGGCACTTCAACGAGCTGGAATGTACTGTGACGATGATAAAGCCCTTATAAGGTGCCCACACGTCATGGAAGTCGTCGCGGAAATTGTCACAGACGCACCTCGGTCAGCCATGGCGGAGACTTCTGCAAAGAAAGTTTTGGTAGCAGTCAAAGCGAATTATACCCAAAACGAAAAAACGATATTCCGGAATGTGCAACCACTCGTTATCAAAACGGCGAGAGATGTAGACGGCCAGCATGGCAATGTCAGCGACGGTGTTGACATGGTCAAGAGAAGCTTCGATGACGATGGTCTTCATGTGATTGAGGACTGCAACTTCATAAAAGGTTTACTCCCTTCAGGAGACTCGGACTCCGATATGATTATCAAGGCCCATGGTCTTACTGATCCAAAGCCGGATTTGACATACGGAAGTAAAGAACCGGAGTACATACCAAAGGCGGAGCATCAAGTCCCACAGCGCTTGTTACCCTATCTCTCGGTCGCCCCTGGCATGCGCTACCCTTTTTACGTCGAGGAACATAAGTCTGCCGATGAGGGTATCATCAAGGCAGAACACCAGGCGATACGCGATGGAGCAGTCCTCGTCAATGCGCGCATGAATTTGAACAGGGTACTGAAGTCCGAGGACTGGGTCATGCCTGTTGGACCAGATAGAGATTCCTTTGTTTTCTCGTGCGCATGGACCCCGGACATGGCAAGGGTTTACGTAAATTGGTATGAGAAGCTCGAGGATGGGGGGCTTTTTCATATGCATATGATTAATGACGGCTACAACATGCGCTCTCTGGATGATGTCAAGAAATTGAGGCATGACATCCACAACATCTTGGACTGGGGCCTTCTGGAGTTCAGACAGAGGGGACAGAAAGTTTGGGAAGACATCGTGGCCAAATATCAAGTGCCAAACGCCCATGGATAGGCGAGAGACCAGTGGCTGTTCAATGATGATTGATGTTTATCACGATGTGTTATCCTAGGCGGCATAGAAGATAGTTTGATATCTGAAAAGCATGCATGCAAGACTGACCCAAAAATTTCCCTTGCACCAAAACCACTACAGGTTGAGTATCAGCTATGCTAACGCTGCAGACCCACTGACCTCTTAGATTCCCAGCACTGTCACTGGCAGCGCATACCTCGACCTCAGCTACAGAGCTGGGCTCATGGAAGACCACCACTATCCCATACCAGGCAACACGACAGCCATACCGCACAGATATCATCAGCATCACGTAGGCACCCACTCCCTAGTTTCCCATCATCCTTTGACCCCGTAGGACGAGTCCAAATCCCCATCTCTACCATTGACGTATGCTTCGAAAACCACGGCGAAGACGTCTACTGCCTAGCCTCAAAAGCCAATCCTTATATCGTGCACCTTATGCCCACCGTACCCTGTGTTCAAAGAATACTAAAAACGGCAGAAACTCACTTGCGTACCAGCAGTGGTTTTATCACTTTTTCTATTTCTTATTTTCTGTTTTACTTCTATGTCTTCACTTGCGACCCAGCATAGCTTATTTCTTATATCCTGAATAACAGCTCGACATCTACCTGATCTCATCCTGCTTTTCTCTTAACCTTACGGTTTTTCTTGCTTCCCTTTATCAACGAGAACATATCTTGCGGTTTCGTGTACGTGGACCTTATTCCTAGCCTCTCTCCTCCCCACATTCTCTATGCGGCCTTTTACTAACTTACTTTCGCATCTAGACCTCCCCTCGCTCTCATCAATCCCCAGAACTCTTCCACGCTCTCTGCTCTCACCTCCAACCGTCCCCTGGCGAACCGACAACGATCGATCACCATTATCCTGGATCTGACCATGCCGTCCACCCTCACTCCACTCCAGCGTGCGGCGCTGCTGTGTCATCTTCACATTATCATCCTCTAGTATTTTATGGCAAGAGATGGTCGTCCTCCGGCTGAGTGGGATAGGGACGGCGGTCGCGGGGTAGAGCAGTCCGGTGAGCGATATAGAACTACCGCGCCAACCGAGGTCAACATCGCCAGCCACGATTGTAGATTTGCTGATAAGATGCCATTCACTCTCCCTTCTACCCATAAGGGAGATTCTGCCACCACACAGGGTCGCGCGTGCTTTGCGTTATTCGAGTTCGGTGTCGAGGGTTGCAGTTCAGGGAGTCGAATGTGAAAACTACTTCGCGTAGCTATGTTGATATACTATCGGTGGCGGAACTGGCGTTTTAGAATGTACTGGTTGGGGCCTGGCAGGGTTCGCCGCTTTGCTATGAGAGGGTGTGCCTGCTGCGACGGCTCCGGCAGCGGCAATGCCATGAAAGATAGCCCAGGTATGAGGTGGACTAATTGAGAGCCGGGCCCCTACGCTGGATACCTTTGTGACAACGGAGCCGGACTACGTGTCTGTGTTAAAGGCTTAATAAGGGAGGAGGACTTAGAATTAAGAAGGGAGCCCCATCGACAAGATATGTGAGAACGACTCTAACCAAAAAACGTCAGAAGCTGTCAACATATTAGCATGTCACATATTCATGACACTATTCCACATTAGTATTCCACATTCGCTCGACACTATAGGTGTTAACCCTCATGTATATTAGCAGCGATCCATAGACTTGCTTCTTCATATAATTCAGTATCTTCATTATTCTATCTAGCAGATCAACACCTGCTAGATTTATAATAGTTATAAGCCCAGATTACAAACACCTCGCCGCAATAAAGCGCTAGCAAGCTTAACAGCCTTACTCATCTAAAATCTTTCAACACAGCACCATTAGCCGTTCAACCCTTAATCGTCACCTGCTATGATATTAATATATAGGACATTAGAGCTTAATATTATTAGTATAGCAACTTAAGCTACTACCTTCTCAACTATCACCCTAATAGGTTTAGGAATATAGTATATATAAATCTTAATCATTAAATCCTCAGCTATTTAGTTAGAAATATAGGAATATATTAACCTATCAACTAATAAGGAATTGATTCTTAAAGTACTGAAAGTCCCTAGGAAATTATTTATTCCTAAGAATCTTAAAAAGAGAAAGCGTAGCGACCTTTATATAGATATAGTACTAGACTTTAATATTAAATAAAAGAATTATAAAAAGAAATAAGAAGCTCTAATCCGTATATTATTATATATATAGAAATTAATCTCAACTAAGTATATTATATATATCCTGGAAAAAAATATTCTATAGTAAATACTTTAAGCACTTTAATAGGCCGTTGAATCTTACTTAAGTAATAAAGTTATAAAGGTTAATTATTAATATAAAGTACTATATACTAGCCTTATAAAAGGTTAAAATATTAAACTATAGCTTAGTAAATAGGAAATTCTTTATACTAAAGCTAAAGCGATAGAATATTCTAATATTAACTTAGGATTAATTATTAATTACTTTATAAAAAACATTAGATTAACTAATTTTTTCTAGATATTAATATCTTTATACAATCTAAAACTCAGATACTTAAGAAATAAGTAAGTACTAATATTTATAAAAGTTCTTAATCTCTTTTAATAAGAATATAATTAAGATATAATATCTACCAGCTTAATATCTTCCTATATAATAATACTTTAAGGTTAGATTTTTAATTTCTTCTTATCAACGCTATTAATATTTATAAGAAATAATTATTAATTAGGAAAAACCCCTTTCAAGAAATATATATATAAGAAGAATTATTAGTATAGTAATTACTTTTACCTTATCAAGATATATTATTTAAAGAACTAGATATTTAATCCTAATATTATTAAGAAGATGAATAAGGCTATAAAGAATTCTAAGTTTAAGAAAAAGATTAAAAAGGCTAGGGCTAAAAATTCAGTAAGATAGACTTTAAATAGCTCTAATTCTAATTATTTAACTAATACTTAAACATCTAAAAACTTCGTTACTTAATAATATTATAGTAACTTTATAATATTATCAAGCTACTTAGTCCTTAAGGTAAATAATTATAATATAATAAATTATTAAATTCTTAATTCTAGATTAAATATTTATATTTATAATAACTTAAGTCGCTTCGAAATAACTTATATAATAATTATAAAAGATTATCTTATTTCCAGTTTAACGATATACTAAATTAAGATATATAATACTATTAATATCACTATTATATTATTAATAAGAGAAAAGGAAGACGTTACCCTTAATTAAGTAACTCTTATACCTAGATTTTTCATAAACTTAGTATCCCTTAGTAGGGCCAAGGCTATAGAAATTTTCTAATATAATGAGAAAAACACTTTATATATCGTTAATAATAAAAGGTAAGATTATTTCTATTTATTAAAATCTTATAATGAATATTAGATCGTCGAATATAATACTTTATTATTAATACTATTATTATTAATCTCTTATATATAGTCTGTATATTTAATCAAGATAAATTCGATAATTATATTCTAGAAGAAAATCTTTAAAGTATTGCTAATATATTTATATTAAATTTTAGACTATATAGGGTCCGAAGTAATTACTAAGCTTCTAAATATAATTAAAGATCTAAAGCTATCTTTATCTTATAATTCTAATAAGTTTAGATTTTATAAAGTATACTATCTTTTAAAAGCTTATTAAATTATTTCTAGAAAATTTAATAATAAGATTTCTTTAATATATCCATTATAGCGAGTAGCCTATAATCTTATATCTATAGAGTAGAGTTTTAACGGATATATCTAGATTAACTATTTTATCTATTAATATATATAGTTCTACTAAATATAAACCTATCATAATAAATATAAGATTACTTAAATAATTATCTATATAGTAAATCTCGCTAAGAATTACTATTACCAGCTAATTAAGTTTCTTTATATAGATAATAAACCGGCTCTAGAATAGGCCTTTATTAATCTTCTTATAAAATATAAGATTTAATTAGAGCCCACTACCCTATATATATTAACGTAAAATAGCTAGATTAAGCGATCTAGAGAGGTAATCACTATAAAAACTTAATATATAAGAATTAGTACTAATTTACTATACAATCTATAGTTGGAAATAGTCTTCGTAGTTATATATATTCTTAATCACATTCTTATATTTAAGACCAAATTAATTTCTTTTAAGTTCTTATATAGCTTTAAATTAAAGCTAAATTATATAAAAATCTATAGCTATAAAGCCTATTCTCTTATTTATAATTTATTAAAGCTCTAGAAGCTAGAGCCTTATACTTATATTAATTATCTTATAGGGTATAGTTCTAGAAATATTTACTATATCTAAATACTAAGTAAAGCGTAGATTATTTAAATCCGCGATATTATCTTTAATAAGACTATCTATTATTAGTTAGCTAATATTAATATTAAATATTTAATTTAAGAATAGAAGTTATAATAAGCTATTTAAATTCTTTAAGAAATTCTTAAATCCATCTTAACTAATAATTAGAATAAATAGAAGCTTAAGATTTTATTAACTAATAAAGATATTATTAGTTTAACCTTATCTAACCAGACTCCACTAAAGACTCTAATTAATAAGGATTAACTATATATAACCCCGCCACCCTTAGATATAAATAGTACTACTTAATTAATAATTATATTATCTTAATCCGTAATAGGATACGGAGAGAAAGGTATATAAATTTATTAATTAATAAAAGATTCTACTCCCCGCTTCTAAGAAATATCTATAAATATAAGCGATAATAATATTATTACAAACAGGACTTATAGTAGATAATAAGTTTATATAATAATTCTTAATAGACTTAATAATTTATTTAAATATTATATTATCTTTACTATAGATACTCTAGATACTAGAAGTTATATATATTATAATAAACTACTAGCAGAACCTAAATATTAAAATTAGATATTAAAGTATTCTTATTTATAATTCTTTATTTAAGTTATAAACATAGAATTTAACCACCTAAATAATAGAGAGATCTTTTAACTTATTAGTAAATTTTTAATAAAATCAATAATCTTATTCCTAGTCTGAATTTTCAAATATAAATTCGATAATATAAGATATTTAGTTAAGTATAAGACTAGATTATATATCCGCGGCGATCTATAGAGAACTAAGTAAGATACTACTATAATTACTCTTACTATTTAAGTCTTCAGAGCCCTTATAGCTATTATTATAAGTTTTAAGCTTAAAGCTAAACAATATAACGCCGTCAATACCTTTATTAATAGTGTAATAAATAAGGAAGTCTTTGTTGATTTCCCTAAAGATATTTAACGACTAATTAATATTAAAGACCCCTGCTTTCTATTACTCAGAGCTCTCTATAGCCTTAAATAATCACCACTACTATAGCTTAAGGAAGTCACTATAATATTACTTTAACTAGGTCTTAACTCTATCCCAAGAGTTAACTATCTATTTATAAGTTAATCGCTCATTCTTTTCTTCTATATCGACGACTTTATACTCCTATACAGACAGCAGGATAAGGAGAAGTTTATTAAATTTAAAGCTATATTACTCGCCACATACGAGATTCGCTGCTTAGGTGATCTTAATTAGTTCCTAGGTATTTAAATTATTCAAACAGACGATAAGCTTTACCTATGTCAAGACTTATATATAGACAAACTCGTTAAAAAATATTATACTCTAATAACTAGACCTACCTATAAGACGCCTCTACTCACTGACCCATTAGTTAACTATAACGGTGTCGCCACCAAGGATTAGATCCACTCATACTAATAGCGCATTAAATCGCTTATATTCGTAGCAACAATAACTAGGCCAGACATTGCGTTCGCTACTACAAAGCTCGCTTAATATCTTACCAATCCCTCACCCATACATTTATCTACGGCTAATCGACTCCTCGCTTACCTCTACCATACTAAGAACCTCGTTATTAAGTTCTTAGAGTTCAAGGTTAATCCAATCTTCCTATCCAGTACTAATACCGCGTTCACCGACGATTAGAAGACTCGACGAAGCTTATTTAGTTACCTCTTCCAACTTTATAGAGGACCAATCGACTGGAAAGTATCAAGGCAACTTACAGTCACCACTTCTAATACTAAAGCAGAGCTCCTAGCCCTGTCTAAAACAACTAGGCAGATACTCTAGTAGAAGCGCTTCTTTACAAGCATTCAATTTAATACCAGGCAGTAGATGGTCATCAACTACAACAATAAACAGACGCTAAACCTTATATGTACCAAAACCCCAAGGCTGTCTACACGTCTTAGACATGTCGATATTCATAGCTGCTGGCTAAGGCAAGAGATTCAGGCGGGACACGTCGCCACCAAATAAATTCCCACCGCCGAAATACCAGCGGATAGCCTTACCAAGGCTTTACCAATCCAAAAACATCAGACATTCCTCAAATTGCTCAATATGGTCGACATTTCGGCCCTTAGCAAGTCTTCTTCAGCCTGATCGCCACAGCTCACAAGCTGGGGGGGTGTGTCAACATATTAGCATGTCACATATTCATGACACTATTCCACATTAGTATTCCACATTCGCTCGACACTATAGGTGTTAACCCTCATGTATATTAGCAGCGATCCATAGACTTGCTTCTTCATATAATTCAGTATCTTCATCATTCTATCTGGCAGATCAACACCTGCTAGATCTGTGACAGAAGCTCCATCCTAGGTAAGGACCTTGCCTACCTTATACTTCGAATGTAAAAAATACATGCTCTATACGACATTATGGTTGTCTTCGTCCTTACTCTTCGCTTCTGAATGACGTTTCGCAACTGCCAAAACCATCCGAATTTCGCCCACTTAACACAATCTTACGTCCAAGCGACTTTATGCGCCCTCGCAGTTGGTGGACACCACACCAAGACTTTATTGAACGCGGAGAATCAGCCTCCTGAGACCGATGAGACCTATAAAATAACACCGGCGCCGAACCCCCACCGACAGTTAAAAGATAAGCTGTCGAGGTACAAATGCTTTGAAGTTGGTAACATATAAGACAGGGTTAAGGCAGTTATTAAGACCTAGGACTCATGATAACAATGGCACCACTTGCCTAGGTATGGAACCGACATCAAGGGATATGAGCGCATCTAAGATGACGACTTATCTTTTGAAGCCACCAAACATCTACGGAGAAGACAGCCGATAGGTCTACGACAGCCTTGACAATGATAGAGACGGCAGATCCATATTGGACTAGTTATGGAAATCTATTAATGCTTCGAAGCCGGGGATAGACGGCGCCAAAGCTGTGTATGGAAAGACAGCTCTCGAGATCTATATACATGCCGAGGATAGCAACAGTGATGGCAACGACTCGAGCCTCAGTAACAAGGGTCTTGTTGAGGAGGTAGCTATTGAGACCCTGGATTTCTTTAGATATGATGACAGCGATAGCGATAAGATTAGAGCCGCAATTCTCTAGAGGGAGATGATTATCAAGGCCCAGATTGCTTCGAAGGCGACGGCAATAATGAAGACACCGGCGCGGAGATATTCTCCAGGAAGATGGCTATGTAACACGTTTCGAGGCTGATGATTTCAGCTGTGACAATGTATACCTCGATACCAAGGTTTTGTTCGAGGAGGCAGCTGTTAACACCTATGGACATTGAAGGAGGAAGATAATGGCGCTAGAACCAGCTCCGAGGCTCCCGCTTGGAAGATGGCTGTCAGGCTATACACGTTTGGAAGATAATAATAAAGATCGCAGCGGCGCCAGTATTAGAAATTTTAGGGAGGAGGAAGCTGCTAAGACCTATGGACCTCTTGAAGAGTACTAGGGCAATAGCAATGAGCACAAGTAAGTCATCTTCTTCGCTTCCAGAATTCAAGTCGCATCACTGACGCTTATATAGCCCGCGTTTGAAGAGAGGGAGGCAAGTAGGGTTTACCTTCTATTGCTACATTATCTCCACCGGCGACAGGGCTTAATGTCTCCGACCATTTGCCTCAGCTCTTGACAAGAGATATCTTCTAGATGCCGTGCGCAGCTTACATGGTTGAGCAGTTACACCAATACAGCAGAACCAATCAATTCCCCTCGCCCCCGATCCACTAGATTATTGTATGCACTACAATTGTTAGCTCTAGGCCGGATAAAATTTTATGAACATTTACAATGGGGGACGTCAGAATACTTTTAGATATGTTATCGGGGTGTATACCCACAATACGGCCCAAAATACCACAAATACGCTTACATTGGCCAGTAATCTCGTACCCAGGAGGTATACTAGATTCACTAATATAAGTACGAGAGGCTCAATCCATTCTTTTATATGCTATACAGCACAAGTTCCGATATTTAATCAATACAACAGTCAGTCGTTTGTCAGTCACCTTTCCTTATTTTAATTAAAGAATCCAAGCATCTATATTATTACTCTCCGCGAAGCTTTTGCAGACTCATGCTTTACAAGGTCAAAATTATCGTCGCTGCCTTCTTATATACATTACATATGAACATAGGTCTGCGGTTGGCAACTACACTGAGCGTTTTGAGATGGGTTACTGCCGCTGTATCTGTCACCGTCCCTGTTAATACGATCTTACAGAAAGTCACAAGCCTGGAAACCCATCGTATAATGATACATTAACTAAATTCCCTGCACATAGTGAGTGTCTTGTATCCAGTTCAATGCGTTTGGTATCCTATTTTGAAAGCCTGATCATGCCACACCGTCTTATGAGCATTGTACTGTTTGAGGAATAGGTACAACGCCCTCAAAGCCGTAGGCTAGGAGATTTGGCCTCGTAATAGAGGTGCAGATTATTCTAAGCACCTTGCATTCTAGCAGTGCCAAAATTTGCGCCATGAAAATGCTCTTTCGGATGCCCGTGAAAGTTGAGCCACGGTCCTACCCACCAGAAGTCAGCGGAAACGAGTGTTGAAAGCCTGGGTCACTATAAAACGCAGGCCAGTATAGAAGCCAGGGAATAGGCTAACGCTAAGGCGAGTGAGTGTTCATTGGTACTTCAGATCCCCGGAAGCCCTAGCAAATATGAAGGAAAGCTACTGAATTTTACATTCGCTGAGAAGAATAACCATCAAACCTCTATTTGGACTACCTATGTCCTCCAGTCCTTATCCTCATGTCATTATTAGCACGCAAAGCAATGTCCATAATAAGTTATAATTATCCTTCATTAATGCTCTCTATCTAGCGAAAGTTGAATAAAACGTGCCACTCTACAGGTCAGCCCCTTTGCCGATCAAGCGCTAAAATCCTGTGTGTTAAGGCAACGGAAAAGAATTCTAAAGGATTTGACTACTTTCCAACGTATTCACGTATCGAAGCCTGTGTCAATCGCGTCATATCTACGTTCAGCGTTATAAACGCTTCCACCACAGGAACGTCCTTGAGACTGAAGCTCACACGATCAGCCTCTTTCTTAGAGTTTGAATCTACTCCTTGCATTTAGCTTCAGAAGCTGATATCTTGACTCATCACCTAAAAAATTACCTTTGGGCTGCTGGACTTAATATGCAATAGTGTTGCAATCTATTACAAACTACACCAAAATGCATCCGAGCGACGACACCTCAGTGGGTCGCTATTATGATACTTTTACAGAGTACTTCCTACAACACAATCATATGAAGGATTTGCGCAGCGTAATCGGGTCAAAGTCTCCGCCAAAACGACTTCAGCGCCACAAATGAGGGGTATCGAAAGCCGACGACTTCAACACCACGGCTTTATCTCTCAATACCATAACGACTGAACGCTATTCAACGGCCATCAAAGCACTTAAGAAAGCTCGCTCACGCACGCTGCCACCAATGGCATGGGCACCGTTCTCGCGAAAAGACCGACTGCTGATGGAGAGAGCCACAGAACATTCAGAGTCTTTGGATTAGAGAGTGAGATTGTCGAAGTACCAACTGCACTAAATAGCAACGCCGCTACTCAGTAAGCGGAATTACGGTACTTTTCCTTTCTAACAGAGACCGTCTTAGTCAATGAGCTTACTGTTTGATTAGTGCTTTGCTGGCCTGAGATCTAGGATCATTGTCTACTATTGGTTGGCCGAATCCTCGGCCTTGGAGTCGATTTATTGGACGCGCTAGGATTGAGTCTTAACGGCGCAAAGGTAGATAGGGAAATTGCGGGCATGTCCAATAAAGACGCCACCACGAGTTGGGATGACATGATTCCGCTCTCATGCCAGAGATCCAATGATCACCCCCGCTTCCATTAACCCCCCTGGGATAATGTGTAAAACTGGCGTCCTCAACAAACATACAGCAGGAGAAAGCGCAGGTAAGTAGGTGTGGATAACATCTCGAAACTGGCGCTGACCGCCGATAGGTGACCCTAACAAGTTGGATAGCGGCGATGACTGTTCTTCAGATGACTCCGGTAGCAGCATCGAACACAAGACCTCATCCATTACCAACCTTAGTGCTCATCTGGTCAAAATGGAAGCTGGCAAAGCGAGGCTATACAAAGACTGCATTGGTTGGCCGAAAACTCAGCTTCTAGGGGCCCCCACCCCTGCTGCTAGTCCGCGCTGGCGCTGCTGCCAATGGCCGCAACAGGGAGCGGAGGCCCACTGCCGAGACCCCCTCCGTCTCAGCGACAGGATACCTGGGGCGTGATGGCTAGCTAAATAGGTATAGATATATACAGGTGTGGGTGGGTGGGGCAAGATTGCAGCAGAAATATGCGGTGGAGTGCTAAGCAGATAAAACAGGCAGATGGCAGAGATGGAAAGGACTGAGGAGCAGGAATGGGTGGTGCCCCCTACTAATGTTGCTGCGGCGATCCTCATTTCCCATAGCGGCCGCTGGCGGCGACGCCATCGAGCACTAACCCCCAATTAAATTGGAGCGATTAGTGCTCATCTGGTCAAAATGGAAGCTGGCAAAGCGAGGCTATACAAAGACTGCATTGGTTGGCCGAAAACTCAGCTTCTAGGGGCCCCCACCCCTGCTGCTAGTCCGCGCTGGCGCTGCTGCCAATGGCCGCAACAGGGAGCGGAGGCCCACTGCCGAGACCCCAAACCCCAAGAAGACGACGAAGTCGTCCCAGCGGAGTTCCGCTGGAGCTCCGCTGGAGCTAGGATGAAGGTGGGGCTACTGCCCCTGTAGGCGGCGAGAGGCAGCTAGGATGTGTTGCGGGTGGGTTTCAATATAGAGCTTGTACGAGTCAGACCTCCAGCGGCCTAGTAGCATGATCCTGTCTTCAGTAAGACCCGCATCGCGCGCAGAGGTGGCTGCACCTCTTCGAAAGGAATGTCCTGAATAGTTGCCCGTAATGCCTAGGGTCATTAAGATGTCGCGGAGCATTTGCGTGACCCATTGCCTTGAAAACCCCACCCCAGCGTCGAAAAGTGGGGCATGCCTTGGTGCGGGAAAGCGGTCAAAGAGATTCTGCAAGGACGTGACTGGGCAAGCATCGTCGCTAGCGCTGGCGATAAGGATAGTGACCCCTTGCCTAAAAGGGTCAGTTTTGGAAGCAGGTAGCGAGAGCTCGACATAATCTTTGTAGAAGGCTACTGAGCGTCTGGTAAGGAACCATTTGGCAAATTCAGGATCGCTGCGATCGTTGATGGAGTAGGTAAATTCGCCAATACGCAGGAAACCGGCAAAGGCAAGGCAGAAAGCGGCATGCAGATTGGCCCCTAAGCGGGTGGTTTTATCGATGTTCGCAAGCATAAGCAATAAAAGATCGCGTGTGATTGGACGTCGCTCTTTTACTCCCGCCTCACCTCTCATCCTGCGGATTCCAGCGATTATGCGCTGAAGCATAGGGTGGTGGAAGACTTTTAGGTCATCGAAGCCCATATCAACATGAGCAGAGCGAACGCCGGTGAGGTATGCCTTGATGGTCTTGACTTGGAGCCGCCGTTCGCCTAGGTCGGACGTCCAGCTTGCAAGTGTGGATAGTGAGGCAGGAAAAGCAGGTCTTATACCCTCCAAAGCGCAGAATTGGGAGTAGGAGGTTGATGCGGTGGCATATGTTTGGCGGGTTTTCGCAGAAATGCCCCACCAAAGGTAGCGCGCGGCTTTGCGGCTGAGCGAGGTATATTGATACCACTGCGGTGGAGGATCGAATCTTAAGCTTTGATCTGTAGAGCTATGTTCAACTGCGGGAACATGTTAGCGATGTGCTGCAAGCGGCGACGAGACAGGTCGTCAGCAAGGTAGTTATCTTTGGTAGATAGCCAGCGAGGGTGGAGCAAGGTGTCATGCAGAGCGCAGGTGAGAACAATGTCTCGCAGCGGGGCCATAGCTTGCCCCCGGATGGAGCTGTGAGTAATGCCAGCGACGACGGCCTCATTGTCGCAATAAAGAAAAACCCGAGCTCCAGCAAGCATGGAGCGCCACTGACGTAATGCGCATAGGATTGCCATCGTCTCTTTGAATTGTATGTCTTTGCCCTTCCATCTAGTGGAGTGTTGAAAACTGAATGCCTCCCGCGCAGCGCTAAGGTCCGGGGGGTCCCCCGGGGGTCCCCTAGGATAAAACCGCCAAGACCTATGCTGCCGGATGCATCCGTCCAGATATGGAAAATGGGCCTATCAGCATAATGTTTTAGAAGACGGATGCCATTCCAATTGATTAAAAACCGTGACCACCAGCGCAGGTCCGCTTTAATGGCAGAGTTTAGATGGATTCGGGCGACTTTCTTGCGCAAAGCGTCGAATATGCGGCGGAGGAAGGCCCTCCCTGGGATTATAACCCGAGCTGCGAAGGATAGGAATCCTGCTAGCGACTCTAGGTCAGTATAAGGTGTTGAGTCCTTAGCAAGCATAGCGGCGACTGCGTCTCGCGCTCGCTGCAGTTTCGCTGGAGGCAAGCGGGCCTCCATTGCTAGGGAGTCGAGCTCGATGCCTAAGAATTCGGCAGTCGTCCCGGCAGAGCTCTTTTTAGTGTTGACGGTAAGACCAAGATCGTCGCAAAGCCAATCAAATTCTTCGCCATAGCGCTTGTGGTCGGCCCCAGGGGGGAGTACTGCGAAGAAGTCGTCTAGATAGTGTAGTATGATGGCCCAACCAAGGACTGCGATGAGGATCCAGTGGAGTCCTTTTGCGAAGAGATCAAAAAGGAAAGGTGCCGTTCTGAGACCAAAAGGAAGAAAGCGATCAATCCAATATAAGCCGTCGCAGAAAAAGCCCAAAAGCCAGAAATCAGAGCTCGCCACTGGGACATGCCTGAAAGCGTCAGATAAATCGCGTTTGACTAGGATAGCACCTGTTCCCATCAGCAGAAGGGCAGAAATAGCGTCATCGAGCGATGCGTATTCTAAAGCTCCAAAATCGTCAGGTATGCCGTCATTAACACTTCTGCCTCGCGGGTATGAGAGGTCGTGGATCCGGCGCCAGCCACCATCGCTTTTGGGGACCAGACCTAGTGGTGACGATATGAAAGGAGGCAGAGGCTCGCTGTCGATCCTAGTGAGTCTATTATGCAGCTGTTGCTTCTGAAGGTCTTGTATGAGGATGTCTGGAGCGCTGAGGGCAGATGGATGAGATTTGAAAAGTTGAAATCTTGGTGGCCCGCGGTAGCCGAGCTTAGCTCCCCGGATAATAATGCGGCCGAGCTCCGAAGCAAAAACAGGATCTGGATGACCTTCCAACCAAAAATCCCATCTATCTGCTCGCAAGGGGCCAGAATGCTGCAGAGGCGGGTCTGAGGGGCAGGTGAGCTGGTAAGGAAAGCCTTCGGATACTGCGAGGAGCGACGGCGGCGGTACCGCAAGCGGGTGATGTCAGGGGCGCTGGACCCTATCTGCCAGTGGTGTGGTATTGGAGCCGGAGGCGGCTTTTTGGCAACGGGCGGCGGGGTGGTTGCCATTGCCGCAGGAACTGCAGGTATGTTGGTATTTGCATGCTGAAAGCGTACAGCTTCCTCTATTAAAATTGCGGCAGATGTTGTCCGAGCGCGGTGTCGACGAAGAGGAGGCAGAGCGGAGTGGGAAAGCTGTTTGTTTTGGCTTGGGGGCCAGCTTATATTGAAGGTCAGGGGCCCCATTGAGCCAGGCGACGGGGTCGTCTTGCCCCATACTGATACGGGTGGCTATGACGCAAAGGCACCATTCGCGGACGGACGTGAAGGTATAAACCTCCATATGCTCTAGCAGTTTCAAGCGGAAATGGGAGAGCGCCATCTGTAGTTCATTTACACAGCGCGGAGACGTGAAATGGCACACAATCTGGCAATAGGTCTCGACGCAGCGCAAAAGCTTGGGGGTGGACTCAATCTCATTTGCTTCTTTCGAGACTGTGTTGCCAAAAGAATTGCCTAGCTGCAAGAGATTGCGGACGTCGAATTTACAGCGATAAATGTTTTCGATATGGGTTTTTGACACGGCAGGAAAGCGCAACAGTATTGAGGGGAGGAGGGTCTTACCGTCTGTCTCTTTGAAGGAGGTTCTAAGCCCGGGGCTAGCTGACGACGACGCAGAACGGGGGCTTTGGCGGCGGCGATGGGAGCGACTAGATGTTCGTCCACGGTGGGTGTCATCCTCTTCTTCAGCCTCCAGGGCTTGCCTTCTAGCGACGAGCTCCTCATATCTTGACTGACGATCCCCTTTAGGGTCCCGCCTTCGGGCTAGGATTTGTTGAATCCGCTCCTCCTCTTCAGCCAGGAGCTCCTCTATGGTGGCCTCCTCGGCAGCTTCTTGCCTAGTAGCGGACACGTTTGGGCGGCTCTTTGCGCGGGGGGTCCGAAGATTCGAGGACCTATTGGGGGGTCTTGAGCGTGAGGTGGAAGAAGGGGCGGACTTGTCGGCCAACGAGGACTTGGATGTCTGCTTGGTGACCCTGCCTGAGCGGGTGGATCTGGCAGGGTTGGATGGCATAGTGGCGGCGAGGTAGCGGTGAGATAGCGGTGGCAGGTGGTGAGCAAGATTGCAGCAGAAATATGCGGTGGAGTGCTAAGCAGATAAAACAGGCAGATGGCAGAGATGGAAAGGACTGAGGAGCAGGAATGGGTGGTGCCCCCTACTAATGTTGCTGCGGCGATCCTCATTTCCCATAGCGGCCGCTGGCGGCGACGCCATCGAGCACTAACCCCCAATTAAATTGGAGCGACCAGATATGCCGCATCGCCTGGCTTTCGCAGCTCAAGTAAGGGCAAGATGGTGCATATGGTGATCGACGGCGAATACGCAGGAGGGTCTTTTACTGCTGTACTGGATTCTTAGGAGCATTAAGACAGCAGCTGGCTAGACATTGACGATTTCCCTGACCGTCATCTGGGCTCTGAAGACTCTGCAGCTGGGGCTAAATTCTAAGAGATGGGAAATGACGGGCACAAGTCGGAGCCTGATGCGCCTGGAGGCAAAAGTGGGATGGCGAATAATAGGCCCGACCTTATTGCGGATCCAAAGATGGGTGGCATTAAGATAGACGGCGTTGGGTCACCTTCAGAGGACGGTGATAAGGCTGGGGTTGGTAGTAACGCTGAACTTCAGTAATAAGTTTATGCTTCTTCCGTATTAGAGCTGACGCTGCATTTCCAGGAGAGCAGAACACATCCGACGTCCAAACACTTCAAGCTCCCATGCCCTCCTCCTCTTCTCCTAGCATGGCCCGCAGAGGTGACCGCACAGCCGACCTGCGATTACGGTTGGAAACGCCATCTGGGAGGTCGTTAAAATTGCTGGCATAAACAGTCAGGCGAGTAATTCTGCTTCGGATAGCATCATCAAAATCCCTGACCCGATTAGTGGTAAGGAACATGATGCCTCGATGGTACTCAAGCTTACAAAGAAAGACTGAGACACGGGTATCATGGTAGCTGTCCATGGAGCGTGTCTCTCCAAATACATCCGCTTCATTCAGGAGGACCAGGGCTTTCCAGTGATAAGCACGCTGAGGGATGTGGTTTAACTCGTCTTCCAAAGTCTCCGGCAGAAACCTGGATAGCTATTACAGCTATTGGCACCAACTAGGAAAGCACATACCGCATAGAAGAGTCTTTGCAGGTGTTCCGACAGTCTTTCGGCGGTCAACGTCATGCCTACGCTGGGAGGGCTATTAGATAAAATATTAGCACAGACGTATCTGAATAGACGTCAAATAGGTTACTGTAGAAGTAAACTCAGACCCTGTCCTTTACCTACTGAAGTCGTCAAACGAACGGTCAGATGTTTTGCCTAGATGAGCTTCGGCGAGGGCAAGGACAAGGTCCTTTTTCTTTGTGTCGAGTACTAAATTGACGAACAACAAAGGGTTCCAGTTAATATCAGAAATTTCATCCACCGCAAATTCCACTTCAGAGGTCGTTAGCTTGCCGCTACAAGAGAGAATGAAGACTAATTCTATTTCTTGTTCCCGAAACTTTATCCCCAGACGGTAGGGTTGTAAAGGAGTAAACCCTCATCCATTCGCTTGGGCAACTCCATACTCTTGATTTGTAGTTTAGGGATATCTTAAGTGAACTAGCCGTCACTAAAGGCCTTTTTCTCCTCTAGTCTGTTGATCCGCGGTCTTAGATAATTGGGGTTAATTTCTTAGAAGAAAGCTGCGTCAACCATAGTTTGTTTGTTGATATTAATTTGTCACCTCGCCCTCTCCAGAAAGAATGCGTTGCCACAATACTAACGGTGATGTATGCCTAGCAAGGAGACGAAACGCCGGCCTTGTCCTACCAAATCCGCCTTTATCTTATTCCGGCGTGGATGATATTGGAGAGGGAATATATCAAGGTTGACAATGCGCTTGGTGCCGATAAATATGGGAACACTTAAGCTAGTTGAGTCCTCGCCAAAGATTACTCTATTAGAATCAAGATACCTGCACTTTGTGCAGAGGCATGTTATACCGGCTAACGTCGCTCTTTCTTCGCTCCTATCAAATCGCAAGCATGCAGGCCTTTCAGTATCCAAGCAGTTGGTGTATATAATCGTATTTGGCTTGAAGAGAGCCTAAAGCAGATTGTATATAATTTCATCGTTTTCGAGAAGCGGAGTAAGACGATCTGTCGTTGAGGTATGTTTGCTCTTTAGGAAATCTAATAAGAGATTGAGGTGCTTTGGTTCCGCTGCATCGTGACCGACGTTATTGTCCAGCTTGGATTAATACGCTTCCAGTTCCGGAAAAAAGTGGTATAGGAGATTGCGATGAAGCTGTGAGATAGATTTGAGTGGGAAATCTACGTAAAACGTAGAAGACCCTACCACAGATTTGTCCTCTCTAAGAGAGACGCTATGAACATCTCGCGAAATCCTTCTCAAGATATCTCGCAGTTTGTCCGATTAGACATCAATATAAACACCGGTTTTTAGCGATTGTTACGCAGACTTTTGAGGAGTAAAGAGATGTAATTAACCTTATCCTTATACCTCTTTACAAATTCATCATCTGTGGCCGCCTGAAGCTATATTTGGGAGACGATTGTAGAATGTGCTTCACGTTGATCCTATGATGCGGGCCAGGAACGTGAGATTTATAGTTGGTTGGAAGCCTCACCGTAGGAATATGTCATCTACTGGTCGGTCAGAGTTGAAATTGCAAACATCGTTTGAGGTGTATAGGTGATTGCATACGGCGAATATGGTGAGCTCAGAGTTGTGATTGCTTGTTATCAGCATCTGCACAAACCCCGTCAGTTGCCAGAATGGCTCGTTTCCAATTCACCTGTATGTCTGCGACTGATGGAACATACGTAGAAGTAATGAAGGTAAAAGAGAAGGCGCCCAACGTAAGTAGGAGATTGTAAGTAAGAAAAGTAAAATAACCTTTAAGAAGTCGGTGCTAGAGGGGTCTGGGGCGCAAGGTCATATGTATAAATGTTGTGTAGCATTGAATTGGCACCTGTAAGATCAAGGCATAAAGAAATCATTGATATCTATATATCTGGCTTTCCAGCATAAAATAATCTAATATATCCAATGAAAGCCACTTGAGGTTGAACTATTACCTCCCAAATTCTGCTTGAGACTGCCTGAGAATGTTTGGCCTCTTGCTTTCCAAACTGCGGCACTATTGACCTGTAGCACGCTGATTTCTTGACTTCTTCGACGCTCGCTCCGTTATTTGTGTGAAGGAAGTAGTTGGTGTAATTTCTTATAAGACTACAGAGCTTGACTGATTGTTATAGTCTAGGGAGTCGTACATATCTTTTAGTGAGACTCAACACCTAATATTCCCACAAGCATGGAGCGAGCAAATGGTTTAATGTTAAGGTCGTGATCTTGAAGAAAGAATCCTCTGCATCAGAACCGCAGGTTTGATGGCAGCGAGTGTTGAGCAGCTTGTAAACTATATAGGATTAACACCATCAGGAAATACCAGACATCAGAGGCATGTCAGCACATGGCATCACCAAGATCGGGTAGTGATGAGTGCCATCGAATTTTGAGCAGATAGGAACTGCATATAGAATCAACATCGACGTGATCAGAAGCAGCGAATCCAGCGGCAATACCCTCAAATCCTGTTGTTCCATCCACCAGATTCGACCATCCTCCCAAATCACCACCGCGATAGACGATCCTTTTGATAGGCAGTTCGTCTCACGCTATTGTCGAATTCAGATCTTTACCAATGGATTAAGATATCTAAGAAAGAGCATGAGTCTACATCAACATGGCAGTGAGAATTGGGGATAGCAACAAGCTACCACCAAATTCTGCGGGCGCGATGTGTTCCTCCCCGCATCGCTGCAGACCACCAGCGCTGCTCTACACCGACAAGGGGTGACTATGCCATATTCAGGCTAGTCCAGTTACCAAGCAGATGGAACGCCACCATTTTTATTACTTACATATCCCTACGCGAAATCCTCACATTCTTTTCAGAATTTCCACATTTCGACATCTTCAAATCTGAATCCCATGACAGGCTATCCATCAACATCGATTTATTCCTTTGACATATAGACATATATAGTCGCTTACCATGGTCCATCCGAAGCACCGAAGCTTATTCAGACATGGATTCCTCACATCGCTGTCGCTGCATCACCGTCGCCCGATATTCGACTCGCGGAGAAAGAAGCTTGGCATCTACATGCAGCTTGCGAACATGGCCCTATGCGGTGGAACACGGTGGAATACAGCTTAATTTCAAGCAGGAAGGTCTGGGGTGGTATCGCAAGTTGAATACTGTATTGGAAGACTTCACGTATGACGGTGCGTCCCATGATGCCCTAAACTTTGATAATCTGAGTGCTCTGGCTGATCCGGCTGCGGGTTTGGTGGATAGAAGGCCTTTGGGAACGAACATGTGGTCAGATACGCGTTTCAACCTTGAGGTCGTGGCTTCAAGATTGCCGTGATGATCACAAGGAGTGCTGGTATCCAGCAGAGCGCAAGATAGATAACGTGCCCACCTGTTTGATCGAGGTAGGGATGGACAAAGACGAGCTACACCCAAAATTGGTGGACGGAAAATATGCAAGTGGAGATTGGATTGCGCTGGAGCCATTGCTGGGGTAGTCAAAGTAACAATATTACTAAAGTGGAAACAATCGATCAACATATGGAAGGCGTCGCGCTTTCAGATCTTGCCTTAAACTTTTAGCATGTAGTTGCAATAACATAGCTCCTCGATTTCAGATATTTGTGGGTTGACTTGCTTTGTATCATCCAAAATAGTGTTAACGATGAGTATTGGCAGACGGAATGTTTGAAGATGGCTGATTATTATAGACTGGCGACTGTGACACTGTTTGCTGATGCTTCACTCGATAGTAGCTTGGGCATGAGTTTTCAGCGCACTCTTCGGCAAGCTGAACCGCAAAAGCTAGTGCGGTTACCTTTGCAGATTCCAAGCTCAAATGAGGTTGGAAGCGTGTATTGTCTGGAAGGTTGAAAGATTTAGACTAGGAGACTTAAACTGGGAAGGGTTAGGAATGAGAGAGCTGATACTAGAGGAGCCCAAAACGGCGTAATTGAGACTGCATCTGGAGGCGCTGGCGATGGAGAGTAGGAGAGTGGGTAGTTGACGGCGAGAGCAACTGAATCTGGGATCATGAATAAGAGGGTGATGGGAGTGAAGCTCAGGAGCGGTTTTGATGCGCTAGGAAAAGACGTTGCAGCACAGAGCCTGCAACAATTGCAGAAGGGATGATTGCAAAAGATTAATAATAATATCACGGACTGCGGTCTCCATATTCGCTGCTGCATTTGAGTCTACTGGATCTCAGCTCCCAATATTTAGATCAATTGTCCTAGAAGGTGTCTTCTCAAGATCGTCGCCAGATGCACAATGATGTGTTCTTCGCTATATAGCTTACGAAATATGGTAAAAGTTGAAGCGTCAAGGCTTTCCTCCTATCGCTGCAGTGCGTATCCGTCATCCGCGCCGAAGCTGCTCGACGTTTTTATGTCCTCCTCTTCTGTCGTCTCTCATCATGCTAAATACCGCGTAATGCTCTCTGCTCTTCACCGTCAGGGTTTCAAGGATCCTGCCCGTCCTCCTAGTTTCAGCTTCTCAGTGCTATTTCCTTTTCGCCTCTTTGCACCTCTTGCCCGACTCTCTCCCCGATTCATCGAGGGTGGTCGCTGTGAGGTCTTAACTATCGCTGTCCTCGTCATGCCTCCATTTTTGCTAGCTTCGCTGTACAAGTTTTGTCTGGGATGGACGATCGTATTGAACGGCTTCTGGAGCAGCGCGATGTGCTTCATACGCACAGCCCGGCGGATGAGCGGACCGGTGGTGTTGCTGGATCTACACTTGTCGCGGTACTACTAGGTCTGTCCAATTCCGTCAGCCCTGCATCCTCATCTCAGGCCAGCTGTGGCCTCGAAGCATTTAGAGTACCACAATGCAAGGCTAGTAAGGAGAAGGCGGAGAAAGCGACGAGAAGCAAAGTCACAAAAGGCGATAGCCAGCCAGCTGATAACTTTAGGGTTTTTTCTCAATTCCATAACTATGGGGCTGTTTCTAGTAGCGCCATTAGTCATTTTCTTAACCGGATCGGTCAATGTGTAAAGTGTGGTATCCACTATTATGTATGTGTGTCGCTATCTACTAATCAAGAGAGTGTGTGCTAAATTGCTAATCTAGGTGTAGCCGTTAGGCTTACCTAATACAAAGGACTGACTACCGTACTGCTCTGCTTTCCACAACCACCCAAATTCCTGCCTGCTCTAACGAGATTTTCCTTTATCAGAGAGCCCCTATTTCTTCTCGCCATCAGTCCTAGCTGCACATCCACCAAGGCAAGCTGCATATGTGAGCTGGTCGCTGAGAAGCGACTTGCATGCCTCCGCACATTGAGGCGACTCTTTGTCGAAAACTATAGTTCCATCAGGCAAGAAACGAGGGCTTGCTCCAACGTCGTCTCCTGACACACTCAAGGCGGAGCAACCTGCTGCACAGGCTGCGTATGCAAGCGGGTTGATGAGGAGAGGAGCGCATGATGCTAGGTAAAGGGGCTGTTTTGCGGGTCAGTAACAAGAGCGAAGATCTAAAATTATTCGCAAATAGCTTACCAGGCCGACGCCGCCCTATAATATGTTAGCAACAGGTTACTAGGGTGCGATAGATAGTGAAAGGTAAGGTCACGTCGCGTCACTTACGGTAGTCGCTCCAATTTAATTGGGGGTTAGTGCTCAATAACGTCGCCGCTAGCAGCTACTATAGAAAAAAAAGATTGCTATAGTAATATTAATAAAGAGTATTATCTATTTTTACTCTTTAATTCTTTTTATTTTTATTATTTATCTATTTTATTTACTTAGTACTTTATTATATATTTTTATTATAATTTTATTTATTATCTATTATTACTATTTTATTATTATCTTATTATTATTATATTATTTAACTTTATTAAATTTACTTATTTAAATAAAGTTACTAAGTAAATATTTAAATTTTAATTAATTAATAAATTTTTTTTTTATCTTATATTTAAGACTCTTTAATAAGTTTTTAAATTTTTAAATTTTTTAAATAAAAAGTTATTTAAATATATTTATTATTAAGTAAAAAATAATTAAAAAGACTACTATAAAAAAGTTTCTAGTTAAAGAAAAAAAATAGATTTAATAAATCTTAATTTAAAGATAGAATCTTAAAAAGAATTATTAATTAAAATATAAAGAACTTATTACTAGAAAGTAAATTCTAAAGATTAAGAAAAAAAATAATACTTATTATAAATAAATATTTAATTACTTTTATTATCGTCGTTAAAACTTTTATTTTATATTATTATTAACTAGCTCTAAACTTAGAATCTTTTTTAAAAAAATAAATAATAAAATTTTCTTTTTTTTAATACTATTATACTTTCTTACTATATTAAAAATTTATATTAAAAATATTTATTACTATAAATTTAATATTTATAATTTCTTATAATTAAATAATTTTTTTAATAATATAATCTTAAAAAAAGTAAATAAAATTAAATTTATTTTTAAGTTTTTATATTATATTAAAATTTATTATTAAATTATATATTATTTTATATCTTTATACTATATAAATAAATTATAAATAATATTTTTTTATTTCTATTTAAAACTACTAGAGTATATAGAGATTTATATTTTTATATTTATTTATAAATAATATCTTTATATTATAACTACTTATATTAATATAAAGTAAAATAACTTTATTATTTAATTTAATTGTCAGGGACTGGGTATAGCCGAATGACGCTAAGCTTTAGTATGGATAGATTGCTAGCTATGAGGAAGGAATCTATCTAGGATCCGGACTACTAGCTATGTGCGCTCGGCAGTGCGGGAGCTAGGCCCGATGGGATCTAGGGCTGCCAGGAGCAGACCTCGATCCATGACACTATTCCCCCCTCCAACATGGCAACGTCCGCGTTGCTCAGCTAATGCGACAGCTAATCTAATGCGACATCCATCCTCCATATAAATCCGACCAATCAGAACGTCTATTGCCCGCATTCCATCGCTCATTGCCGCGTTGCAAGGTCCAGCGCAGTTGCTGTAGGATGCCAAGGATTGCCAAGCTTTTCTTCCCCGTGAGTTGAATATCGGGCGGTAGCGATGAGGCGACAGCGATGAGGGAAATCACTTGTGAAAACAAGCATCGGTGGTTCGGATAGGTGATGTTGAGCGGCGACAGGTGTTTGGATGTCAAAAGAATGAGCTGTTGTTGATAGGTAGCTGGCCATCGGGTTCAGAATTGAAAAAGTCGAAAAAGTCGAAAAAGTCGAAAAAAAGCATGGATTTTCGCGCAGCGAAAGGTAAGCAATGAAAATGGTGGCGTTCCACCTGCTTGGCAACGTGACTAGCCCCAATATGGCATAGTCGCCCCTTGTCGGTGTTGAGCAACGGTGGTCTGCAGCGCTGCGGGGAGCCGAACATCGCGACGGCAGAACTTGGTGGTAGCTTGTGCAAATCCCCAATTTCCCTTGTGTAGACCCTTGCTCTTTCTTGTCTATCTTCGACATCCATCGGTAAGGTAAGGATTCGGATCGACGATGAGGTGAGACGAACTGCCTATCTAAAGGATCGTCTGAGGCGGTGGTGATTCGAGAGGACGGTCGAATCTGATGGTAAGGTGAGGGTAGGATCTGATGGTGAGGATTCGGGAGGACGATCGAATTCGGTGGATGGGAGGTAAGGGTATGTTGATGTTTCAAGCATTTGTTGGTGTCGCAATTCCAGCAGTTCCCCACCGCTCGACACTCGCTGCTACCGAATCTGCCTGTTGTCTGGTTTCGATAACGGGGAAGGCATGTTGGTGTTGATGTTCAATACAGTCCCCACTGCTCAACACTCGCTGGCACCGAATCTGCCTGTTGTCTGGTTTCGATGACGGGGAATCCATGGTTCTGAGCATAATGGTGTTGGTTTTTCTCCGCAGTCCCCACTGCCCAAGCACTCGCTGGCACCGAATCTGCTGCGTCTCACCACCTGTCTTAGTGGTGCCATGTTGTGATCCGAATTCGATGACGGGGATATCTGAGCTCGACGCCACAAGGTCAGATTTTACCTAGATCTGGACGCTACCAAGATCGAGGGTGAGATTGACAAGCAGGCAAGTCCTGCAGGCAATCCCCTTTACGGCCGCAACGTAGTATTCGCAATACGACTCAGAGCTGGTCTAATCCAGGTTGAGAAGGAATACGACTCACTGAGTCTGCCCCGCAGGACACCTCGCTGAAGACGCCACCTCAGCTGTAAGAAGGATAGCTAGCAATATGTCAGGGACTGGGCATGGCCGAATGGCGCTGAGCTCTAGTATGGATAGATTGCTAGCTATGAGGAAGGAATCTATCTAGGATCCGGACTACTAGCTATGTGCGCTCGGCAGTGCGGGAGCTAGGCCCGATGGGATCTAGGGCTGCCAGGAGCAGACCTCGATCCATAACATTAATAAAATTTTTAATTTTTAATATAAACTAGCCTTTAAGTTAAAATAAATAATATTTTTATTTTATTTTATTTTATTTTTATTAATATTTATTATAATTTTAATAAAGAAAGCTATATACTTTTAATATATAAATATTAATATATTTATAATTTTTATAATAATAATAATTACTTTATTATTTATTATTAAAAAGTTATTTTTAGCTTTAATAGTATATTATTAATAAATAAAATTTAATATTTTTAATATTACTCGCTTATAATATTATTATTATTACTTTTTATAATATTTAAAAACTTTTTTTATTAATTTACTTATTTTTTAAATTTATCTCTATAGTATTCTAATCCCTTATAAATAAATAGATAAGATTTTTAGTTAAAAAATTATCTAAATTCTATTTTTATTTTAAAGCTTAATTATATTATTATTTAAAAAACTAAGCTTAATTATTATAGATTATTAAAATTTTAATTTTTTAAATTTTATTTATTTACTCTTAACGCTTTAAATATTTTTATATAAAATCTTTAAAAATAATAACTATATAATAAACTTATTAAAATTAATAGTAAATTTCTATCTTCTTTTATATTATTATTATTAGATCTAGTTTTTAAAAATAATAATAATTAATATTAAATTTATAATTTCTTATACTTATAAGATAGAAATATTAATAATAATATATCTAATAATTTTAAAGCTTTAAAATATATATTACTTAATAATATTATTTCTACTCTTTTATTAATAGAAATAAGTATTATTTTAATTAAATATAATTTATTTAATATTTTTAGATATATTTTAATAGTAAGCTTTAACTTTTAACTTTTAAATTTTTTTTATAATAACTTATATTAGATTAATTATTTTCTTTTTTTTAATTTTAAAATAATATTTTTTCTTTTTAATCTTTTTATAAAAGAACTTTACTAAATTCTTATTATAATCCTTAGTTAAGTTATTATATTATATTATTTAAATAATTTTTTTATAATACTTTTTCTTAAGGCTAACTATAAATATTATAATAAAAAATTTAATTAACTTTATAATAATCTTAATTTTACTATTAATATTAAAAAGAGCTTTATTAAAATAATTACTAAATTCTTAAATATTAAGTTTAATTTTTTAGTAATAAAGATTTATTTATCTTTAATAAAATTATAATAAATATAAAATATAATTATTATTATACTTACTAAGAATTTAATATTTTATATTAATTTAAAGTTATTAATAAAATTTCTATTCTTTATAGCCTAAATTATAATCTTAAAGAAAATCTTTTTTTATTATATATTTAATACTTTATATAAAAAAGTTATTTAAATTTATTTAAACTTTATTATTAAAGCTAACTTATATTAATAATTATAATTTTTAATTAATTAAAATAATATTTATCTTTTAAAATATTATATTAATAAGCTTATTTTCTATATTTAGATAAATATATCTAATAGTATAAATCTTAGTAATTTTATTTTAAAGAATTTCTTAAGGAACTCTCTAAATTTTAGTATTATATAGAAAGTATTTAGTATTTAATACTTTATTAAATAAAAGAATAAAAATATATAATTTAAAAAAATAATAGTAATCTTATATATATTATATTAATAGTATTTTAAGCTTACTAAAGCTTAGATTTTTCTTTATTATAATAATAAAATTATTATTATTAATATTATTTATAATTTTATTTAAAAATAAATTATAGTCTTATTATAAAATATTATTTTTATTTATATTTTATATAATATTTTATTCTATCCTTACTAGTTATTTATTAAAGATAATTATTTTATTAATAATTTATCTTATTACTATTTATAATATATCGCTAATATATTTTTATAATTAAATATAATTTTATAAATTAAAGCTTAAGATTTAATTTTTTATTATAATAATATTAATATATATTACTTAGTTATAAAGTTACACGCTATTTTTAATAAAATATTTTTATAAAAACTTATTAAATATATATTATTATATTAATTTCCTACTTTTAATTTTATATTTTAAAGAATATAAAATCTATTTTTTTTATCTTATTATTTATATTTATAAACTAGATATTTAATTTATATAAATAATAATTTTAAATTAAAATTATTAAGATATATCTTATTAATATTTACTTTATTTATATTAATATAAATTTTAATAATTTAAAAATTTTTTATTATCTTATACTTTAACGTATAATTATTAGAATTTATAAAATAAAAAATAAAATAAAAATAAAATAAAAATAAAAAAATAATATTTAATTATATATAATCTTTTATTACTTATATTTATAAATATTAATAAAATTACTTATTTAAAGATTAATCTATATATTATTTTTTATTTTATTTTTATTAACTTTTTATATATTAATAAATTTATCTACTTTATTAATAATAATAATAATTTTAAATTTATTAAATAATTTTTTACTAAATACTTAGTAACTTTTTATAAAGATTATATTAAACTTTTATTATTTACTTTTAAAATTAATTTATTTAAATAAGAGATTATTATTTTTATTATTAATATTAATAATAATATTTATTTAATTTTATTTTTATAAAATCTTTTTAATTATTTTTTTATATTAAGATATACTTTATTTTTTAATATTAAGATAAAATTTTTAAGATAATAAATTATATAAATACTTTATAATATTTTAATAACTTTAGATATTATTAATAATTATTTAGAATATTTTTTTTAAAAAAATATAATTATCTTTATATATAATATAAATCTTATTAAAGATAAAATTATATTATTAAATTATTAAAAATTTAATTTATATAAATTTTATATTAAGACTTATCTATAATATATTCTAATTATTTTTTATTATTTATAAAAGTAATAATCTTATTTTTATTCTAGCTTTAATAAAATTTTAGTAAAATTTTATTAAAATAATTTTATTATCTTCTTAAGATTTAAAGTCTTAATAATAAGTCTTTATTTTTTATTATAACTATTAATAATAATATTAATATAAACTAGTAATAAAAATAAAAATCTTTAAAAACTAAATTTTTAATTAATTAATATAATTTTTATATAGTTTTACTTTATTAACTTTTATTTTAATTAAATAAATACTAATTATTTTAATTTAATTGAAGATTAATATTTAATAATATTATTATTAATAATTACTATAAAAAATAAGAATTATTATAATAATATTAATAAAAAATATTATTTATTTTTATTTTTTAATTCTTTCTATCTTTATTATTTATTTATTTTATTTATTTAGTATTTTATTATATATTTTTATTATAATCTTACTTTACTTACTTATATTTATATATATTTATATTTATTTAGCTAGTTATTATATTCTAAATATTCTATTATTAAAATAAAAAGAATTTTAATAATAGACCTTCGTGTTAGGGACTGGGCACTGGACCGGATCGGTAGCTAGACCGCAGTATGATCGGATTGATAGCTATGAAGGATCTAGCTATGTGGGAGCTGCGAGCTATGTGCGCTCGGCAGATGGCCGCTAGCCGGATCGGGCCTAGCGCCATGGAGCTGCCAGAACCGTGACACTACCTCCCCTTCCAAATGGCAACGTCCTCGTTGCCTCATAAACCCCTCATAGCCCCCCTATCCCCTCAATGCGACAGCTATCTAATGCTCCATCCATCCATCCATCTATCCTGCCTGTCGACCAATCAGAACGTCCATTGCCCGCGTCCCATCCTGTTTAATTGCTCCAAGATCCCAAGCTCTTTGCCAAGCTTCCTTCTCCGAGGGTCCAAATCTGGGCGACAGCGATGTAGCGTCAATGACGTGAGAGATCCATGTCTGATTAAGCTTCGGTGATTCAGATCGACCATGGTGAGCGACGACATGTGTCTGGATGTCAAAGGAATGGGTTGATGTTGATGGATGGCCTGTCGGGGATCCAGAATCGAAAAAGTCGAAAATTTCGAAAAGAATGTGATAATCGCGCAGCGATATGCAAGCCAAAAAAAATGGTGGCGCTCCACCTGCTTGGCATCCGGACTAGCCCTAATCTGGCATAGTCGCCTCTTGTCGGTGTTGAATATTGAGCAGCGGTGGTCGTCTATGGCCATGCGGGGAGCCGAACATTGCGCCCGCAGAACTTGGTGACAGCTTGTGTCCATCCCAATTCTCATTGCCATGTATGTAGACCCATGCTCTTGCTTGCCGATACTGAGCAGCGCTGATGGTCTGCAACGGGGAGCGACACATTGCGCCCGCAAAATTTGGTGATACCTTGTTCCTATCCCAAATTCCCCTTGTGTAGACCCTTGCTCTTTCTTTTCTTCTTGTCGGTGTTGGTTCTCTATGCAGTTCCCTTCTGCTCAACACTAGATGCCACCGAAAGATGCTCTGATCTGGTTCCGGTGGTCGGGGATTCCTTCTTTCTTCGATTTCTACCTCAACATCAAGCCCTTGCTTCTCGCCCTGCGGGAAAGTCTTTAGGTATTGCATCTGCCTCAACATTAAGCCATTTGCTCGCCCCATCCTTGTGGGAATGCTAGGTCTTTTGATTAATCCGCAACATTGAGCTACCGTATGCTCAACCCGTCTTCCAGGAATGTTAGGTGTTGAATCTAGATCACGACCTCAACGTCAAGCCCTTGCTTCATCGCCCTGCGGGACTGTCTTTAGGTATTGTATCTGCCTCGCTGGGTCTTTTGATCAATCCGCAACATGAACCCGTCTTCTAGGAACGTTAGGTGTTGAATCCCGCTGAAAGGTAAGGTGTTAGATACGACTCCCTGAGCTTCGCAAGGCTGTAGGAAGAAGGATAGCTATCAATATGTCAGGGACTGGGCACTGGACCGGATCGGTAGCTAGACCGCAGTATGATCGGATTGATAGCTATGAAGGATCTAGCTATGTGGGAGCTGCGAGCTATGTGCGCTCGGCAGATGGCCGCTAGCCGGATCGGGCCTAGCGCCATGGAGCTGCCAGAACCGTGACACTCCGCTTTCTATTATAACTATTAATAATAGCGCTAGCGCGGACTAGTAGTAGAGGTGGGAGCCTCTAAAAGCTAAGTTTTTGACTAACCAATACAGTCTTTATATAGCCTTGCTTTACTAGCTTCTATTTTGACCAGATAAGTACTAACGGATACACGGTAAATACCGGCAGCGAAAAAGAGGACAGTTGAGAACTTTATTGTTGTGTTGATAAGGTTGAGCGAGATATCTTGAGTTCCAGAGCAGCTGTCTGATAGTAATAGATGAGCGAGATAATGAAGTAGATTCGAAGAGTTGATGTTTGCTTGCTCCAATGCGGTCGTAGACCATGGTATATAAACACAATAGGCGTCTAGACTGTCCTCTATATTTTCTTTTGCCAAAGATACATTAGTTCAGCTGGTCTCAAAGCCTAGTTGGTGGCTGGCTGAGATCTGAGACAGGAGAGGGGATTTGGGGGTTAGCTAGAACCCGAACGAGGACCATTAAGGAAATTTGTGGCGCCCTATCGGCCCGAAAGAGGAAGAGTCAAGCGATTTACACTCCCATTTTCCGCTTGAAGAGCGCCAATAATGGTGGGAATGAAACGCCTAAAGCAACGGGGGCTTTGTGATGAGCTCTAGATTGACAGGAAGACGTAACAGGGGGCGGCTAGAGTGCATAGTACGGCTGAAGATCCGCCAGAATCAGCTTCAATACGATGAGGTGCAGCACCGTTGGGGGCACGGCAACACCAGAAAGGTCTAATACGGTTAAAGATCTGCTAGAGCCAGCTTCGATATGATGAGGTACAGTATCGTTAGGAGCACGGCACCGCCAGAAAGGTCTAATACGGCTGAAGATCCGCCAGGATCAGCTTCGATACGATGAGGTGGAGCGCCGTTGGGGGGACGACCAGAAAGTTCTAGTACGGCTGGAGTTCATGGTACGACTAGAGTGCATGGTGCGATTGGAGTGCGATGCCGTATTAGCTTGCAGATAAACCTCTTCGATGATCCAGCTGTTACTCCTGCCATTTAACAACACAAATCTTGACGGTTGCTAGCAATTACCGTTCCTGATATTAATGATGAGGTCCTCACTATTGCTGCTGTATGTAATCAGCAGGTACGCTGGGGCTAATTTATTGCGACATGAAAGCTCACTGGATCTGAGTCAGTGGAATCGGGGTCATGAAGCTGATAGTAATCAGTTGCTCCAAGTGTCAATCGCCTTGACAGTACAAAATGCTGATCTCGGAGTCGAAACCTTGCTACGTATCTCTGATCCAACTTCACCAGATTATGGCAAATATCTGTCAACCGAAGACGTCGCTCGCATGTTTGAGCCCAAGCCGAACGCTGTTTCCGACGTCATGAAATGGCTTAGAGAATCGGGTATCGACCAAAGCCATGTCAATATTTCGTACGGTGGCGATCGTTTATCTCTGAATTTGTCCGTTCAAGAAGCTACACTGCTCCTGGAGACCACGTTCAATTACCAAACACACCAGGAGACTGGGCAAGAGCAGATTGCCTGCCAATATTATCACATTCCAGAGTCACTTGTTGGATCTATTGACTATATCCTCGCGGCTTCACCTGTCCCGACTCATCAGCAAATCCCTCGACAACAAGTCATTCTGAACGACAAGGTCACTGCATTGGCGCCTCTGCCACTCGGCTGTCTCATGCAGACAACTTTATCGTGTCTCCGAAACCTGTACAGAATCCCCAATGATGTACTACCACACCCCAATAATTCGTTTGGGATATTTGAACCATCTTGGATTTCATGGCTTCCAGAAGACCTCGATCAGTTCTTTGGGCAGATGCAGAAAAATCTTGTGGGCCACCGTCCGAAAGTCGATGCCGTCAATGGTGGCTACTTACAAAGAAACCACACTGGATCGAATTGGAATCAAGAACCAAATCTAGACTTTGAGTACGCGATGGCGCTCACATCGCCTCAAGAAGTCACCAACGTTCAAGTTGGTTCTTATGAACAAGTGGGAAATCTTGACGATATGCTCGCAGCGTTCGACAAGTACTACTGTGGTTCTATTAATCCGAGGGACAAGAAGTACCCTGACTTCTATCCACCAGGATGTAACGCCACTGCCTGCGACTGTGGTTCATCATCGCCGCCCAAGGTCTTATCAATATCGTGGGGCTGGACGGAAGCTGGTTTCACTTCAAATTACCTGCAGCGTCAGTGCCTTGAATTCCTCAAGTTAGGCCTTATAGGCACAACTGTTGTTGTTAGCGTATCCGATCATGGTACAGCTAGTGGAGGTGGATCCTTCTGTATCGATGATAGAACGGGCAATGCCACTGGTGGAAGGTTCAGTCCAACATTTCCATCGTCTTGCCCTTGGGTCACAAGTGTTGGGGGAACGCAAATGCTGCAGCCAACTGATCATCGGATACCGGCAGCCACCACAAATGAGACCGCTTTCCGCAAAGTTCTCTCCGGGCAGATAGTTTCTTCCGGAGGCGGTTTTAGCAACGTTTTTCTTGCTCCTCCCTATCAAGTTCCAAATGTTGCCTTGTACAAAGACATCGAGAAAGATCACTTAGACGAGATCCAGGATCGATTCAGCAGCACTGGCAGAGGTTACCCTGATGTAGCAGTCCGAGCCGATGATTATATAATTGTATCCAATGGAAAGTGAAAGCCTGTCTCTGGCACTTCGGCATCAAACCCAGTGTTCGCTTCGATCATAACATTAATCAACAGCGAGCGCATACATACTGGTAAAGGGCCAGTTGGGTTCATCAACCCAGTCTTATATAGCAAGCCGGATATGCTCAACGACGTCGTGACAGGTGCGAACCAGGGCTGTGGCGTTGATCAGGCGTTTCGAGCTACTCGCGGGTGGGATGCGGTGACAGGTCTAGGAAGTCCAGATTGTGAGCGAATGCGACAACTGTTCATGAGCTTGCCATGATCCTATAGCGAACGTGATGACAGTTGAAGTGAATGAGAAGGTGGCGATCTTTGTCCGTGTTGAACGCATTTTATATACTCTGCCGTTTCAGTTTATATTCAATATTCGTTATAGAACGGTTAGCCTCTAGCCAGGTAGATGAAAATACACTCCTTGCGAATTCGATTATAAAGGTCTTGCTAATACTCGCGCAATTTTTGGATGTCCAAATCCTACCGTAATGCTTTAGATGGTTACATGAGGGTTTACGAGGTCGGCGCGGATCAATCTATGCGGCTCATTCGGTGAGAGGCAACGATCAAGGCCCCTCGCGATGCGGTGCCACGATAAGGCGCTTGCGTGTCGTAATGAAACATGCGAGAGGTGGTTTCATTGGAAGATTATCAAAGAGGCGTGATCAAGCACCAGGTTGCGCACTGCCTCGTTCGACTTAGACGAATGACTCAATATCCCAGTAAATGATTCCTAGTAACGCCCCAGGGCGAGAACCGGTTACCGCGGCCAGTAAGAGAAGGGTGGTAACCTGCACCCGCTAACGTTCATGTGGGAAGGAGTCAGTCCCCGTCACCCAGTGGCACTGGAGAACCTCCAAGAAGTCTTCCGCGTCTAATAAGGGTTTGTCTGTTTCGCTGTCATCCAGGCCATGCTCTTTTGCTAAGGGTCCGACGATGAATTGATCCATCTTAGTAGTTGTCGCAATATTTATCAGCCCAAATAGCACTGCCACGATTAGCGGGCCTGCGTTTTTATTGCAACAGTAGTATTCGGTATTCTTGCGTCGAAAGCAGCGTACCTCGTATACCTTCTTTAACACCAGGGGGCTGACTCTTCTCCCCTTGTACTTAAACTTGGCTAAGCTGATGTCAATATGTGGTGACAGAACTGACTTTCCATATAGTATACTCGTTGCACAGCCAATGGAAGAAGTTGTTCATCCTGCTTACAAGAGAATTTTTGCCGATAATCACCCAGTGTGGAAAGAGATCTTGTTGACACAGAAACGAGGCGTGTGCAGCCGGCAGAAGAAGATATTGCAGGCACGCAGCTCAAGAGCGCTGACTAATCCTCCGGCCACAGCGCCAAGGCGCCAAGCACTGAGGGACTGGGCGACGCGACAGCGATTATAACAAACAACAAACTACAAGATCTAGACACAGCAACGATGTTACTCTCACAACAACAATTATTACACCAAGCGCACACCATTCATCATATACTACCTACCTTAAACCTTACTTGTTGTGCTTGGCCGAGTTCCACTGCCATGCTCCCTATTGACGAGCTTCACTTTAGTCAGGTCAGCGGTCACTTCATTCAACTCTCTTCCAACAGCAATGCGCAACACCTGTGACGCTTGAAAGAGGGGGACATATCTGAACCTAAGCATGAGCATCGATCGACATCCCGACAACATTGAAAGCTGCGATCAGCTGCAGTCCGATCACAAGGAGAATACAACGACCTCGCCTGGCTCTGTGCTTCAATACAAACCTCATTCCGCATCTACCTCCACCTCTACCAGTCTGTCACGAGAATCAGTCGAGACCTGGATCGAACATACAGCAGCTGCCCGCTCAAACCCATCATCACCTTTACTTGACTCTCAACAAGGTCTGAAGCGCAAGCGTAGTGCCTCTCCAGACTCTCAGAATCATCACCACTCTTCCTATTATCAGGATAAGCAAGGTCTGCCTAAGCTCCACGTTGATACAATGGGCCCTCAAGTACTACGTTTTCTTATCTTTTGGTAATCACTTGGCTTACTTCACCGCAGACTCAACCCCCTCATACCCCCAACAACCCTCCCTCAAACGGCCTCTTCGCCCCCACACCCAAGGACACTCCCACATCCTCCAAAGATCCTACACTCTCCGAACACCCTACGCCCTCTGAGAATTCCAAGTCAAGTGGGGCAAGCCTACCAAAATTGTCCAAAGATCCATCCCTTATTGCTCGCAAAATGGAAAAGCACATGCTATTTCAAGGGAGTTCAGCTTGGGATAAGTACCCGGATTTTAAGGAGCACGTTCGTAGTGTAGTGAATATGCCGCGGCCATCAGGAGTCAAGGCTCGATCGGTAAAAAAACTACAAGAGAAGTCGGAATTCTATAAAGGTGCCAACGAGGATACTATACTCCGCGAGATACTCCCTCTTATCATGAAACCTGAACGCCGAGTCTACAAAAATGGCAACGATGTCACCGAGAAGGACGTGGAGCAGTGGACAGTTGATGATTATTGGGAGGATGGTCTTGGAATCGAGGTGAACCGTCTGTTCCGCAAGATGGATCTTCTGCCCAATGCATACCTGGACCTAGGACTCGCAAAACAAATTGCTGAAGCTCTGGCCAAGGAGGATGGAATGAAGGAACCCAAGCCGGACTGTGTTTATGGTATCAGACCTACTAGGTTTCCGAAGCCGGACGGGACGCTACATACACACCCATATCTTGAGATTGTCCATCAGATTCATCAGGCATTCCTCATAGTCGAAGGGAAATCGGAACAGGGTCAGATCTCGCAAGCAGAGAACCAAGCCTGTCGGGGTGCAGCTACGTTGATCAACGCAGCGCGGATGTTGCTGTCTGAGTTAGGCGTGGAAGATGTTGTTGGTCCTGACAGTCGCACATACATCTACTCCGTCACTCAGGACGCCAAAATCATGGAGATTTACGTCCACTGGGCTGAAGTTGGCACTGGGCCTGTCCGATACCATATGAACCGCATCTGCTCGAAATCACTCAACGATGATTCCGCTCTTGAAATCCTTCGTCGAGCACTGCACAACATCCTCGATTGGGGCCTTATCGATCGCTACGAGGATCTCAAGCAACGATACGACATGCTCTACGAGAAGGAAAAGATGGATGAGCAGCAACGTCTCGCGGCTCAACAAGCCGGGGGAAGTCCAGCTGCTAAGAGAGGAAGCAAGCGGCCCTGTCCAGGCATTCCGAAGTAGAATAATTAGCCTCTACATAGAACTCATAAAACACCAAAATAATCTGATCAATCGATATTCCTATGACTAATGCATATGTCACAGATATAGAAGACGAAGATCTATGGTAGATACGCTGCATTGCCTAAGAATTCAGGATCTATAGAAATTATACAACCTATATATATAGAAATATAAGGAATTAGAGATAAAATATATTAAAATATTAATATTAGAAGAAAATAAGTATATAGAGATTAATAATTATTAAACTATATAAAATTAACTAAGTAGAATTTAACTAGATTAGAATTATATATTATAATATATTCTCTTAACTTAAGCTAGTAATAATTAAAATTAAATTAAGAAATAATAAAATCTAAAATATTAACTATATTAAATAAATTAAAAAAGGTTTAATATTTTTAATTTAATAAAGTCTTAATTAAACTATCTATAAATATTTTTATAATAAATATTTAAATAATAATAATTTTTTTTATCTAAACTTCTTATTTTAATTAATAGTTATAAATATTAATATATCTTAAATAAGTTAATAATCTTAAAATTTTTATTTTATATAAAACTAAGCGTTTATATATTATTATAATAAATATTTATAAATTACTTAATATTAAAATAAATATTTTTAAAAAATTTTTTCTATTATAATATTTATCTTATAGTTTTAAATAAAACTAGAAGTTTTATCTTAATAAATAATATTATTATAATAATTTATTTTAATACTTTCTAGTTAATAAATCCTCTATATAATTAAATAAAGTAATTAAATAAATTTTTATAAATCTTTTAATTATTTATAAATACAATATCTAAATTTAATAAAAAAATAAAATTTATTTTTAATTTAAAAAATTTAATAATAAGTCGTTTTATATTATATAAATAAAAAAAAAATAATTAACTATAATAAAATATATAAATAATAAATTAATTAAAAATTAAATAAACTTTATAATAAAAAATAAAATATTTAGTTTAATAATAATAGCTATAAATATTAATAATTTAATTCTTTATTAATATATATAAATTTATAATATAATTACTTAATTATTATAATTAATTAATAGATCTTAAAATAATAATATTTTTAAATAAAAATTAATAATAATTATATAATATTTCTTTATAATTTTATTAATATATAAGTCTTAATATAAATAAAGTTTATTATTATTATAAATAATATATATATCTAGGAATTAATTAAGATTATTAAAACTTTAAATTTTATATAAAATAAATAAAATAAATTTAAACTCTAAAAATTATTATTTATTCTTTATTTAATAAAATAATATAAAGTTATTAATATAAAAAAAAAATAAGTTATTAATTAATAAATAAATAATTAACTCTTAATACTAAGTTAATTTCTAAGTTAAGTAATATTAAAGAGACTTTTTAAAATTATAATAAAAAAAACTACTTAAGTCTATATAGGGCCTTAAATAAAAGGAAATATAAATTTTTAAAATTTATTAAAATCTTTATATTTTTTAAATAATTAATAAAGATTTTCTTATTTATAATATTATTAATAAAAATATTAATTATATTATACTATTTAACTTTAAACTTAAAGTTTATAATAATAAATATAAAAACTCTAAAAATTTAAATAATAAAAATAATTATTATAATATCTTAATTAATCTTTTAAAAATTATTATAAATATAAAGACGAGTTTTATATTTAATTAAATATTTAATATTATTAAATTTATATTTAAATACTTAAATAAAAGGAAGTATATCCTTTTATATAAATTTAATAATTAATTTAAAAATTTTTTTTTTTTATAAATATTTAAACTCCTTATTTATTACTTAAATAAATTATTAACTATAAAAATACTTTAATATTTATTTTTAATTTCTTAACTTCTTAAATAATTTATTATAATAAAGTTAAAGCTTAGAAATAAAATTTATAATAAAAATAATATAATATTCTATCTATTAATTAAGATTCTAAATAATAATAATATAGACTTATTAATAATTATATATTTTATTAAATATAATATTATTATTATTAAGATTTATAAATATTATAAATAATTTTAAAATTAAAACTTTTATTATTTAATATTTTTATAATTTTTCTTTATTTATTTCTTTAATTCTTTCTCTAATATTTTCTTTAATATTTATTATAAAAGATTTCTTTAAGAGTACTAGTAATAATAAATCTATAATATTTTCTATTATAATAAATAATAATAATAGATATAGTTAATTCTAATTAAATATAATCTTATCTATTTATTTATTAATAATTAATTAATTAATATTTATCTTGTTAATAATAAAGATTTTAAACTCTTATTTATTTTAATTATATATAAATAGAGATTTTAAGATTTTCTATAGAATCTATATAGTATTATAAAGTTTTTATTTTAAAATTAATTAAATAATATTAATATTATATAATTAATAATAAATTATTTAATTAAATATAATATCTTATATATAAATTATCTACTTCTTATTTAAAATCTAAATATAATAAATATTTTAAGAATTATAATTAACTAGGTAATTAATATAAGCTTAAGATTCTAACTTCTAAAGCTTTAAAATTTTATAAATAAATAAATAAACTTTATAATTATAAATTTTTATATAATATAATTATAATTTAATATTATATAAAAACTTAAAAAGAGTAAATCTAATCTTAAATATTAAAATATAGTTTAGTATATATATAATAGTTAAAATTATCTTAAACTATAAATTATATAATAAATTAATATTAATTCTTATATATTAACCTTTTATAGTAATTATTTTCTTAAAGTACTTAATTTTACTATTTTAAGCTAAAATATATAGATTAATATACTTTAAAATAATATTATATTTATTAAATATATTTTTAAATACTTAATCTAAAACTTTTTCGCTATTAATCTATAGGAAGGAGATTAATTATTTATAATATTTTTTTATAAAATTTATTATCTTAATAAAAATCTTAATAATTTTATATTTATAATAATAAATTTATACCTAGTAATAATCTATACTTTTATAAATAAAATAATTAATCTACTTATAATTATTATAGCCTTACTTTATTAAAATTAAGTTATAAACTACTTATTATAGTAAATATATTAAAGAGACTTTAAAATTATTACTTCTTAAAATAATTTAATATATCTTAAATAATTAGTATATCTTATAGCTTATAAATTTATTTAAAGAATATAATAAGATAAATTTTAAATCTTAAATAATTAAAAAAAGCTTAATAATAATATCTATATCTATATAACTTATTATTTAGTAGAGGTATATAAATAAGATTTTAAATATTTTTAATTTAATTATAATTTTTAAAGTAGACTTAATAAATACTTATTTTATAACCTATATATATTTTAACAACGATATAATAATTATTATAATAAATAACTTATAAATAATTAAATTAATAAATAGAATATTATATTTAATAATCTAATATTTATTATAAGATAATAATAAATAAAAATAATTTCTTAATTTATTTTCTAATTTTATATATAAAGTATTCTTTTTAATATTCTAAAGAATATTTACTTACTTTATTTTAATAAAAAAAACTAGATTAATAAAAAATCCTATTATAAAAATAATATATTATAAAGTAATATTTATTTTATATTCTATAAAAATATTAAAAATAATATTAATAATATTATATATCTTAATCTAGTATATTATTAAATTAAATATTAAATAATCTTAGTAAATAATTATATAAGTAATTTTAAAGTAATTTAAATTATTATAAATATAAATATTTAAACCTAAATTAAGAATATAATTATTAATAATATTATAATTAATAATCTTATTAATTAAATAATTTAATAAGATTATATTAATTAATATAATAATATTAATAAATATAATAACGTTATTATTATATTATATTATTATAAATAATTTTAAGAATTAAGAATCTAAAGATAGCTTACTAATAAATAATATTAAAGTTAATATTTAGCTTTTTTTTATATTTATTTTCTATTTTTACTTTACTTTTTTAATATTTTTTTTAAATTTAATATTTTTTATTACTTTCTTTATTTTCTTTAAAATCTTAATATTAAGCTTTTAATTCTTAAAATATAAAAACTTTATAATATAATAATACTTAAAGTATTAATATTATTATTTATAAATATATCTAGATATTAATAATAAATTAGATCTTAAAATTTTAAAAATAAAATTACTAAAACCTAGTATTTAACTTTATAATATAATGATATAAGTTAATAAGAAATAAATAAATAAAAAATTATTTATAAATATTTATTAAAATATATTAAAAATTTTTATAAAAATAAATTCTTTTTTATTTCTATATTATTTAAATTATATATTATATATAATTAATATTATTTATTATAAAACTATTAATTTAAGATTTTTTATAAATTTATTAATTATTACTTCTAAATAAATATTAAAATATTCTATTACTTTAACTTTTTTATAAAGTTTTTTTTATTTATTTAATTATTACTTTATATTCTTTTCTTTTAATAAATTAAAATATAGTATTTTATACTAATAATTAATTTTTATAATTCTAATATTAGAATAAAATTTAATTACTTTTTATAAAATCTTAAAAACTTATTATAATAAATCTTTATTAATAATATAAATAAAATACTCTTAGAAAATAAATTTCTAAATAATTTCTAATATATAAATTAATACTTCTTATTTTTTATAATATAATTTATAATTAATATTAAATTATAGTATTAAATTAATATATTAATTTAATTAAAACTTTTTATTATTTTCTATAATAATTAACTTTAAAAATATAGTAAAGATTATAAAAATTAATTTTATTTCTTTAAATAAATTTATAAAATCCTAAATTTATAATTATTTTATATTTAATTTAATAATTAATATCTAGTTATATTATAATAAAGTATTTATAAAGATAATTATATTTATTATAATAATTATTTAACTTATTATAATAATTAATAACTATTTATAATTAATATATAATTAAAAATTATTAAGATAATTAAAAAATTTAGATATAATAAATAATAAATAATTAATTTAAAAAAGTTTAATATAATTAAGTAAATTTATAAAAGTAAATCTAAGTTTATAATTATTATAAATATAGAAAATAAAGATTTATAGTAAATATATTATATTATTTAAGAATTTAAAATCTATAGAAATTATACAACCTATATATATAAGAATATAAGGAATTAGGAGTAGAATATACTAGAATATTAATATTAGAAGAAAATAAGTATATAAGGATTAATAATTACTAAACTATATAAAGTTAACTAGATAGAATTTAACTAGACTAGAATTATATATTATAATAATATAATAGCTATTCTTTCTTTAAATCGTAGAATTTATTAATATAATATATTTATTACAATCTAACTATTCATTACTTACTTACTTATTTATTAACTTAATATAGCGTTATATTTATTTAGCTTAATACTCACAGTTACCGCTATTATATATTAATATTAATTCCTTACGCGCTCTATAGATTCCTTCCTTAGCTTTATTCTATTAATTATATTACATCCTTATTAATCTACTCTAGGCCGGCCCTTAATAGTAAAATAAAGCTTATTATTACCTCTACCCTTATAAGTATATTAGCGAGGTTAAATAAATAATATAATAACTATTAATATTTAATATTATAAAGAAGTGGTAAAGAAATCAACCTCTAAGACATAATAACGCATCTAATAACTAGTATTAAACCGCTAGCGAGTAAAGACTATTTAAAGTAATATACTAATAAAACAAGGCCTTAAGAAAAGTTTATAAGCTAAGAATAACATCCGCCCCAAAACAACATAAGTATTAATATTAAAATAAAAAACTTAAAATCTCTATATAAATTTATAACTATTTATAATAATTTAAAGCTATACTAATAATATCTTTATAAATATAAATTAAGCTTATAAGAAGATCCTTTAAAAAGCAAGCTATTATCGCGTTAGCTTTCTACTAGAAGATATAATTACTAATCTTAAAAACACTAGAATTTTATAAAATATTTAAAATATTAATTAACTATAATACTAAATAAAGATCAACCTAGTTAAGTTATTATAAGTATTAAATAAACTTCGCTAGAAGTAAAATACCACCCTTTCTTATATAAAGGAATAGAATTTTTTAATAAATAAGATAAATATAATTTATATTATAGCTCTATTAGCTTAACACCTTAAGAAGATAGCCTAAAAGAAAGTAAAAAACTTAAAAATAAAAGAAATCCGTCAAGAGCATCGTATAAAAAAGTTAAAAAAAAAGATTATAAATTTATAAATAATTAAATATATATTATCTAGATAAACTATTCCTAGCTTTATAATTCTAGATATAAAGTATTTATAAAAGATTTCTAACCCATCTCTATTTATTAAAGTAAATTGTAAGGTATCTCTAAAAAATTAAATTTAACACGTATAAAATAAACTTATTATTAACTAGGACTATTATATAAATAATAACACAAAAACTATTTATATAATCTTATATACTAAAGATATTATAACTTAATATATCTAAGCTTATTATATTAATAATCTAAGCTACTTTATTAATCTAGAAAATATAATTCAAACCTTAAACAATATTATAGATAATTCTTATAAAAAAAATAATATACACTATAACTTTAAGAGTTTAAGATAAAAAAGTAATAATTTCTTTATTATCTTTTATTCTAGTTTCCGTATATTTACTAATTACTTAAAATTAAATAAAAAAACTATAATTAATAAATTAAAGGATAAAATTAACTTTTAATTATAGAAAACTATTATTATTACACCTATAAAGTTTAATATATTAAAGTAATTAATAAATCTTTACTAGAAAATTAATTATTAATAATAAGTGATAAGTAAGCGTAAAAACCACGCTTTAATAATAATAAATTATTTTACTATCTATACAACTTCCAACACTATAACTATAACTTAAGTATAAAAAACTACTTATACCGCTACCTCTATTTATATCATCTCTATAAAATATTTCTTTATTAAATTATTAATACTCTCGTAACCCTATCGTTCCTAATTACCCCGCAAGGATACCTTACTAAGAATAAAAAAATCAACGAAGTATTATAATTACGATAAAAAAGAATATTTTTAAATAATATATCTTAAGCGTTATCATAAAGTAGTTAAGAAGATTAATAATAAAAAAGATGAGAAAAAAGGCTTTAATAAAATAATTAAGAATTTATTAGATTTAAAAAACTAGTTATTCTTAAAAAAGTCGCTCTTAAAAACCTTCTATTCTTATTATTAATAAATCTATATAATTTCTTTAATAAACGTTTATTTATACACCCTATTATATTATTAACTTAAGAAAAGGAATATTAATTTAAAGCTTTTATTAATACTAATACTACTATCTATTTATTTATTAATAAAAAGGAAGTGTAAATCTTATCTAATATTTTTAATATCTTATTTTTATCCTTATTAAAACCCCGCTACCTTTATAATTATAATAGTAAAATAAGAAAAAAATCTATTATCTATACTATATACCCCTTTATAAAGATAGGTAATTACTAGGAATCTATTATATCTATACTAATTACTAACTTTAATAATTAGTATATAATCCTTAAAAAACCTTAAATAAATAAGTATAAAATTATATTAAATATAACTAACAATTATATTATCTTTATCCTAAGATAATATAATTATAAAGATACTTTATAAATTAAATCTTCTACTTCTAGTATAATTATCGAAGCTAAATCTACTATAACAAAACCACTTAAATTAATTTTAAAAAAGTTTATAAAAAAGTCTACCTTAGATATTAAATTCAAGCTAAATTAATCTTAAATAAAGAATTAAACATCTATATCCCTTTTTCCTAAAAAAGATAAGTTATTAAATATTTATTAAATTAATACGGCCGCCTTTAATATATTAGCCTACAATCTAAAGAAATATTAAGTTCAGTACTTCTTTATAACTATTATAAAGATTAATTAAATATTAAAATAGAATATTTCTATAGAGATTATACACAAAGTTATAATATACCTAGAAGATATTATTAAGAAGAAATTCTCTAAGAAATACTATAATCTCATTAATATATTTAATAAAAATAAGATAAAAAAGCTCTCTCTATACCAACCCTATAACTATAAAATTAAATTAAAGCTAGATAAAAAGTCGCTATAGAATCAACTCTACCCTATATCTAATTTTAAATTATAAAAAATTAAAGAATACCTAGAGAAAAACTTATAAAAGAGCTTTATATTACTAAGCACTATATTCTATACGTCCTCTATATTATTTATTTAAAAGTATAATAATAACCTAAGATTCTATATTAACTATTAGAAACTTAATATTATTATAATTTAAAATTATTATTTAATCCCCCTTATAAAGAAAATACTAGCCTAAGTAATAAATTATAAATATTTAATAAAGCTTAATATTATTATAATATTTAATAAGCTTTATATATATTTAAATAGCGAGAACTTTATTATCTTTATTATTTTTTTTAAAATATTTAAATACTATATATTATTCTTCAGACTTACTAGAAAATTTATTTTATATTAATAATATATAAACAATAATCTATTTAAATATCTAAATAATTTTTATTAAATATATCTAAACAACATTCTAATCTATAGTAAGATAAAAAAGGAATATTAAAAATATATTAAAAAGATCCTATTATAACTACATAAGACAGGGCTATAGATTAATATAAATAAATATAAATTCTATATATAAGAAACAAAGTTTTTAGATCTTTTAGTATTTATTACTAATCTAAAAATAGATTTAAATAAAGTCGTAGTAATTACCGTATAGAAGATCTCTATATATTTTAAAAAAATATAATCCTTTATAGAATTCTATAACTTCTATTATTATTTTATAAAGGACTTCTTAAAAATAATAAAGCCCCTAGTAGCCTTAATAAAGAAGAACTATCTATTCTTATAATTAAAAACCTATTAAGCCACGTTTAAAGAAATAAAGTATCTAGTTACTAGTATCTCAATCCTTTAATATTATAAGAAATCTCGCCTTATAGTATTAAAAACGAACTTTTTAAATTATATTAATAATAAAATTCTATTATAAGTAAACAATAAGAAAATACTTTATCTAATAATTTTCTATAATAAAAATATAATACCGGCTAAATATAATTATAAAATCTATAATAAAGAACTTTTAATAATAGTTCGCTGTTTAAAATACTAATATTCTAAGCTAAAGTTAATTAATATTCCCGTATAGATCTTCACTAACTATAAAAGCTTAAAATACTTTATATAAATAAAGAAACTAATATATTATTAAGTAAAATAAACTAAAAAATTAACTAAATACAACTTTAAAATTATATATTAAACGGGAAAATTAAATAAAAAGATAGACGCGCTAACTTAAATACCTAATTTAATTTTAATAAATAAAAAAAACAAACGTCTTAAGTATTAATATAAAGCTTTATTCTTATCAAAATACTTTTAAAGTTATAACTATACCCTCTTAATAAACTAAAAGACTAAGAGAAGGAATAAAGCTATAGATAAATAAATTAATATAATAATAAATAAAAAGCTATTACTATATACTAAAATCATATTAATAAATTAAGATAACAAGAAATATAATTAGGTATAAAATATAATAAAAAAAGATTTAACTTAAATATTTAAGAATATTAATTTATAATATTATTTATAATAATACTATACCTTATTTTATAAGAACTATTTTTAAATTCCTATATTATCTAAGTTATACTTAAATATTATAAAAAAAGATTATAACTAGTCTATAAGTAGTTACTTAAAAAGGAATTAAACGTTAAAAATATTAAAGCGCCAATTTTATTAACCTAATATAAAAAAAAAAGTAACTTAATATATCCACAACTATTATACCTACTAAAAAAATAAGGCCCTAAGAAATAAATATAATAAACTACTATAATTACTATCTATATCTAAGTAATATTAATAAGATATCTTAATAAATTTTATTACTAGCCTCTTTATCTCTAAGGGCTAAAATATAATCTATATACTAGTAAATTATCTTTCTAAAAAAAAACATTATACCCTTTATACTATAATTAATAAAGGAATTTTTATTAAAACTATAATAAATATTCTACTTAATTATATCTTTAGGACTTATAGTCTTCTAAACTTAATTATATTTAATCAAGAACCTTAATTTATATCCTTAGTCTAGAAGGCTTTATACAATTAATTATAAATTACAACTAACTTATCTACAACCTTTCACCCGGAAACTAATAAGTAAATAAAAAAAATAAATCAAAATATCAAGTAATAACTAAGAACTTATTACTTATATATATAGAATAATTAAATACATTAGCTATCTATAACCAAATTTACTAATAATAATATAATTATTAATACTATTAATATATTTTCTTTCTTTACTAATAAAGATTTTCACCTCTATATATTCTTCTCGCTATTAGTTAACTCTAGCTCATTAATTTATAAGAGAATTCAAGTCGCCAAAGTTAATAATATTACGAATAAGATAGAGAATATTCTAAAATTTATAAAAAAGTAATCTACTTTTAATCGAAGATATATAATAGAGTAGATAAATTACTAATAATCTAAAATTATTTATAAAATAAAAGACTTAATATTTTTATTAAGTAAAAATATTATTATAGCGCATCCTAATAAGAAGCTAAATAATAAAATATTAAGACTATTTAAAATTACTACTAAAATAAAGTCTTTCTATTATTTAAAATTCTTAATAAGTATATAAATTTATAATGTATTCTATTTAAGTTTCTTATATAAAATTATAATTAATTCTTTATCTAAATAACGCGTCGTCTCTCTAAGGCCTATAGTCGTTAATAAGAAAAAGAAATAGAAATTAAATAATATCTTAAATACTTAATAAATAAATAGAAATTATCGTTTATAGTTCTATATATATTAAAAAAATAAGAAACAACCAGATTAATAATAATATAATATAAATAGTAATAAATTTAAAAATACTATAGATTTAATTATTAACTTTTATTAATAATATCTTAAAAAGTCTAATAAATCTAATAAATTATAAACTATCTATTTTAAATATTAAAGTTAATACTTATTTAAAGAAGAGGATAATATTACGGTTTAGTTATTTATTACTTACTTATTTATTTATTAACCTAATATAATATTATATCTATTTAACTTAATACTTATAGTTATCGCTACTATATATTAATATTAATCCCTTACGCGCTCTATAAATTCCTTTCTTAACTTTATTCTATTAATTATATTATATTCTTATTAATTTACTCTAGACCAGTCCCTAATAGTATTAACTATTTCTTTTCCTATATAATTTATTACGTTATGATTTATAAGAAAAATAATTAATATATATTCTTACCTCATCGCTTTTCATAACTATAAGTAAGTATAGAGTAAAGCTTTAGTTCTATAAATTTCTTCTCTTCTCTTTAATCTATCTCTATCTATCGGGCAATCTAAGAAAATATTCGAACGATAAAATAATATTATATAGATCTTTAACTCTTTAAATACTATATCTTTAAAGATAATTATACTTATAGCGAAGACTAATAATAATAATACTTAATTAAATTTCGAAGACTATAATATAGAGAGTATAATAATTATTAAATCTGAATTAAAATTCTCTTAAGAAATTATATCAACAGACTTATTCTAGTATATAATAAAGAAACTTAGTTTTATAATAACCGAAGTTCCCTAGGATCGAATACTTTCTACCGTCCCGATATATCTCGATATAGTACGGTATGCGATCATACTAGTCCTACGACGAGTAGTAAGTATAAAGGAAATTTGCTCAAGAATACTTACAGGCTCCTAGAAGACTATATATTCTCTGGCGAGGGTACGCCACTCATCCAAAGCGTTATGCGAAGAACTTCTGGTCAAGGCGTTGATGTCGTCCTGTATTCCCACTCTGAGGAAGGCCTTATACCTTGGAAATGCGTTGCTCGCTTCGGTCGTCTCCTTAGAATCGGATCGAAGACTGATCTGTCAGACGCAGAGTTCCTAGCTACAGAGATGGCAAAGAATGTCTTATTGGCTATTATTGACCCCACAGATATCATTCGTGAACGTCCCACTCTATTAACGCAGCTCTTCAACGAGGTGTTTGGAATGGTTGGTGGGGGAAACCTTCAACCAGCGACTCCACTGAATGTGTTCCAAGGTTCTGAAGTAAACTGTGGTAAAAGTATCATAGAATTGTGGCGGGATGTTGCTGTGCCAGTCAGCTTTAGCCTCTCTGATAACACATTTTCGGAGTACTAATACCGTTTCGTAGGTTGTTGTTACTACTAAAGCTACATGCTTATTCGACACCAATGCCACCAATTTTATAGCTGAGGGTCTCGGTAGTTTTGATAGAAGCATTATGCGATGAATGGCTAGCCGTGGAGCCCGAAATATAATTCTACTTTCCCGGTCTGGGGCGAAAAGTAAGATCTCTAACACCCTAATCAATGACCTTCGATTATCGGGGGTAAGTAGTAGATGGAATGAATTAAGATGGTTGTTTTGAAGATACTCTCAGACGGAAGAGTATTGCGAATCAAAATAAGCATACTAATGAGACGACTGATCTGTAGTATTTCATACGTCGCTGGAAATAATGTTATAAGAGGTATAGGGTAGAATAGAAACTTATCAGACGGACAAGCATATAAATCGTCTCTGTGTTTTATATATAACAAGAAAACGATCCAGGAAGCTCCCTAGGAATCTTAAAGGGAAGTTGAGAATTAGCGTTAACAGGCCTCTCCTTAACCATTCCTTCTCGATTCAAAGGACCACTTATAGACGCCACCAATCTCTCAAATGCTTCGTGGACACCATCTTCGAGATCACTGAGTATAATGCGCTTATTAATGTAATCCTTCGGTGTCTTATCTTCAATATCACGCACGGAGAGATCTAATTTCTTGAGGTCGGACTGCGCCATTATATTGACGAGCTCAGTATTACCAAAACGAGCGGCGTTATGGCCTATGTACCTATTGTGCTTGTTGAGCACTGTATAATCAGCACCCTTTTCCAGCAGCACCGGAAACAGCTGCGGAACACAAAAGGATGATGCGAAATGTAAAGCGCTATCTCTTGAGGATATATTCGCTGCATTGACATCCGCACCTAGCTCTATCAAACGTCGCGCTACGGCTCCGAATCCTTTGTGGATAGCATTCAGCAGTGGGGTCTCATTATCGATATCGCGAACATCGATATCAAAGCCTGCATCAAACAAGCAATCTATGACATCGACATTGGGATTCTCTCTGACTACTTGATGTATCGTAGAGCGGTTCCAGAAAGCAGTGTTTATATTATTTGTAGCCTTAGCTTTCAGCAATGATTTGTAGACCGTTGGGCTTTGTACAAGATCAATTGCAGTGAACCCGTTCAAGTCTTTAATATCCGGATTCGCGCCGAATTCGAGGAATAAGTCCAGGCTCTCCTGTTGATTGCGCAAGACGGCCCAAAAAAGCGGCGTTCTGCTCCTTGCATCTACTGAGTTGACTAAATCCGTGGCTGCCGCTTTAAGTACAGTCCGAAGGTCTTTGAATACGAAGCCTAAAACAATCCGGTAAAGAGTAGAGAGCTCAAGATTGTCTACCTCATCTTGATCGCGGAGCATACCTTGTATAAGCGTAAAACCATTAGTTCCGTAAGAGCCTGCGAAGGCTCTGTCCTAAAGAATCTCTGCGGGAGTTCGGGCTATAGACTTGAGACCAGGGTCGGCGCCTTGATCCAATAGGAATTGAGCGACCTCGCAAGTTTCGAGTCTGCAGGCATAGTCCAATGCATTCCCACCTCTTAGATTAATATTATACGGCGAGGCTAATCCGTCTTCATATATTTTCTGGATAGCTTGGACATTTCCATTCAAGCTGTACCGCCAGAGCATATGCGACCACGGCATCACACGAGGAAGTCTTAAGAGGAATTCTGGGCCCGCAACAGAACTCTGATGCATTGCGAATGCGATGTATCTGCGTAAGAGAAATTGTGGGAATTGGTAAGTGACTTTCAGAGAAGATGTGCCCTTGCATTTGTAAACTGGCCTCGTCTGCGGTAAGTTGTATTGCACATTGAGCTCTCCAAGCAAAGCCCGTAATGCCCATGGCGATTTGAAGCTTCGCTTTGTATGACATATGTAGGAGCAGTTCCTCTGGCACTTGAATAGCGTCATCTTTTTCTTAGCTACCTCTTTAATCTAGGTAGAGAACACAGCGGGTCCTATCATGCGCGTATCCCTTTGTCCAGTCTCCGTCACTGGTACCGTCAAGGTCCTATCCTCAATCATTCTAGTTGGCTCATTGGGTGAAATTGGTGATTCAGCTGCCTCAAAATCCGAGATTGCAAGCTTGTTCAAGATTGTGGATAGTTGAACGGAGAGCTTCTCTTGAAATTTCTGGAAAGCTATCAGGGTATTCCCAATCTCACCTGCTGATGATCTATATTATACGTCAATGTTATTTCAATAGGTCTGGAGGTAGAACAAAGCGCATGAAGGACGTTATTTTCTTACGCAGTTACCAGACCTAACCTTATACCAAGGTCTACTTTCACACTCTTGACCTCCTAACCTAAAACCTCAAGTCGGTGTTTATAAAGGAACCACGTAGCGCGCGCCTTGTTCGCATCGCTCAGCTTTGTTAAACGGAAAGCTGGTGATTATAGAATCGTCTCTACGCTCGCGATGTTCACAGAAGCGCTCTCAAGTAGCTTGCGCAGGATTTTGCAATACGGCAGGGATGCATTTAGTTCTGTAAATATCTTGATATTGTATAGCAATTCTTCGAGGCTTTCCAGCTCGGTTTATAGCCAATCGAGTTCCTGTGGAGCATTACTATAGACATAGATTTTTTGCAAGCCTTGTACAGAGACATGTGCGGCATGAATTATAGCTAGGAGGCGGTGATTGAAAGCGAGTCCATTGCGTATTTATTACAGAAAATTGGGTTTTTTACTCCCATACCCCGGCTAAACACCCTATTTACTCTTATACTCCAAACGTCGCTTAAGCGGTCCAGATTATATAAATAATAAAATACTTGATTTATTATAATAATCCTCTATTAAATTATATATTTTATATTTTAACTTCTATATAAGCTTTCTAAAGATCTTACTTAGAAAGTATATCTAGAAATATATTTTACTTAAAAATTATATTTAAGGAGTAAATTAAATCTAAAGAATATAGTTTAAAGTTATACTTAAGAAATATAATATAGTTAAAGTATATATTTAAAGAATATAATATATTTAAAGATATATTTAGAAGTATATTTAGAAATATATTTAAAGATATATTTAGAAGTATATTTAAAGATTATATTTAAAGTATAAACTTCGAGTATATAATTACTATATAAATATTAACTTAAAGATATATACTTTAACTAGTAATTTTAATAGTACTAAGATATATTTTAGAGCGGACGGCGTACGTATCGTACGGAAGCGCTTATAGGTATAAGAGTAAATAGGGTGTTTAGCCGGGGTATAGAGGTAAAAAACCCCAGAAAATTAGAAAGCAACGTGGCGACAGCTTAGACTACTATCATTCGTTAGCTTAGACGGGAGCGGGAAGGCGTTACTAGGGAATCTACCCACGCGGGTAATAAACGTCAGCGCTTCGAGCGGCGGCGCTTCTAGCGACGGCGCCTCCAGCGGCACGCTTTACGCTCGCGCGACGGATTCTGGGTGAGGGCGCCCCACAACATAGGTGAGCTACTACCTAGGGGGGTGTGCTTATCAGGGAAATGAATCCAGTACGTTTAGATTACGTCTCGCGTGTATGGGACGTAATGGACCATTAACCGGCCGCATAGAGGGAGAGTCCAGGTGCAGTTAACACTCAGCCGCGAGCTGCTAAAGGGTGACTCTACCGCAAAAAGCGGCGACAACATCGTTGAGATCGAGCGCGGGTCAGCTGGGTTTTAGCTATCAGCCGTTGCTAACTTGGCCGCCACTAGATTGTGAAGACCGAGTATATGCACCGCCCAGCGATGTCTGGATCGGACTGCTGGAGGCGTGCTGCTCTTATGTGCCGCTTTGCCGAACCATTCTTAATCGCACCCAACTGGCTCTAGTTGCGCTGACGCTGAGCTTTGCACAGTCGGTGGAGAAACAGCGACGAGCCTTGGAGGGCGAAGGAAAGGGTTGTGAGAGTGCTGCTATGCGTCTTGTAAGGCATTCTATAAGGCAAACGTTGGTGACAATGTGTCTGAATGCTGCGGTAAAGCTTGATCGAGGCATAAGGTCAATAGGGGGACAGTACACAACTGCATAATATGAGAAGGTCGAGAGTCTAGAAAGGAGGCCCTAAGGGCTGGGCTTCAAGGCATCAAGATGTCGGTTACGTGTTCGACTGAACATCGTGCATAGTCCGGTGCAGCTGGTGTATCATTGTCGTCTCAGCTTGCAGGTCTGGGCCGCTGTAGCTGACGCCCTCTAGCATCGGATGACTGGATACGAGGCTCCAAGGACCGGGATGGTGCACTTAGGCTTGCTCCCAAAGCACGAAGGTGGCGCATTCACAGCAGATAGGAACCAATGACGCTCTGGCGGTCACTCCACTTATAACCTGGTCTAAGCCCCTATAAAAGTCAAGAGCTGGCGGCTTGTCGCTTCCGAGCGCCAAGTGTCGAGAGACAATAGCGCCGAGGAAGTATATGAGCCAGTGCCACAGTTGTTCAAATATTCATCTTTTACCAAACTACCAATGGAGAAGGTAGTCTGTCTGATATTAAGCAACGCACTCATTTCCGGAAGCCCGCTCGCTTTTAGAGTCTCTCAAGCGAAGACAATATCTTCGTGCCGCACGAACGCCAGGATCTACCTCAAGGTAAGGCGTGGCAAGGCCCGCGATCTGGATTACTTCGAGAATAACGGCTAACAAGCACAGCTGTCTGAAGGCAACACTACGCCTAACGTCGAAGGCGCGCTTATAACGCCATTCGCCGCTGGCCACAGACTCCGCTCGATCTTCACAAGCGACGATGTGATTCCACTGAGTGTGAGAGGGCCATTGGTTATCGCTTCTAGCCCTCCAACCATCGTTGTTGTTCGTTACTTCCCAGAGAATTCTGACGGCATCTATGCGATAGCCCTGAAGGACTATCTAGCTATCATCCTTCTGCAGCCTTGTGAAGCTGGAGGAGTCGTACATCTTACCGTGTGATTCAACACCTAGCATTCCCACAAGGATGGGGCGAGCAATGGCTTAATGTTGAGGTCGTGATATCTAGAAGAAATCCCAGCACCGGAACTAGATCAGAGCATCGTTCAGTGGCAGCTAGTGTTGAGCAGCTTGTGAACTGCAGAGAATCGACACTAGGGTAGTTGCTAGCAAAGGCAGCAACACCATCAGGACATCCCCGACATCAGAAGCATGTCAGCACATGGCATCACCAAGATTAGGTGGTGATAAGTGCTAGCGAATGTTGAGCAGATGGGGACTGCATATGAATCAACATCGACGCGTAACAAGAAGAAAGCAATACGTTGCTAGCATGGGGGGCAAACCATGACCAGATCAGAGAATCAGCAGTAACACCATCAGATCCGCCCATTCCAACCACCAGATTCGACCGTCATCCCGAATCCATCACCGCGATAGACGATCCTTTTCTTAGGCAGCTCGTCTCACCTCACCGTTTCCTCGCGAAGCCACCGATCCGATCCTCACCGATGGTTTTCGAGAGCAAAGAAAGAGCATGGGTCTACATCCACATGGCAATGAGAATTGGGGATAGCAACAAGCTACCACCAAGTTCTGCGGACGTACTGTGTTCCTCCCCGCATCACTGCAGACCACCAGCGCTGCTCAACACTGACAAAGGGCCAGCTATGCCAAATTTGGTATATTCCGGCTACCAAGCAGGTGGAACGCCACCATTCTTATTGCTTGCAAGTCGCTGCGCGAAACTCACAAGATTTCGACATTTCGATTCTGAATCCCAATGGCAAGCTATCCATCAATATTAACTCATTCCTTTGACATCCGGATACCTGTCGCCGCTCACCATAGACCATCTCAACCACCGAGGATTGTTTTCACAAGTGATTTCCTATATCGCTATCGCTACATCGCTGTCGCCCAAAGTTGGACCCGCGGAGAAAAGAAGCCTGGCAAAGCCTGGCATCTTGGGTGGAGCTTGCAAACACGACCCTATGCGATGGAATGAGTGAAGGAATGTCGGAATATCCCTCCATGCTGCCGGTCCCTCCGGATCTGCCGCATACTCGTCAGAGTTCAACGCGTGAGCAAGCTCGGCAAAGAATGCCGGGCTGCTGCAAGAGAAATGATCCCGAAGCTTTTTGGAGTCTGGTGGAGCCGTCAGAACCCATCTTTCGACGACGGCATCAAAGCCACAGAGCAGAAGAAACAGCGGAATCTTCCTTCCGTCCCAGCCAACGTCAGCGAACAGGTGGTGGCACGACAGAACGAATTTGCGGCATTTTTTCTGCCAGTTATCGCCCCCAGACATTGTGCTACTCATCGCGGTATTTGCCTGATGGCGTCATTATCTAAGCCTTAACGATCGGGTGCCAGATTGACGTCTGGATTGCGCTTGAAATTCGACCGCTCTTAAGAAAATCTTGATTGTATGCCCGTTCACATGATTTCTGAACCATGCTAGCGAGGACTTTAACCTCTGGACCAGGGATGTATGCCTGGGTAAGACCAGAGGTGACGCTACCCCCACCCTCTTGGGTGTTTAGCTCGGTCGGCGGCGGCCAATTCAATTTATCATATCTTACCACCTGTAACCTGCGATTCCTCGACCATTATCTTTCTACAGGTTGTAGAACGAACTCGTTTAGACCGAATTTAAAGGGATCCTTTCCCTCTTTCCAAGCAAGCGATTCGTCCACCTGCTGTACAAACTTCACAATCTTAAGCCGTGCCTAGACCGACAGATCTTACCATCTTGAAAGTGCTTATGAAGCCTTTGAAAATGGTAAGATCTCACGCATCTATATAAACAGCCTCATGCTTAGTGAAATCAAGCGGGTATTCCGCTTTCTGAAATCAACGGATCCCAGACTGGAGTATCTGTCGGTGCCTTCTTGAACGACTATGGATCGCTCATGGACAAAGATCCTGCGGTGAATATGGCTCATAGAGCAACGGGGCTAGGGATAGCAATGCTTGCGAATAGACTATCCTACTGGTTTGATCTACATGGTCCAAGCATGACTGTTGACCCGGCATGTTCCGCCTCTGCTGCCGCCGTACACTTAGCCTTTGAGTCCCTCCAGACTGGCGTGTCAAAGCTGGCTCTTGTATCTGGGGCTAATTTATTGCTTTCACCGGAATCAATAATCCAATTGAGCGTCATGAAGTAAGTCATCTGATTCAAGAGACATGCAACGCTGATGCTTTTGCGCAGATTCTTGAGCCCTGAAGGAAAGTCGTATATGTTCGATAGTCGAGCAAATGGGTATGCTAGAGGGGAGGGCATCGGCACACTCATTTTGAAGCCGCTTTCAAATGCCCTGGCAAAAAACGACACCGTTTACGCTGTCATCCGAAACACAGGAATCAATCAAGACGGTAAGACGCCCGGTATTACGTTACCTAGCCAGGAAGCGCAAAAGAAACTCATCCAACGAACGTACGAAGAAATCGGCCTGAATCCGACAGACACTGATTTGCTGGAGGCACATGGTACCGGCACCGTGGCTGGCGACAAAGCAGAAGCCGAAGCTCTTGCCTTTGGCCTAAAGACTACTTTGAGAGCTGCGGACAAGCCTCTTAATGTGATCTCTGTGAAGACGAAGATAGGCCATTGCGAGGCTGCTAGCGGCGTTGCCGGTGTTATTCACGGTATCGTGGCATTACGAAACCGTACGGTGTTTCCAAATTGTAACTTTGACAATCCTAGTAGTGAAATCAACTTCAAAGATTGGAAAATTCAGGTACGTCATGTACGTACTACCGGTAGAAAATGTTCATGAAGTACCAGGTTCCGACGAGCTCCCAGCCTTGGATCTCCGAGCAGCCTCGAAGAGTATCTGTGAATAGCTACGGCTACGGAGGGACAAACGTGCATTTGATTTTGGAGGAACCTCATCGGCACAGTGTACACAGTGCACCGGCTTTTTTGAACGGCGCGGCGGAAGATCAATCGAGCCCAGCGCGTTCAAAAGCCCTTTGTATCAGTGCTCATGAAGTTGACAGCCTTCAGACACTAATAACACAGGTTGCGCATTTCTTGGAGACGCATCAAGACCAGCAGACGTTTTTAGATGCTGTCTATACTTTAGGTCAGCGCAGAAGTCTACTAAGATATCGCATTGCCATACATGGGGTGTCGAGAGAAGATTTTAGGGACCAATTATCTGTTCTACGTCCAAAGCCTACTCGCGTCTCAAGACCACCGAAGATTGGTTTCGTGTTCACAGGCCAAGGTGCCCAATGGGCCAAGATGGGCTGCCAACTTATTCAGAGCTACCCTATCTTTTCGGACACCCTACGGGAGGCCGAGACACATCTAAGTCTATTGGGTGCTGACTGGAGCCTAAGTGGTCAGTGTGCATTATACTATATGATTGTTGCTAATTTCTTGTAGAGGAGCTCGAGAAGGCAGCTTCAGTTTCAAACATAGACGAGTCATATCTGAGCCAACCGGTCTCTACAGCATTACAGTTGGCGCTCGTAGAACTTTTGCGCTCTTAGAAGATTGAGCCAGTCTCAGTGACAGGTCATTCGAGTGGTGAGATAGCAGCCGCATTCGCTGCCGGTATGCTGTCTTCATCTACAGCTATGACAATAGCGTATTTCAGGGGCAAATTGTGCGATGAATTGGCTAAAGACAAATCGAAAGCACCGCATGGGGCAATGCTGGCCGTTGGACTGACAGAGGAGCAGATTAAACCTTTCAGAGCTTCATTGCACGATGCTGGTGTTTCCATTGCATGTTTCAACAGCCCCAAAAGTCTTACCATGTCCGGGAAAGCCAGCACGATCGACTCCTTCCATGAGAAAATGAGTCAACTAGGGCATTTTAGTCGAAAGCTCAAGGTCAACGTCGGGTATCATTCAGCGCAAATGGAAATTATTGCTGATGAATACCGAAGAATCTTGTCATCGCACGTAGAACATTTTCGTGCGAGGAAGGCCGTTAAATTCAATTCAAGTGTGCATCCTGGGATCCGAGTCGAGACAAACTATGAATACTGGGTCCAAAATATGCTCTGTCCGGTTCGGTTCAGTGATGCACTTGACTATATGATCTCTGAAGAAGATGTGGCTTTCAAGCCAGATATACTCCTAGAAGTTGGTCCTCATTCGACTCTGGCAGGTCCCATCCGACAGATCCTGGCCAAAAAAGGTGCCGAAACGAGCTTCAATTATTTTGCCACCCTACAGAGAGGCTCCGATGATCAACAAGTTCTGCTATCAACTGCCTGCAATCTCTTCAATCTCGGTGCGAAACTTGACTTTGGTGCGGTCAACTTCCCTCATGGGACGGCCTCTACCTCAGTGTTGATCGACCTACCCAGCTATCCTTGGAATCATGACACAATACATTGGCACGATGGTCGTAACTCTTTGAACTACCTTCACCAAGAGTTTCCCTCTCACGACTTGCTGGACAAACTTACGCATGACTCAAGTATGACTGAGATGAAATGGGTGAATTACCTGTCTCAATCGTTAGTCCCTTGGCTACGGGATCACACTGTTGTGGGAGAAGTAGTCCTCACTGGGACAGGCTATATGGCCATGGCCATTGAAGCTGCTCGCCAAAAAGCAATCATGAGAAAAGCAGCAATTACCGGCGTAAGCCTTCGCGACGTGAGCTTTAAAAATGCCCTCCCTATCCCAACCATCTCGCCAGCAGTTGAAATTGCACTGTTGCTGGAGCCTCTGCGTTACGGAACAACTCGCACAACCGACACATGTGACGTCTTCCGGATAGTCTCCTATAGCAGCGGTAGAAATGCCGTTGAACACTGTCATGGGATGGTGAGCTGCTGCAGAGACTTTGAGAATGACGACTGGGACAACGATGATGACTCAATCGGCAGCTACAAAGACGGTGCACTGAAGGACAATTCTGATTGGGTCGATTGGCTCCCAACCATCTACGCCGGACATCATATGGGGCCTTGCTTTAGACTGTTCACAGGAGCATTAAGGTCGAACGAGAAGCTTATCACATCTATTCAAGTCCCGGACACAGTCTCATTGATGCCGATGAACTACGAATCTCCGTCAATCGCTAATGCACCGGTGCTAGATGCTCTCCTGCAGCAGTGTTGCCTACATGCAGAAAACATCGGGAATGTTTCTGGAGAGATGTACCCAACATATGTCAAAGACTTTAGCTTGTCTCTCAATTTCCCTAGAAAGCTGGTGAGCAACTGTGGGCACGGAGTCATACGAAGATGCACAGCCAGCGTGATATGGAAGGCTCATGCATCGCTGTGGCTTTAAACGAGGCTGGTGAATTGATCCCAATGGCGAAGATGACTGGCACAAGATTCTTCATTATCAAAAGGCAAACATCGACTGCTGAATCATCTTATGATCCGAATCTCTGCACAAAAGTTGTTTGGGCCCCTGACGTCGAGTACTTTGGGCAGACAGATGCTAAGAGTCTATGGGGCCATGGTCACATGGGTCTCGAGGAGGAAACTAATCTCCTTTATGTTGAAAAGGCAGTTTGGTTCTGCATCCGTAAAGCTTGGGAATCCAAAGCGAAATGGGATAATCACCTACCTAAACATCGTCAGCATTACACAAAGTGGCTCGGGGCCAAGTATGATATTGGAAAGTACGGCAAACTCAGATTCCAAACTCCTAAGTGGGATATTGCCGATGACAGGGTGATTGAGGAGACACTGGATATCGCTTCGAGTATGGGCCCATATGGAGAGATCATTGTAAAAATAGGACGAAGGTTACCCGAGGTTCTTTCTCAAGCTATTGATCCTCTGTCGCTAATGCTAGAGGATGGTCTACTGGACAGGTTCTATGCGTCTTTCCTCAACCAGGAGAGAGTTAATAAGAAAGCTGGCAAATACCTGGACTTATTTGGCCACAAATTTCCTGAACAGAAAATTTTGGAGATTGGAGCAGGAACTGGCGCAGCTACCGCCTGGACCTTGAAGGCAATTGGCCGACGAGATATCTCTCAACCGCGCTTCTCAAGCTACACCTTCACAGATATATCGGCAGGCTTCTTTGAAAAGGCCCGGACCAAATTTGAAGCCCATAGCGACTTAATGGAGTTCAAGACATTGAATATAGAGAATGATCCCGGATCTCAAGGATTTACTGGGCAGTATGACGTGGTCGTAGCAGCTAACGTTCTACATGCAACAGCGAGTATGGAAAAAACTTTGCGACATGTTAACATGCTGTTGAGACCGGGAGGCAAATTGATTCTCGTCGAATTAACAAATCAGACCGCCGTGGGCGCGGCCCTTGTCTTTGGAACACTTCCAGGCTGGTGGCTCGGTAGGTGATCTGCCACATCGTATGACACTGATCTAATCCTTTGTCCAGGTGCAGACGAAGGTCGAACAGAAACACCCTTACTGACTGAGTCAGCATGGGGCGCGCTGCTGCAAAAGGTTGGCTTCAGAGGCCTCGATATCTGCTTGAGAGATAGCGAAGACGAAAGAACGTATGCAGTTTCAATGATGATTTCAACGAAACAGGATCAAGCGGCACAGTTGGAGCAGATAGCCCCTCACATCTTGTACAGGGACCCTTCACAGGAAAACTTCTGCTTAGCCTTGCAAACCTCACTCGGGCAACATTCGAAGGAAAAAGGGAATTTATCTCTCCTGCAGGACGCTGCTCTTAGTTCAGAGACATATATCCCGATTGATAGCCCTGAGAAGCCGCTTCTTGGATATCTTAACGAGCATCAATTTCTCAGGCTACAGGAGCTTTTCGACTCCGCCACGGGCTTACTGTGGGTAGGCTTTGGGGGAACAGCAAGTAGCTCAAACCCAACTACCGGATCTGTCACCGGCTTCTTGAGATCTTTGCGTTCGGCAAACGAGGGCATGTCGTATGTGGTGCTGGATCTGGATGGCAGGTCTCAGACAGCGCAAGACACGCAATTGGACGTCATAGCGCGTATGTTCCATTCGCGCTTTAGCAATCCAGCTGACTCTTCCGATTTTGAATATGCCTCACACAATGGCTTCATTGAGATCCCTCGAATGGTAGAAGATGAAATGGCAAACAAAAATATTCGTCCCTTGTTGACAACGGAGACAGAGCTTCAACCACTCTGGCAGAAAGACGTCCATCGTGTGCTGCAAATGCGCCAAATTGGCTTCCTGGACTCCTTCTACTTTGCCGCTCAGCCACATACAAAGCTTTCGGACGACGAGGTCGAAATCTGTGTCAAGAGCGCGGGCCTCAACTTCAAAGACGTCTTAATAGCATCTGGTGCCTTGCCATTTCCGCTCAATCTAGGCCTTGAATGTGCAGGAGCAATCGCCAGAGTTGATGGCAAAGTGCTTGGTTTAGAAGTAGGCGATAAAGTCTGTGCATCTGGAATAAGTACATTTACTACTCATACCAGGGTTTCGTCCCGTTACACTGTTAAGATTCCTCGGACTATGGACTTCTCTGTGGTTGCGTCTATACCAGCGGTCTTCACGACCGCATACTATTGCATATACGTTGCTGGAGCCTTGAAGCCCGGAGAGGTGGTTCTGATACACTCAGCCACTGGAGGCTTAGGACAAGCGTGCCTTAAGATGGCCCAACATATTGGCGCAGATATTATTGCGACATGTGGGTCGCCAGAAAAGGTTAAATTCCTCCAGACTGCTTATAGTCTTCCTCGAGATCATATTCTGAATTCGAGGAGCTATCGCTATGAGTCCCAAGTCATGCGAATTACCAAAGACAGAGGTGTCGATATTTTAATCAACGACCAAGCTGGAGACGGCCTGCGTGAGGGCTGGGCATGCATAGGCATGTTCGGAAGATTTATCGATGTTGCTAAACGAGATAGCATTGAGAATGCGAGCCTGCCAATGGCGCAATTTGCAAAAGGCGTGACCTATCTACCGGTGCCGTTTGACCTCTACATGGACCATCAACAAGAATGAATGGCACACGCTTTACAGGGAGGTACAGCTCTTATATTTGAGGGTAAGATGACTCCCATTGAGCCAATCACGACCTTCAAGATGTCCGAGGTAGAGAAAGCGTTTAGATTTATGCAATCAGGAAAACATAACGGCAAGATCGTGCTGAATTTGGATGACGACGATCAAGTCCAGGTATGTCTCTTGCAATGCCCGATAGTGATTATAGTACTCAAATTGCTTCTAGGCTATCACTGGGCCCAAACCAGGCTTACGGTTGCGACCGCAAGCTACCTACATGATCGTTGGTGGTTTGAGTGGAATCAGATCCGCATTCGCGCAACGTATGGTGGAAAAACTTGGTGCAACTCATCTCATACTTCTTTCCAGATCCGGTATGAACGCAGAAAGGGCTCAAGACCTCGTCCATTCGATCGAAGAGAAAGGAGCAAATATCAAGGTCATTAAATGTGATGTTGCCAGCGCTGAAGATCTCAACCTCCAACTAGATGCATGTACTCAGCATATTCCCGCAGTGAGAGGTGTGATCCAGGGTGCAATAGTACTCCAGGTTCGTTGAGACACCGTCCGAGCGTGTGACGAGGCTTTACTAATGGACTTGAAATTTGAAGGACTCTATCTTAGCGACGCAGACCTACTCGAAGTTCATCGCCGCTCGCAGGCCCAAGATCGAAGGCACGTTAAACCTGCACAATTATTTCAACTCGAGGTCTATTTCGCTAGATTTTTTTGTCATGCTTTCTTCCGTCGCTGATATACAGGGCGGCCCTTCCCAATCCAACTACGCAGCCGGCAATACATTCCAAGACGCCTTTGCTCATTGGCGCCGAGCACAAGGTCTGCCAGCTTTGGCAATTGACATCGGCTACGTTGCCGACGTTGGCTGGACAGCTTCAAATTCTGACCTTCGGCGCGTTGCCGAGGAGCGCCGCCAAAAGCCGATCACATCTCAAGAGCTTATGACGCTGATCGAGTACCATGTCACGAGCTGGTTTGAGAACAATAAGGGAGGAGAAAGGCACAATGACACTGCTCCATCTGCCCAAGTGGCAATCGGCCTGAGTGAGAATTTGCCAAAGAGCGCACTTTTCTCGCACATCAAAGCCAGCCGTGCGCGTGCCTCTCCTGCTGCTAGCAACACCACTGGCTCTGCGAAACAAGACACCGTGAATGTAAAGCTGGATGCTGTTGGCAACGATAGGATAGCACTGAGCGACATCATCGAGACGGTGTTGGGCGATAAACTGGCGCAGCTATTGTTGCTTCCAAGGGAGAATGTGCATGTAGATGACACTTTCGCAAGCCATGGAGTCGATAGTTTGGTGGCGGTCGAGATACGCAGCTGGGTTGGAAAAGAGCTTGGGAGAAAGTTGGTGGTGAGTGATATTTTGAACGGGCAGACGACTATTAGGGACGTTGTGAAGGAAATTGTTGAGAAGAGGGGTACCGTCTAGGTAAGATGTTAGGATTGAACGGGATGGACAGTGTTCTGAAGGCTCCAGGGATGCTGTGGCTCCTAATGCTCAAGAATAATTTGGAACAAAACTTTCTTATTGATAGTCTGCTGCTTGGCGCCGTTGATATTCTATGTCTTCACTTGAGCTTTCTGTTCCACCAATGTACGTTGCGATGTCATAAGAGATCTTGTTATGACAGTATTCAACGGTAGCCTTGGCTCTTTCCAATGAGATGTATCCTAGTCCTCATTCACGGCGACAGAATATCATCTACAATGGGCTTATTGACATTGTGACCCTTCAATCAGTCCCTGACACTTAATAATATCTGCAAGCTCAATCAGCTTTTGGATTGCATATCTAGAACACTAGATAAAGATTATTGATTAGTCTAGCGTTGGTGGAAGGAGGGTATGGACTGTAAAAGAGTAGAGAGCTTGCCATTCCTTAGTTTAAGCCGTGGCTCGTTGATTCTGACGGGAGCATTGGGGTTAGCACATTATTGACGATAAGGGAGGACTACTATCATGCGCTTGCGGAGCTCTGCTTTGGCGTATACTTGATAGGGCGGGGGTGTTGTCGAGCTTATAGTTCGTTGTTCTGGCTGTCCGATAAATGGAGGTGGTTGACCTGGAGGAAGCTCAGCATATAGATTATATGATCTTGGAAACAAGAGCCTCACGGTCTACTTGCGACTGATGGTCACTATTCTTATCAGCCAGTCAGCCGAAAGTCAGCCGAAAGTTAGAGAAAACGGTGGAACTTTCCGCTCTATAAAGGAACTACTTCGCCAAGCGTAGCCCTCAACTCCACGGCTGATAGTGTATACAACTTTTAGTACACACTATGTTTCTGGGTGTACGCCATCCAAATTTATGTACCTAGGGAAGGAAGTCGGAAGGATAAGGAAGTTGTAGGGGAAGATGAAGCCGCAGGGGGAAGAGGAAATAGCAAGGTGAAAGGAAACAATTGTGAAACAATTATCTAGCGGCGCCATGCTGATGGCTTACGGCTATTTTTGATAGTACCCGTGTAAGGCTGTCCAGATGAAACCTTTCGCTCTTAGTAACGATGTCGACATGGCGCTCTAAATACTACAGAATATATACCAGCGACTCGTCGCAGTGATTGATAACTTGAGAAATGTTGTAGGGCAAGAAGCTGCAAAAGCTTTATTGGCCTCTTTTACCATTGTTAAGCCCGTAGAGTTCCACCTACAGACTGAAGAGTACGGCGATTCATAGATGTGATTTGTCAACGAAGACTCTGTGACTGATGCCAACAGCCCTTCGAATCCCGCGCGGATGGTCGTGGAAGATTGGACTGCCGCATATGTTCGCGAGGATGCTAACACTATCGTCCTTGAGGGTGACATCACCAGGTCTAGATAGAGGAAATTCGGGGAGCCGACACAGATATGTCGGATTAGTCTGCGTTGTTTTGGCTGATTTGCCTGAGGAATGAAGCTACGTTCTCAGGGGTACCCATGGTAACATCGAAGCGATTCTGGGCGTAGAATGGTGAGCTAGCTTCGCGGTGGATAAATTGGTTCACGCGGAGGAGCTCAGGGGTGAGCTTCTGTCGTAGATTGTAATCAACCCGGGGATCAATAAGTTCTTGGTGCAAATGGACCAGCTCACATATCTGATCGCGAAGTTCGCGGGGGAGGCTGAAGAAGTTGGACGATATGTCGCTGTGAGAATCAGTCAATACCTTGATTAGTTTGGGGATTGCAGACATTGTATCCGGATGATATCTGATATCTCGTCCAAAAATATCAGCAGCACTATTGACAGCTTCTATGTAGATGTTGTAGACACCTGGCGCAAGGGATTCCCTAGCGTTATATCAAGCCACTGCTGAAGAGACTGAAGTCTTTGATCAGCTTCCCATCCTTAATGTGCGTATAAGGCCTGACCTACCCGGAACGTGGAATTGGGCAAACCGGAGGTCCATGTATTATCATAGCAGACCACTATTTTCTTAACGACGTTCGAAAACGGCCAGTTACCAACGTTCGGTATGATAGACAGGCAACATCTGATAACGGTGTGGCCGTCTCTGGCTTCGCTGAAGGCGAGGGAACCAACTCGGGGTCTCGTCAATACCCTCCAGATCGTCGAATCGGGTACTCTGCCATAGATAACACTGGTCCAAGATATTCTTTGGTTGCTGGTCCTTAGCAGCCTGTCGAAAGGAGTAGGCTAGAAGAGCGTCCAGGTCCGGCCCCGAACTCGCAGCTCCTACCTGCAATCCATTCTCATGCCCAGACAAAGTTGATGTAGTTTCTCCTAAGATTGTCCGGTCTGACGGCGGAGATGATAGTGAGTTTTGCGGGTGACTCATGGCCGTTCCTGGATACGATACATGGTCGAGGAATCCTCCCTCCACCATACAGTTTGCAGCAGCGAGCGCTTCCCTAAATATAGGCTCTCGCTCTTCAACAAGGCTTAACAATTGAGTAAAGTCCGAACCCTTCATGTCTCTCAGCCTAAAATTTGATATAATAGCCACCTTAATGGCAGACACTGTATTACCGAACGCGGGAGCCAAATATTGTGGTGATACTTGCCTGCAATTGGTTACCCCTTCCGGCACGAGGAGCAAAAATTTTCGTTCTGAATCAATTAATAAGTTCGAAACAAGGCCTGCTAGCCTTCCGCCAATTGTTCACACAGGTGAAATCCTTTTTTCGATCGCGTTCGCGGGTCGATCGACAGAAGACATGGTCACTGAAGCGGTCTTTGATTTCTGCTCGTTTGGTCCTGTTCCGTGCCCAAGATCGGTGAGTATGTTGGGATGGACGTTGATCGAGTTCCTGTAAGAAGGCATATGGTTTGGCGTGCGCGGCCCGATAGGCGCAGTGAAAGTTGCGAGTGCTATGCGATTTTAAGCGCGCAATTGTTACTCATTAAAGGAACTATCCTCAATCTCTTGAGCCAGATACGAAGTCGAGTCTATAATTCGAGCCGGTAGAGTATCGATATGTATAGGGGTCCTACTCTGGAGACATTCAGATGGGTTACGGAATTGACGTAGCCTCGCCCTTAGCTGTCAGACTGACTCTGGTATGTCCACTATCGTGTTGGTTTGTCCGATTTGATTAATCAGAGCGATGAGTGGCTCACAGCCTGTGCGGTCTGGAACAGGCAAGGATTGGTGCAATGTCGATGCTTTTCTCTTTACCCCTCCTTTCGTCTTGGGGGCGACCTTCTGTGCCTCCGTCGGAGGCTCTTGTCGGATCTTTACGGCTTGGCCGGAGTTCGACCTCAGCCTTTTTTTCGTCCAAGTCGAATCGTCTTCCGACCTTTCCAAAACTAGTACCTCCGTGAACGATGGCGGAAGGGCGAAATGAGGGCTGGCCGCTGGACTTGACCTTAAGGCTCCTGTCGAGACTGCGTGTCGAGGATTAGGAGGCCCGCCCGCCTCCCCAGCAAATTCGGAATCGGAGTCGGAGCCGTTATGAAGATCGGTGCATTGGGCAATTACCTTGTTAGAGCTGAATCGAGACATACGTGTTCGAACCAAGACTGAATCGTTTCAAGAGTTGTCGAGGGTTGGAGAAGCCGTTGTTGGCGACGAAGGCAGGGAGGACGACACTGAGGAGAGGAAAGGAGGAGATGATAATGAGGATGAAGCGGCTCTGCTTGGAGGGACTGCATTAGGGTTGCTCAAAGAGCCAGCGAAATCTCGCTGGGCGGAGTTTCTTGCTTAGGTGAGAAAGCTCGAACAGCTAGCTGCTGATTTGGTGTAGCTCCTTGTCGGTGTTGAGCAGCGGTGGTGGTCGTCTGCAGCGATACGGGGAGGAAACATTGCGCCCGCAGAATCTGGCGATAGCTTGTGGCTATTCCCAATCCTCGTATCTGTGTAGACCCATGCTCTTGCTTGGCTTTGAAACCATCGTCAAGGATTCTGATTCGGTGGTTTCGCGAGGTAATGGTATGGTGAGACGAACTGTCTATCGAAAGGATCGTCCGAGGTGGTGGTAATTTGGGAGGTCGGTCGAATCCGGTGGTTGGAAGGATAGGATCTGATGATGTTTTCAAGCATTGTTGTTGTTGACTTTCCAGCAGTCGCCACTGCTCAACACTCGCTGACACCGAATCTGCTTGTTCACCACCGAATCTTGGTGATGCCATGTGTGGCATGATTTCGATCGGTATTGAGCAGCGGTGCGGGTCTGCAGCGCTCACGGTCGGGTATGTTGAGCGGGGAGGAAAACATTGCGCCCGCAGAACTTGGTGGTAGCTTGTGCATACTCCCGATTCTCATTGCCATTCCCATGTAGATGTAGTTGTAGATGTAGACCCATGCTCTTTCTTGGCTATATCAAGAGCCATCGGTGAGGATTCGGAATCGGTGGCTTCGCGAGGGAATAGTGAGGTGAGACAAAATGCCTATCGAAAGGATTGTCTGTTGCGGTTATGCTAGGATTGGATTTGGGAGGACGGCCGAGTTCGGTGGTTGGGGATAGGATTGATAAAGTTACTCAACACTCGCTGGTATCGAATCTGCTTGTTCACTATCAGCTTCTGGCAGCGCTATGTTGAATGTGGTTTCGATGATGGGGTAAATGGGGTTTCAGCATACGGGGACGCCACATGGTCAGGAATCGAAATCTTCTCATAGGAACACCAGCATTGAAAAATTTCCTGTGCAGGAATGCCGCAGCATTGGTATCCGAGCTTCTATCTCACCCAGGAAAGCTGTTGAGAGGGCCTTTGGGAATGTCATTGGTCAGAGTTAGTCATACCAGAATCAGAAGTCTCGTTGGGAATGCCATTAAGGAGTCCAACATATGGGAACACCCGACTAGGTGTATTAGATGCACAGCACTCTAGGGCTTTCAGGACACCTAGACGTACTCCCTCGCTATCTAGGCCTTTCAGAGGCGTAGATGTAAGGCTCACCACCTAGGTCTCTAGACCCCAGATGTATGCGACTCACTGAGCCTTTCAGGAACTCGCTGGAGCTCCCAGGTGTAAGAAGAAGTGGCCTGTAGCTTGACAAGAGTACTGCGAATTACGGAGGACTCCAAAGTGTTTGGTTTCCGCGTAATCTAATCTAATCTCTGATGACCCCCCTGGAGCAAGAGCTTGATTCCGGCTAAGCCTTCCAGGATAGGCCTAGCCCCAGCGGGAGCAGCTCTAGGTGTGTGTGCTCTCCCGAGATACCTTAAGATTGAGGGTGCTTTGGCTCCCGCTGGGGGTTAGGCCTATTCTGGAAGGCTTAGCCGAAATCAAGACGCTTGAACAAAGCCTTGTTGAGTGCTTGCATTAGTGCGGCTCATATACTGCTCTGCGATCTTTCGCTTGAACAAAGCCTTGTTAGGCTGGTTGAGTGCTTGCATTAGTGCGACTCTACAGTTATAAATATATCTTGCCGCATCCTGCTCTTCCTTCGTTAACAACGGTCATCTGAGCAAAATAGATGTAGTCATACCCATCTAGCAAAGCCACTCTTTCTCCAGCATCAACGTGGTATCTTCCTACCTTCTTAAAAAGTCCCTCCACCACGTCATGAGTAGTAGTGCCGAACAGCCCGTGAACAACGAAGGAGTGAGGCACTCTATCTCATTGCAATCACTTTCGCTATCAAGCTGTCAATAATATAGACAAGCGAAGTGGATCATAAGGAGCACGTTTTGCAAAGCTGGTCACCTTAGCCCTTGTTACATCAACATCTGGGAGGCACCTGTGAGATGCTCGTGCCGCTCGCGGAAAGTGTGATCGAACCAGTCCACAAATTAAATCAGAGATCACACACACAGCATACTTCGCCGTCCAATATAACAGGACTCTAATCATACAAACATCGCAATGCTTTCCTTAATGCTGCCTCCCGCACAGAGACACCCTTACACGCCTCTCCCAAAACAAGAAAACCCAATTTCCGCGAAGAGCCCTCCCCTGAGATTACACAATCTCCATACACATCTCTCTTCCACAGCGGCAAAACCATAAATTCAAACATACCGACGCAAAGAAGCACCAGAACACAAACATTGTTCTTCAAGGACCTACAAAAATCTTCGTCGGATCAAAGTGGCTTTTACCACATTAACATCGCGTTCCCTATGCTAGGAGTCCTTGAGTCTGGATAGGGATATTCCTAAGGGTCTGCTCAGCTGGATGAGGAAAGAACAACGCGCGAGACGACACACTTCGCGGGATGACTATGAGTCAATGAGGTGGAGCATGAGTCAATGAGATGGAGCATGAGTCAATGAGATGGAGCATGGAGCACGAGTCGAGGAGTTGGAGCATGAGCTAATGAGATGGAGCTATCATACCGCCTGTCTCTATTCGTTGGGTCTGGCCAGCCCGACTGATGGAGACTTGGGCGTGTAAACACAGCTCAGCTGGAGATCATGATACGCGGTAAAGGAAGTGGAGCAATTGGGGGATGACGGGATGCCAGAGGGTCAAGACAATGACTACAAATACATGTACATAGGGAAGGTACCGTAGAGTCTCCGGTACAAGGAGAATCGCAGAAGAAAAAGGCCCCTGTCAGACTGAACAACATCAAATGTCCCGTAAGAGGACAACAACAAGACCAAAAACCAAAATCAAAAACCAAAAAACAAAAAAAAAAAAAGCAAATTCGTTCAGTCTGAGAGGGGTGGTTGGAAGGAAGGGTGTGTGTGTGTGTGTGTGGGTGCGTGTGTGTGTGGGTGCGTGGGTATGTGTGCGTCAGAGCTTGGCGCCCAGGCAGAGGCTTACAGGGCGCAAAAGCCGCCCCCGAGCTTGCCCTAAGCTCTCCGGCCTACAATTCTGGGTCAAAAGTCTGTAGTCTAGGACCTGTACTTTTCGCACTTATATAAAAGAAGAAATAAATAAACAAATCAGAATTCGAAAAAGCCTGTTCAAATTGATAATTCAATATTCTGTGACATGCGTAGATTTTATCGGTAGACCCCTAAGTAGACCGCTAAGTATGGAACGGCCCCTGGAACAGCCCCCGAAGCATGCGCCCGAAGCTTATCCCCAAATCATACCCCCCGAACATGCCCCCGAACATGCCCCCCAATCATGTACCCTAAGTATACCCCCGGGTATGTCCCTTAATCATACTCCCAAGTATACTCCTCAAGTAAATTTCCGTAATACTCCAATCTATTTCAATGATACAAAGATTTCTCAACACGGTGTTCCAATCTAATGGTAATTTTTCTCGTTCCGGAGCTTTCTGGCTGTGTGTTTTTAGCGCTACTTAAATTAAAGTCATACTACTCAAATTAGGTCACGCTACTCAAATAAAGTAAAGGATTCTTGACAAGGCTACGTTCCATCCCACAGGTCATAATCGCAAAAATTGGTGAACAAGGCGCGAAGTCATGTCGCTGGAGTAATAAGAGTAGGAATGATACTTTATATAAACGTATTAGGGAAGCCTAAGGACGGTATTACTATGCTTGGAAGAACAAAGTTGCAGCTGTAGGGAGCCTACGTTCCTATTGACTTTGCCTCTTCAGGTTCTATGCCAGTTACCTCGCTGACGGTGATGTTGGCGGTCACCTTAGGATACAGTAATCACATCACCAACATCTAGGCAGTCAGATTAAGCTAGATCAGGTATAGCACGCATTGAAAATTGTGTTAAACGACGTTATTCTATACCAATTTCAAGGTTTTCTTTGAAATTCTGCGTGCGAAGACACGGCTTCCTCCATATCCTTCCTTCCATACTTTCGGTGTGGGTTTGGATAATGGTCCGCGGGTCGGCTACTGCTGGTTTATTAGGGCCCGGGCGCATCACATTAGGGGCCTCTTTATGATGGGGATTCACAGTCGGCCCCCCGGACCATTATCCAAAACCAAATCGAAAGTATTAACACTAACACCCTATATACAGTCCAACACATACGCTCTTGCTTATTGGCCTGTTACCTATCGACAACGATATCGCGCTTCTTCCCCAGCCTTACCTCGCAATATGATTGAGGGCATGAACTGCCACTTTCTTTACGACTTGACAGATCCACGACTTAAGACCTTGCATTGTGTGAGAAACTGGACTAGAAAAGAATCGTATGGTGTTTGAAGTATCACATCTTGCTGGTATCTTACTTGCAAAGAGGTGTGCACCTCACCAGCTGTCTTAGGGCGATAGCACTGGCATGTTTGCCAACCAGTTCCACTGCAGGAATACGGCATCTGCCAACCACTTTACCCACGAACCATTCTATCAACGATCCATCCTACCATCGATCCTACCTACCGAAAAGCTTTACGCACCATCAGTCCTTCCTCACTATCGATCCTGCCTCACCATCGATCCTTCCTACCTCAGAGCTCTGCTCAACACATCAGCCGCTCTACCAGAATCCTCAAACACCGCCGAATCCCCACGGACTCCTCTATTACTCGCCCCGCTCCCCCATCCAAGATTTCGACATATGCGGAATGCCTTGCCTCGTTTACCAACTGCCCACATGCCTTATCTAGTCCAAAAGACCTTGCAAGAGCTGGACTCAGCCATGAGCTTACAAGAGAAAGTCCTGATAATGTGATCTCCAAGACATGCAAGAATTGCATATGCGATTGGGAGCCAGAAGACGATCCTGAATTGAGCATCATATCTTACATCCGAGCTGCTCAAGCTCATGAAAATCGGTATCACGAAAAAGGCCATCGGCAAAAGATATCGGATTTCTAGATCCATCGCTGCAATACGATTTTCCTGAGCTATGCCTATTTCTTTATGCCTATGCCTTCTGCGACCGTATCAAGCGATTAGATTTCCAGGAAGTTGATATCCCAGCGCTGCTCCCAAAATGCCTTCGCGGTGAAGCTCTCACATAGTTCCGCTAATCAAATCCTCAGGATCTCGCAGTATGCCTACGAGCTATGAAAGCTAGGTTTTTGCAGGCATCGTAGCCAGCTCTGCAGACACTCCGTAGAAAGCTCCGCAGCTAATAGAACTAGTATGCCAAGCACCTAATTACCACTATTACAAGCTCTGCAATGCCTTATTTTACTTGATGGTACGTCTTATCTGATATACATAGGAAAATATATACAATAAACTATCTTGCAGGCATTGCGAAAAAGTCTTCCCATCAAAAAATCGGCTATACTAATATCTGCGCAAGGAATGTCAAAAGCAGATGCATAGGCAACGCGTATCCTTACCCGCATCCTCACCCCGATCCTTATCTTCATCCTCACCAGTATACTCACCGGCATGCTCACCAGCACCCTCACCCGCATAATCATCCTCATGCTCATTCTCAGCATCACCATCACCGCTGCCGACATATCGAGCGATCTCACCCCCACCGCCGACATACAGGAATTACCTCATCATCGAAGAACTGTATGTAAGATATGCCCCGGATCTAAAAAGCTATACTTGGGAAGTCTCCGTCAAAAGCCAATATAATCTGTAATTGTTTGGCATCGCAATACAACGTCTGCTTTCGTAATGGATGCTGCAACTTTAGCTAGGCAATATACTGATTTGCCCATATCACCAACCCAGAAAAACGTCGAGGATGCGATCGCGGCTATCATCTATAGCCAGACAAATGCCACAGTTCATAATATATGGCGGCTATTCGAAGACTTACGCCGTGCCCGTAGTGAAGCAGCCGGACAGCAGTACATCGCAGCGCCGAATTGGCCTGGAGACGTCCTTCCGAGAGACTGGTTTAGTCAACGTGTCAATCAATGTCAATTCGATCTCGCCAAATGGAGAGAAGCGATCCAAGATGCTGCAAAAGAGAAGTTTGACGGCATTATCAGTACAGCAAGTCTCGTGCTCCAAGGCGCAAAGCCTGGAGCTCGACCTGCTTCGGGAGCCTCACTAGAAGACAAAAAGAGGCAGGCAGAAAGCGCTTTACGCTATATCCTGGGGTACATCGATCAGCTCCCCTCAAAATCATTTAACATTACAGACGTCGCCACCTTACACAATATCCCACACAAAGCTACTGCTGCCCAAATCGCTCCTGCCACTGGTGCAATTGTCGGAGCAGGATTATGAGCTGCTGCTATAGCTTTCCCAGCGGTCGCCCTAGGAATTGATACCACTATCAGAGTGATACTTGTCGTTGACATGGTCTCTAGTCATTACGAATCCGCCGCGCAAGCTGTAATCCGTGAGGCGGAGCGGCAGCACGCTGAATGCCTTCGCAAGATTAAGGAGAGATACGATAAAGAAGATTAAGACTCTGACGCTGCAAACCAATCTATCATCTAAATCAATGAAGGCGAAGAGAAGATTATTAAGCAACGCGGCAAGAGAATTGAGCCGAAGTTAAAGGATAAGAAGAATCGGAAGTCGAAGAATAATAATAACTATGGTTATGTGGATTAATCATAAGAGGTTAAGCCAGATCATGGATGGGAAATCCTCGTAGAGGCGGTCGCCGAAAATATATTGACCGACAGCACGTTTCTTCGTCAGCTACGGAAAGCCTCCATCGCAGCAGCAGCCCCGAATTATTCTTGGGCGCAATATTGCCTGCTCAACATATATGTTCGCCACTTACCTCAAGGCTTCGAGGCTGGCGACTGGATCAACTTGAAGGTCGATGAATCTGCAAAGCAACCAGCGACCAGCACTTCTTCAGATCCGCCGGCAACTTATATAGATGGCTACATAATTATAAATAAGATGATGCTAATAGTGGATTTCAAATTCTGAGGCATTGACTCATTCTTCGCAACGCACTGGGGTACCATCGTCAAAACTGACATCGGCTCTATGAAGAAAGAGAACACAGGAAGCATCCTTGCTGTACTCCAAAGTACCTTTAGTAATCTTGAAGGCAATATCAGCATCGCCGTACACGAGATTGAATCGCTAATAGGCGTATCAACGACATCTTCCAGGCAGTCGCCGATATTTAGGAATCTCACGACGAAAACGCCTAGTACGAAAACCCGAAAACCTACAAAGCCAGTAATGGCCCCGAAATTCATGGAATCTGATATGGCAGAAATTGAAGATGTTTTCATAGGTCAAGCTACTAAAGCTAATAAAGCTAATAAAACTAATCTGGCTTATGAGGCTGATCAGATGCATGTCTACGATATTGGACAAGGTACGAGACAGCCCTTCATCATGTTGACTGGCATCTATGGCCGCTGATCATTATGTGCAGGAACTAGCTCTATGATCCTATCAAAGGGGATTAAGCTGTTTGCATCTAGCTTTGGATACGGCTCAGGTACAGCTAATCCACTTACATTTTGCGTATTCTTGATATATGGTTTTCCAGAAATACCGATCCTTCTGTCGTACTGGAATGCCGACCATGACCGCATTGCTGAAAGCCCGGTCGCGAAGAAGTTTCTTGGGACAACGTATGACCATCGGAACCGTGGATGGATTGCACCAGGCAATAAGCACATCAGAGGCCCGATCGCTATCAATTTAGCCAGAAAGATCAATGACGCTAAAAATCTGTTCTTGTGGCCATCCGACACTCCAGTGGTCGAGACCCGTAACGTGCAGGCTTTGCAACGTATGAAAATGTCCCCCGGCGCACCTAGTTCGGAAAAGATTGATAAGAACAATAACGGAGCACTCGCTTTAGTACTGGGCGGCACGGGCGGTTGCACCTTGTATCCTGGCGACGCAAATTTTGAAAGCATCCCCAGAGTCCAGGGATTAGACGGCAGGGTTAAAACCATTATCGCGACGCATCACGGCAGCTGGAGATCCCTGGACCCCAGATGCGGGAAAGCCATAGGCTCGACAATTCTAAGGGGTGCAAGTAACGGGAGAGTCATCTTCTCGTATAGCGCGAAGAACCACTTCGGCTATGATGCCACAGCGACCGGTCCCTACTACACTGCGAAAGGGTATAAGGCTGTGGAGATGATTGAGACGTTGAGCGGGGATGGTCTGGACACTCTCGAAGTGTTATTCAAGCCGAAGCTGCGGCAGAGTGTCTGCCAGAACGGCATTGGCGAACGACAAAGTCACAATGCAAAAAAAGAGTCAAGGATCAGGAATACCAGTCTAAACAAAGGACGAAGGCGATTCCGTTCGTGCTATGAAGGTTAAAATGGATATAATATTAGATCTACAGAAAATCATAGATACTGCGCCCAAAGCTGAGGTCCTTGCAAATGCGCCTCCCAACTTCCCAGACACATTGATTCTCAAGGGTGGCGGTGACGGGAGCTTAGTGGACCAGGATAACCTCGCTTCATACGCAATAAGGGACAAATATGGTGATGTCATCTTATACGAAATATGGGCAAGGAAGGTCATTCTTTAAAGCCTATCGCTTTATATACTCTGTAAAATCGATGACACAATTGCGGTTCGGATCGTTTGTCAGGATCTTGAGATCTAGACTAGAGAATTTAGGACATCAGTAAAACTGCCTCTGATCAGATATAAAGTTGCAAATGGAATGAGTTGGAGCGTGGCGGCCAGTGCGGAGAAGGATGGACGAAGCGGAGCTCCAGGTTATGTTGGGGGCTACCTGCACATGTTGGTCAGTCATGACTGGGTGATCAAGACTAATGATGACTCCAAGATCTTATACAATAGTCAGGAAGGGGACAGGACCAAGATGTCAACGCCTTTGTTCCGTGTGCAGTTTCGAGGCGGTCGAGGAGGAAATGGGCAGAAGGGTGGTCGAGGAAAGATGGGCGCTCCTGGAGCTCCTGGGATAGATGATGAGATAAAGAAGCAGTCTGTAATAGGAATCAGGACGGTGGCAGTAATCGATAAACTCATTCACTATAAAGACGCCGAGAAAGGGGGAACCAGAGGCAAGGGAGGTAGAGGGGGCAACGCTGGCGCTCTAGGAACTATTCCCCAGAGCTCCGTTATCCATGCATCATCCCAGAGACTGCTCAAAGAAGCCAAGTTGGAAGTTGACCTCAGGAGTGGGGATGATGAGTTCGGCAAAGGAGCCGTCGCTGGGGCAGGTATTTCGCTTTCCCTCTTAATGACTGAGTCTTTGTAGAAACTGATAATCGCCTAGGTGGATTGGCGGTGAAGGTGGCCGGGACGGTTATCACGGGCTAAGGTTTATTAGATTTAGAAATAAATACAATCCTGACTCAGTCCCACATTTTGCGGACAAGGGAGACAAGGGGCAAGATGGAGATATTAGAAGTGCTAACTCAACTAACCTAAGTACTCCTACTTTGAAGGTTGAACTGCATGACAAGATCGATGATATTATTCACTTGATAGTCGTAAGAGATTGGCTAGAGTAGATGGTATATAAAGGCCATGGCTAGTAAAGATGCAGAAGGCACGGAGAGTGCAGATGTTAATGCATTTAGTGAAGGTGCAGTAGCTGGAGCAGTTGCTGCAGCCTTAATACGAGTAGTCTGGAAGTTGATTAAGAAATTTTGTCAGTGAAAGAGTAGCACTCAAGCGGAATAGCCGGAGCTGTGTAGCGTGATATAGTACATACTGAAAAGAAGCCATCTACCAAGGTCAATATTAGTCCGAGAAAACCACACTTCGCAGCTAGATTTATGACGATCCGGTTGGTAACTCAATAAGCGACTCTCCTAGTAGATGGTAGGAATACGGACCCCTCGGATCAAACAGTAATACTCTAGTGTATAGATCTCTTTGCGCTCTCCTGTTGACTCCGAGATCCTGGCCAGGGAACTGACCTTTCCCAAAAAGAGTACCTTTTTCTCCGCCTGGCCGCTTTCACTATTACAAGTATCCGAAATGTATTTTAACTGTTATCTGCGAATACTGTCTAGCCGCTCTCAATAGACGCCAGCAGGGGCGTATTGAATTTTTATGGATAGTTTATGGCCTGAGACTATTTAAAAGCAGCACTATTGGCAGCTATAGTTGTAGAACCTCTTCGCGAAGGCATCTGAGGACTTGATGTTTCTAGTACTTTCAGCAGCGCCGCCATAAAGACACTTAGGCCGCGAAGGGAGCCGTACATGTTGGCGTCCATGGGTCCGTCCATGTCTGTAGTTCGGCAGTAGTCCACGCAAGTCCTTGAGCTTATGAGCTAGATTATGTCCATGTACGTAAGCACAGGTTTCATCCGGTCTAGGATCGACCACAAGTGCACGAATGTGTTCGGGGTCGAGGTCGGCCATGTGATTGTGGAGTGGCTTATGTAGTAGCCCTTGGACACGAGCATCTAAATGAACACGTGTACGCTTTCGTCAACAAGTGGCTACGAAAGGTTGGACCAGGACTTGTGCGCGATGGTGCAGATACTGTCGTAGTTGGCCACGACCTTATACATCTCCGTGGATTCAATCACGATGTTACCCCTGTGCACACCAGCGGGCATGTCGCCGTCAGTAGCCACACCCACAGTCGCGACCTTGCGCAGATCGGCGATGATGTTCGAGTACACACTCGAGGACATGGTCGCGGTGTCGCTTGTGCTATGCTCTAGTTCATGATGTCAGCCACGTGCGTGTATTCGTAGAAGGTCTCGCGCCATTGCTCGGGCTCGTTGTCAAGCTCGGGCGTGTCCACGCCGGTTGTTGTCTTTAGAACGACCCTTGAGATCATAATCGCGATCCTGCAGTCGTATCACATTGACCCTAGGTTCGCGCGTCTGATTATGGCGTTATACTACCTCATCTTTCCAAATATGGTCGCGTGTCTCTAGTTTTGATGGACGTTGGAACGTCACCCTTGGGCTAACACAGGCACGACCCTGACCGTGTTGCTACCCGGCGTACTGCATGTGCACATCTTCACAAGCATGTTCATCTCCGAATAGTAAGATCTGAGTCGAGCCTTGCACTCAATCGTAGTGACGTCCATGTGTAAGTTCACATCCACATAAGTGCCGATGCTCATCTTCATAATAGCGCACCCGATCTCGTTTCCATGTTAGGGTTGAGGCGTGAATTTAGTCCATTTGTAAATCAACTGGACAAAATGATATATGGACTAACTTTATATATAGACCAGTCTATTGATGAATCGACTAGTTCATATACAAACTCGTTATATAATTGGATAAAAGGTATGGTTAGTTATCTATAGAATAGTTATCTACCTCACTATCGTTATTACCATCGTTTATTACCGCCGTCCACCACTACTATCATCTATCACTGCTACCTACCACTGCCACTTATTAATGTCATCTATTGCTATTGCCCATCGCTATTGCTAGTAAGCTATAGCGCGGATTGGTAGGCAGCAGCGATAGGTGACAGCGATAGATAATGTGGACCCTCTTATTCTGTAAAAGACTTTATATACAGTTAAGCTGTTATTTTAGTCCATTTATGAATAGACTAGTCCATTTATAAATGGACTGGATAAATTTATAAATTATCAAAAATTCACGCCTCGACCCTAACATCTATACGCGATCACGGTCGTATACAAGATTTCAGACCCGCACAGGGACCTAGACACATCGATAATCTCATCCGCAGACGGGATAATGCTGGTGTTCATCCCTGGACCCACGTGCGCCATCATAGGTGCGAGCGTGTCTGGACCTGCCATCATGTCCAACTTGATATCAATGTCGCTCTGTAATGACGCGATGACGCACTAGAACACATAGGCGACGATGGCGGCATGCGTGACTGAGAGGGCGCCCGTAACTACAAGCTTGGCCCTTTCCACCGTGCTGTACCTGATCTTGTCCGAAAACTCGAGTACTGAGATGCAGTCGGAGATGACGGCGCACGTAACCGGGTGCGACCTTATGTTGACGGTAGCGGACGAGGGTTGTATCATGGTCGCATTAATGTTCATATCCTCAACATAGCTTGGGACGTTGGTGGGGTCCATCCTCTCATACACGGGTACGGCTCTCGTCTTGTCCGCGGTGTGGTGGCACTTCATGGACGTGGCCCTCATCGTCATGGCCTCCGTGATTACCGCCGCGTCCATGTTCAAGTGCTCGCGTATGGACAGGATATCGGCCCCGTTCTTGATTATATCCACGAGCCGGTGTACCTTCAAGATGGTACTGTTGTTCAAGCACCTGATGTTGAGCCTATTCAGCATCATGCACTACCATCTGAAGATAACCAGGTACAGGCAGTGGTTGTTCGTCGAGCCAAGCCGGCGGCCAGAACCCATAGATCTACACCATGAACAACGCGCTGACGCTCGACCTCGAGGAGACGAACGCGCGCGTTAACGAGCATGTGATCAAAGGTGCGTACAGGGAAAAGAATAGAAGGTCAAGGGCTATCAAGATCGTGAAGTACCTCAAGTCCAAGCTTAAGGACGTGTACCCCCTCTGACCGCCCTCAAGTACCTGTCGGCGCTCTTCAGGCAGAGGGGAGTCCCGAGCATGGATATGTTTACTAAGACGCTATTTAGCTCGTTTAGGTCTAAGCTCAGCCTAGATCCTGAGGTCGAAGGGTCTATCCGCAAGATCCTGTCCATGGGTCGATGGGTGTCGACCGACTTGTGCGTGACCATGTGGACAATCGAGCCCACGATCTCGACCGTACTCCTGGAAGACGGGTTTAGATCTGTAAATACTCGCTGGCTTAACCATTCCTTCTCTGAGCCAGTGATCTGCAGCCAATATTGCCAAGTGCTCGTCTCGGATACCGTAGCAACAACGAAAGAGCCAGCATCAAAATCGAATAGGTGAAGCTCCGCTCGTTCTTTTACGAATATCTCCCTTGAAGCTGGTATCCCGGCTGCTAGTGGTGCTACTATAGGAGTACTCTCTCGCGTTGCGGCCTTCTGCTTTTCAGATTCCTTCGTTGCTGCTCTCTTTTTTTCTGCTGCCGCTGGAGCATCCATGTCTGCTTATTCCTTTGTAGGTGCACCAGTAATAGCCTTTACAGTTGGACTAGCTAAAGGATTGGCCGCAGGAATTGGCTGTGCTGTGAAGTTAGACTGCTGAAGTTGCTTGTCCGTTGCAGTCTCCTTGGGTTTCCGGTATTTCCTCTTGTATAGTAGTAAGCATGCTGCATTGCAATTGGGCGTATAGACTTAGCATATGTTGAGACTAAGGTAAATAAAGGGCAACTCGCTCAAAGTCTCGGCGGCCAAGGCGAACTCCTCCTAGTACATCGACGTGATCGAGCCTATAACCATGTCCACGAGCAACACCGTGGTTATGAACAACGAAATCCGAGGGAGGTGGGCTGGGTGGTTGACTTGGATGGAACTCATGCATAAGAAGTCGGGTAACCCGTCGTGCGTGCACTGCAACATGTCTGGGACGTCGATCATGTTTATAATCAGGCACCGCGAGTCGAGGCCGGTCACGATGGTCTTGACGCCCGAGTCCATCCACGTGCTCTCGGCCTACTCCAAGTCCGTGTGCGCCTCCATGGACATGACCTCGTCTCTGGTCGCGAGCAGCTCCACGAAGCTGAAGATCCAGCCGCCCTTGCATGTGAGTCGGTCTACGGCCCTCTCTTTGTACGGGAACGGATCCGTGCAGGTCTGCAGCTCCCTTCACGACATCGAGTCGATTGTGTCGTGCATGCTCGAGATCATCAACGTGGTCATGGACGCCGAGATGATCTCGTTCTTAAAGACGATGAGGGTGGCGTGTATATAATAGGGCGTGTTTCAGAACGAGGTCGCGTATATAATCGATTTGGATCGGCAAGGTATAGGAAGATCCCAACAATAGTAATGGAGAAGGGAGGAAGAGGATAAGGTAGGACCATAGGATCTAGAGAGTCACGTCTCGATTAGTAGAAATCCTCGTCCCTCGTCTAAGAAAAAGGAATGCTTGACAGAATAGAAAGCTTGCAAGATATCCTACAGACCGAAGTGCAGGCGTGCTCTGGTAGATCAGGACATGTAGACCAGGACACGTAGACCATAAGGTACTGTAGCTGAGCGCTTAGTGAAATCTGTCATATGGTCCTCTTGTCACAATGGAAAACAGAGATCTTGCGCGTTATTGTTGCAACCAAAGCCACCTCGCTATGGTGTAAGTCCTTTGACGCGAATAGGATAGTCCTACCCCAATCAAACATGCCACTGATAGAATTAGGGATTCGCGTAATTTGATTTGGGTCCTGTCCGCATCAAAGGATTCACTTCTGGCCGACACTCGTGTCGGCTAGAAGTCTCGGTATTTGACATGAACAGGACCATAATCAGACAGCAACTCATGCGACGTTCACCAGTTGGTAGCCGTGACGTGTTACACCAGACTCCACTAAACAATACTAAGATCTGCCTCTTCCTTTCTATTGAGTTGCGGAAGTATATCTCCAATCTCAGCCATTCCCCGCCTCACCAGAATGGGCTTTGCTGTGGTCTTGTCATCACATCTCTGCTTCCCATCCACGTCGTACTTCCAGGCTATCTTGTAGCTGAAGAGTATCTGTGAGTGCGTGGACGCTCTCTAAGTTAGCCAATCTCGCTATAAACGCGCCGCACGAACGTACGGTACACCCTAAATAGGCTCTCTATTCTGAAGAGATCATCCAGCCTTAACAGACTCTTCCCCCTTAAACACCTTGTTCGGTCACTGCCATCGTCAGGTACTACTGTAGCTAGCTATATGCCTGATATCAGACCTGTTCCCCTAATTTATAGCAACTTTTCCAATTAATGATACTACCATGATCGCTTACAAAGCTGAAAGCGATACCAAGTTCGATGAGATTCTCCGGAAAACGAAGAAAAGCAATGCCTTCATTACTACTACCTATGCGCATATCCATGCGCATTCCATCAGCCAGTAGGATCATCTATAGCCCGCGGTTGCCATGGGCGACAGGTGGTTACTCAGCCGTCTTGGCATCAACCACCAACACATGCGGATGCTCCATGACAAGAATTGGTACCTTAGCAACGGCAAAAGATCAAGACTAGCGGGTGCCTTAGTTTCCTAGTGCTTTCCGCCCATCCACCAGTGCCTACACTGCGGCAGGCCTCTGAATCTCTGAATCTTCCATCAGGCATTCAATACATTCGACATTCAGACGATCCTTTCGCTAGGCATATCGTCTTCACCATCCATGGTACCCCCGGGCATACTCACCTGAGCAAGAAGCTGCATTTGATGCAAGGCTTGATAAGATATCCTCCTGCTTGAGCGAATACAACAACAGCTTTCCCCATTTCTCTCACTACAAGCTCCATCAGCTCCACCGGCAGCTTCACCATCTGCCTCGCTATCAGCTCCGCCAGCTCCACAGCCATGTGCTCAGACAGCATCACCAGAGCTTCCTCCGCAGCCGATACCTTCACCTACACCTTTTCCTGCTCGATCCTATTCTCCACCACCGAGCGTCGAAATAGGTTTACAAGCCACTGCGGAATGTCAAGCAGATGATGCAAAAGCTTGGTGCTGCAAAAAAGATGCCTACAAGCCAGAATCCTTCCTTTGAGAAGTGCATCGGATGGTCACCCAAACCCGGTGGCATCAACATGCGCTTCTCCCGCGATAAGGAACCCGATGCATGGTATATCATCAGGCTGAATCACAAGCACAAGCTCGCTACAGAGGCTTTACTAAACCCGACATAGGTCCGTGCGGGCTACCACTTTCATTGCTTGAATCCTGCGATTTCGAATGCTTAAAATCGTGCGATGTTTTGACTTTTCAACATTCCTACCACGGTCACTCATTCCTTACCTTTCTACTCACCTAATCCATATCAACCGATGCTCGTCGCTGGTTATGCCATATCCGACCCTCCAACACCACTATTCACAAGTGATTCACGTGTTGTCGCTGTCACCTGCATCGTTGTCGCCAAATCCCGACTTCTAGAGAAGAAATCTTGGCAACCATCCATGGAACTCCGCACCTGTTCCACCAGCAACCCGTCACCCACGGTAACCACGGGCTATGCAGATTCCTATTGGTCAATGGTATACAGATATTGGAATGCGCGATATGATAGATAGCGTATAGGCAATAAGGGCATTGCTCATACGCTATCCATCGCATTGCGCATTGCGAATTTTAATATCTACATTCCATCAGCGAATAGGAAGCTGCATAGCCCGTGGCTGCCATGGGTGACAGTTGATGGTGGAGGAACAGGTGCAGCAGGGGTTTTCCAGGTGCGGAGTTCCAGGATGCCAAGCTTTCTTCTCCAGATGTTAGGATTCGGCGACAGCGATGTTGTTAACAGCGACCATCTAAATCACTTGTGAATAGTGGCTCCGGAGCGTCGGATGGTGCATTGCTTGCGATGAGCAATGGTCGGTTAAAGAATAGATAAGCCAAAGGTAAGAGAAGAAGGTCGCTGGTCGGAAGGTCGAAAGTTGAAAAAGTCGAGAAAGTGTTGAAAATGTCGAAACAGCGCGGTATCGAATTGCAAGGAAAATGGTGGCGTCGACCTGCATGGCAAGAGTTCGGATTCGGAATAGCTCCTGTCGTGAGCTTCTGCGTGTGATTGATTATGGTTGTATACCGTGCATCTGGTTCCTCATCGCGGGAGAAACGCATGTTGATGCCACCGGATATGGGTGGCCCTTCGATGTAGTTCTCGAAGGAAGGCAGCTGGCTCCTTGGCATCTTTATTGAAGCTCCATGCTTCTTGTCAATCGTCTGCTTTCGGATATTCCGCAGGGGCTTATAGACCTGCTTCTGTACCACCTCTTCTATCGTTTCGACACTTGGTGATGGAGGATAGTATGGAGTAGGTATTTGCCGGCATATGAGCTGCAGAGGAAGCTCCGATGGTGCTGGGGCACATGGCTTGTGAGCTGGCGGTGAAGCTGTCGGTGGAGCAGATAGCGGAGCAGATGGTGGAGCGGGGGATCGTCGCAGTATTAGACGATTCTGCTGCGGATCAAAAAAGACAGGTGGTAAAGCGGAGGATCGCTGCGGTGTTGACGGTGGAGCTTGTCGACATGTAATCCGATGCGAAGCTGTATTCTGCCATGGTGATGAGGACGATAGGCCTATTGAAAGGATCGTCTGGTTGAGAGTGTTGAGCAACTGGTTGGTGACTGCGGAGCCAAGGACTGTAGAGCTGGATCTTCAGGCCGTTGCTACCATTTGCCACAGGTAAGGCATATGCGGTGGGGCAAATGGCTAACATGCTCAATAGAATGATGCTGGGCGGGGCATAAGACAGGTCAAATCTATGGTGGTGGATAAAATATGAATGATGGAGCTCCAGCTCTGCAAGAATCGAATATGTGCGTACTAGCGCCGGGAGTACCCTAACCCTATGTCTTGGTATCAACCATCAAACATGCGGTTGATCCATAACATGATTATTTACTTGGAAAACTACGGTAAATTGTTAATAACATATTACTTATACTACTTTAAAGAAATCAAATAATATACATAAGGCAAGATGTCAATATAAATAATTTACTATGTTCTAGTGCCGTATTCTATCATCGCTCGGCAAAGATGCCTTGATTTCATTAGTAGCGCCTTGGCGAAGAATAGAATTTACGCGTCGGGTGTTAATATTCATTACAACAACTCTCTTGATAGGGTCTTCTCTTATCTGTACACTCTACTAATTAAGTACTCAAGAAGCCTGGCTCTACGCATAGAGAAAACTTTTCTCTAAGATTCCTTAGGCGCTGAGTGGCTCTTATAGCGTGCCAGCTACCTTTGTAATAAACAACGCGACTCCAAGCCACCTATACCCTTCTCCCCCCATATCCTTCAGCCAGCCTTGTTCAGGGACTCTGCCTGCTTAAAAGAAGCCGTTGACACAGCTGTCTAGAGAATTGCGGGTGGTTTCGAAGCATTCACATCGTCAACAAGTGCCTCGAGCGCGATTGGGGAAGCAGCTCGGGCACCCAGGAAAGATTGGGTACCCTCCCTCTCTAATACCGCTTCTGTTGAGTAACTGACATCTCTAAAGTGACTTTAAAAGCTCCTTAGCGTTATATTACAAGCCTCCATCTACTGCTTCGGTACGAACCCTTCTGCATGCTCTCAGCGCAGTCGGACCTTCTCACAAGAATTGAGTCGTGGACACAAGAGGTGGAAAGGCATACCAGGCAATGCAAGAAAGCCTTTGGGCTAGCGGAAACGGGTTATATAGGTCGTGGCATGAACCCACGCTCATTAGCTCCTCGTGAGGCCCTAGAGGAAATCACCTCCAACTCACGTCCTCGCAAGCGCAGAGCACCTAGCACGATGCCGGACTCGAAAGATGCAGCAGCCAATACCGGAAAAAAGAAGATCAAACTATCAGATATTATTGAAGCACCTACTGGTAGGGGTCGAGGTCGTCCTCGCAAGGAACAACCTGCTCCTAGTAATGACGGGTCAATGCCTCTACGTCAACGTCCATCCTCCTCGCATCCTATCCTTCCTCCACCTACGAAGCCAGCTTCCGCACCACGTAGCAGGTCTGCGTCTCCTCGCAAAACCAACATCGACATGTCCTACCTCCTCGAATGCAACCCTAAAGTCAGACGACGGACCTACAAGCAGATATATCAGGATGGTGATGGAGAGAGGATACCTGACTCAGTCCGCCTTCTCTATCAGCGGCTTGCTAAAGTTGCCAAGAACGCAATCCCATCCGAGTTAAAGGTTAGTGGGAACTCTTGTCCCTCGCAATCGCTTCTAAAAGAGTTACACTGACGTCTACTAGGCTACCTACAAAGATGATGCTGACACTCCTCGTAAGACCAAGCTTGCTCCAGATGATCACGAGTTCTTACCTATCAACTCAACAACTCTACCACTGGATCGGCTTCATCACTTGAAAGAGACGTTGGATCTTGTGCTGGAGAAGTCGCAGCAGAACGAAGAGGTCAATGCGCATGAAAGACAGTGGGGTATCTTAATTGTCTGGCTTGTTGGCGAGCTGGAAAGATGGCCTAAATACAAGCACTTCACTCTTCTCAATGCGTAAGATGACTTCTCTGTATTCTTTCGGTCTATCCTCGTTGCTAACAAATCTTGCTGTCACGAACAGCGAAAGCTGCGCTATCACCCCTATTAACCGTCTTCAAATGAAGAATGGCCAGCCTCTACCATGCGAAACCGAATCTGTTGGCGGACATACCACTACAAGCAATGGCGACCAGGGTTTAACCATGGCCAGAATGGTTGATTGGTGCCTTGGCTTTGTCACAAGTAAAGAAGACCGCGACGTTATACTACAAGCCTATGCATCTTGCCTCCTCGATGAGGATGACTGCAGCCTAAACCAGTCCCGATCTTTCGTTAAAGCGTGGTCGCTATTTGTCGACTTTGAGATCAAGAAGGTCTTGTCGCTTCGCGATCCCTTGGTCCAACTCGCCATTTGGAATTCCGCTGCCTTTATCAAGAAGCGCCGACATGGATGGGATGCTGGGTTTCCGGTGCCGGCGATTGCTGTTAATGGGCCTTCCTGGGATCTGTATCTCTTCTTTGAGATGAACGGAGATTTGGTAAGTTACAACGAGCGTTCGTCGTCGTGGTCCTTTGAAGCTATGCTAACGATTATCGATATAGATAATGATGGGTCCCCTATATATGGGCAATACAAGCGATTTGAATGGCTTGTGGCAGATCGTACATCGCCTGCATATTCTTGTTGAGTGGGGCGCCAATGAGTACAGTCAATGGTTTCAAGATAACATTATAAGGTGGGCGAGAGAGCTGGTATGTATTACATAGACCTACCTTGGTCTGGCTTGCCAACGGTGGATGACATGATAGCACGTTTTGAGCAATGGGGAAATGAGAGTGATAGCATTGAACGACAGAGAAGGCTTGCGCGTTGTTATAACTCTGGTGCACAGTAATGCATACTTAACGTGAAAATAAGACCAGGTTACCGATCGATTTCAGTGTCCTTACCCACCACGTTCCCGGTCGTTACGATGCATGGTATCTCTCGTCTATTGCCATGCATTAGCTTGAAGCTGGAGTCGTTCTCCCCTTTCATTTTGATAGCCCGATGTGTTATTTCAAGGGAAAGGATCGAGGCGATCAGTCAATCTCAAGAAAATCCTGTCCCGAAGTCGAGCGTTCCGGGATGGAGGCTTGCATCAGGCACCAGACTTGGGCATACGGGATACAAACCGGCAATTCTTGCGCGTGCCCACCAAAATGGTTGCACTACCGTTCGAATCAGACATCAGAATTTGAATACCGGATAACATGGCACAGCTCCTTGGTTGGAGGAGCGAAAGCGGTAAATGCTGGCTTGCCAACTTGAAACAAGCTGGTTCGGGTCAAAGATTATACAGGTTTGGACATGGCTTTTATCTGTATTATCGCGACCGCCATATACTCGTTTCCGTCTATGTTACAGTACGTTGGGAAAGAAAGAAAAACCTACAATGCCACTACAGTACAAGAATCTGAATTCCAACCTTCACACATCACATCCCTACGACAATGTCTGTGAGCTCCATAAATGAAGAACACCACGAAGAATACGATCAGGTGCTAAAAGATATCACTACTCATGTGTTCCATCACTAGATTGACAGCTCCAAAGCTTGGACCCCTATTCGATTTGCTTTACCTAATACTCTAGGCTATGCCCTAGAGACTCTACACAGTCCAGAATATACAAAAATAATCGGGCCCGTAGTCCCAAACACCACGGTAACCAATGGATTCAGATTGCCCGGTACATCACATCAATTGGACCCAGCCAAAGGTACTTTTGATCTAGGGTCGCTCATCCGCTATCTTAACCACAATGACGCCTACGCTGGTGCCGAGTGGGGTCATCCTTCGGACAACATTGGAGCGCTGGTGGCAGTAGCGGATTGGATTAGCCGTAGCAACGCTGCAAACGAAGTCCTTCCTAAAAGCCTCCCCAGCAATGCTATTAATATTCCAGGCCCCAAGATGACGATGCGCGCGCTCCTCGAGGCTCTAATCAAAGTATACGAAATCTAGGGCTGCCTTTAAGAGCTGAAATCTTTCAACAGCGTGGGCCTTGACTACACCGTCTTAGTCAAAGTCGCATCCGCCGCCATCGTGTCTTGGCTCTTGGGCTGCTCGCAAGCTCAAACCCTGGCGACGCTCTCATAAGCGGTCTAGGACGGTCATCCATTGCATATATTTCGCCAATCTCCGAACGCAGGGCCCAGGAAAGGCTGGGCCACAGGCGATTCGTGTATGCGTGCGGTTCAATTGGCAATGCTTTCTAGTAAAGATCAACCTGGCGTACTGACCGTTCTGACCGATCCGAAATGGGGTTTCTATTCTCGGCTTTTTATGGGCAAAGAGTTTGCGCTGAGACGGCAATATACGTCTTGGGTCATTGAGAATATTGGTTTCAAGTTGATAACGTTAATCCGTCGGGCGGATACAGATTCGGTTGACACGATCATGCGAGAATAAGGCGTAAGACGCTATACATCTCTAATAAACAATAAGCATGGACGACCTGATCGAGGTTCGATGCAGATCAACAACAGAATACTACGGTATTTATCTTTGCCTTCTATCCACAGCTGCAACACTACATGGAATCCACCTTGAGAGGCACTAATATTGCTAAATGCACTCTGACGCTCCAAATCCTACGGCATATATTGAGTATCTTTCGATTTCAGCCTTTCCATCTCGACGCTACATGGCTATAATGCTGATCTCCGACGATCTTGACGCGGGCGTCGAGATATGCGGTGGCCTTTGATAGATAGGTCTCGATAGTCCAAATGAATGAAACAGAAGAATACAACCCTGAAATGGGTCCTATCTTTGCTGCATCCTCTTTTCCGATTCCCTGCAAAGACTCCAATCTTCTCTTTTTTCTCTTCATCTCGTCAACCTGAAGCTCTGCGTCATACCTGTGGTCCTTCACTAGTACCCAAGTGAGAATTTTACCATCAAGATGGCCAAATCAGTTCTCCTGGGCCTCCCACCTATTACCCACGATAATAAGTTGATTTACAATGCTCTTGCTGAGACATCTCCCCTCCTTTTAAAGATGAATCCAGCTCCGCCAGGTACACCTCATGAGGACAAAGCCCCTAGAATGATCATTAGGACCTCAATCGTACTTGCGCTTGCAGTGATCATTGACTATACCCGTCTTTGGGTTCGCAGGTACCGTACATATGTTTTCGGTCCCAATGATATAGTCATTCTTCCTGCTGCAATTGGCTGCGTGTTATACCTAAGCATCAATATCATTACCGACTGGTTCCTACTCCCAGTGCCACTGATCATCATCTGGCGCCTTCAGATACCGCTTTCTTGGAAGATTCGTTTGATGTTCGTCTTCTGCATGAGTTTCATCTCATCTATTGCAAGCATCATCCGAAATATACTATCAGGACGGATCGGAGGCGACGTTACTTGTAAGTCCGCAAATGCTTGATAGCGTAAATACGGATTGCTTACAAGGCTATTCACAGGGGATTAGTATAATGTCTACGCTTGGGACGTCGTCGATATCTTTTTCGCTACAATCGTAGCATCACTTCCTGCTCTGAATAGTCTTGTTGCAAGGTATTAGCAGCTTAAAAACATGGAGCTTGTCGTCAACCGGCTACCTCCTCAAAAAAACCCGATCATTGACTAATGCTTATGGCAACACACGCCTGTCTGACAAAGACCCCAGGGATGGATTTAGCGATATCGCTGTCCAGCAGAAAGGATCATCGTCTTTAGACCGGTATGACGAGCCATGGACTGGCCATCCATCGGATGTCGAGCTCCAGACTTCTGTGCATCATGACTGAAACAGCGCTGAAGATTAGGAGGTTTCGTTAAGAGCCAGGAAAATGATACTCTTAGTATCAGGAAGTTCTAGGTACTTAAAAATCATTCTAGCTGCATTTCTTTTGGTCTATTAGGATTTATAGTGGTGGTACCTACAAGGCCTGGCAGTCTCAACTTCTCAAGTAGATCCCAAATAAATTCTTAGCGAACCACAGCCTCATCTCTAGAAGCACTCTTGCGGCCGAAGAGTCTAACACCTTGGCAGTCCGGCGTAGCAGTACCCACCAGTCAATATATCTCATCTCTCGCAGTTTGACACTATCGCAGCAACGTATCTATTACACTTGCCTTAGACTACCAAAGTGTTAGAATTTTTGACCGCACGAGTCTTGCTTCAAGAAGAAAGGTGAACAAGAACAACAGCCTTGGTAGAATTATTGCGAGCCTCGACTCTTACGCGGTATACCTAGCAACTAAGGGTGTCCCCAACAGATGTAGTTGCATACGGTGGGCCATTAGATACAAGCGGCCAAGAGGGCAATATAAAGTAGCTAATATGCTTATCATTAAGCTCACATACTGCTTGCTAATAAGCTCGCGCACTGCTTATCAATCAGCTTGCCAGCCATATACACCAGCTTACTGATGAGCTCGCACAATAATTATCAACTAGGGGCCCCAAGCAGAACAGCCAGACGGCTAGCCCCCGGGAGCCCGGGAGTCCAAGGCCGATGGGCAAGCTCCCCAGGGTGGCCCCTACAGAATAGGATGCGATCACCCTAAATTAGCGCCCGCATTCAAATCCGGGCGCAATCTGCAAGGCACCCTATCTACTATCCACCACCACCACCTCTTAGCATATTGTTACCGATGCACCCCCGGCCGAATCGCGTGGTTCTAAGCATCAAAATTTGGTGGTGTTGATGATCGTCCTAGGGTACCCCTACCGAGCATACCTATCGATCCCGAACATCAAAATTTTGGGCCCAAATTACGTGAGTTTTAGGGGCTCCTCTAGGGGTGACCCCTGGATTCATGTACGCAGTTGGGGGTCCGGGCATAATGGGCCTTGTCCATTGCGCCCGGGGATTCGTGGGGCCAGCCCGGGGACCAAAAGGGTTCCCAGGGCCAACGGCCTAGTGCTGGGGCTGGTGGGGCGGGGTATGGTCGTTACAGCGAATTTATAGCTAAAGTGGAGAGAAAATTTCTTCCACATCTCTCGCCCAATCGTCTGACATCTTTCGACGATCCTGCAGAATAAGTATATAACCTCCTTTGCCTTTTCATCCTGAGACTTTCTCACGCTTGATTTAAGGAGTAAGCTATGCCAACCCATCATGATTTACTATCTTCTTGGTAATTACTTATGCGGTATTTAGCTCTCAACCTTCACACTCTTCCCTCCCAAGCTAAGCTATTTAACACTATCTATATTCTAATGCCGAATGATATTGTCAAAGCCACCTAAGGGTTCATACTCATACCAAGCTCCCAAAGCCGCTTACAGTCCACTTTTTACAAAGCAGTGAGGGGCAACTCTGGTAGTTGAATAAATGCAAAAGGTATTATGTATATAGGTAAGTACTGAAGCATGCGTTCCTCGACACCTATTAGTGACGTCTGCAGTAATGATATGTCTTGCTTCGCTGGTGATGTTGTTGTCCGTGCGGGGTCCGGAGAAAAGAAGAGGAAGGCTACCAACGTGGGCTCACCACGACCCTGTTCTGGGATGACTAATTCGGTAGCGATATCTACATTGGGCGGCATCGATGGCCGTAAGGCATGTTCAACCTCGCCTAGCTCGATTCGCTGTTCTGTCAACTTCACCTGAGTATCCTTCCTTACCACAGATCTCAATCGCACCGTGAGCACTACAGACAGCCAGATCACCGGTCAGGTACACCCTGCCTCTTTTTCTCCTATAACCTGAGGCACCGCGGACAAGAAAGTCAGGATTCCTTGAAAACTTAACCAAGGTTACGTCTGAGTCGTGAAGTTTATCTCTGGCCAGAAGCGAACCTTCAATGGCTCGCTCACCGAACGCACCGATAGGAGTAAGTTGTAATGAATTTCAGTCCAATACCCATGCTATGCAGCCAATAACTCGCCCTACAACAGAGGGTTGGTTGCTTTCGATCACGCCAGCAATACAAACAGAGGCCCTACAAAATGAGGGTTCACTATCTGGGCACCAATGGAAATACAATTCTCAAAACGTAATATCACACCAGCTACCAATGAAAATTGAAACGCAAACTTACTTAGCAGGTCTATAACAGTTGATCAAGACTACCTTCTCTACCCATCTATCCACAAGGTCTTTTCGTATAGCCTCGCCACCGACAACGATTCTCTCGACATTAGGATTCAGATTATGCGCGACCTATAGCGTTATACAAAGTATATTTGCGTTTATAAAGCGATTCAAGTGTGGTAGATCATTCATCAGATCTTCTTCCGAGCGGTCAGAGTAGTCAGGATATCAAATACACTCTTATCAAAGGAGTAGGTGGCGAATCGCAATAATTATGTCGTACCCAAATGCCTTGATGTAGGTGATAGCGGCTGTTGAGGCGCTTGAGTGCTTCTGAATCATACCCATTGGTAAGCCCGTTCACCTAGATGTGAAAAGAGTAATGGCAGTGTTGTTTGGGAGTGTCTTAGGAAGTGGTACTAATTCATCGCGTGTACGAAGATGTTCCAGGATGTCACTGTTACTTGCACGCATCGGTTGATCCTGGATGTGAATAGTGGTGCAGTAGCAGGAGACGCCAGTAGAAGCCGAGCCTTTGTTTTTATTGCGATATATGGAGGCTTTCCAAATTCCCATTCAATTGAGAGACTAATCTTAGATAGAATTAGGAACGTACATGCCTTTGTTATGAATGAAGTAGTTGAAAATCATCAACTCGTATACATGCAGCCATGTTCTTTTCCAGCACACCTGGTACTCATAGCCCTTTTCCATTTGTCTCTTGCCAATGATTCTTGCAATCTCCCACTCTTCTTTCTCCATTGCTGTATCTGCTTGGTGCCGAGGTTGCTCGGAAAGAGATGAGATACTAGCAACAGCGCGAGGGGATCGACATTTGCTGCTGGCCCGCAAATTTGGCCATGGATAGCCTGCTGAACTGGATCGTAGGATAGTGCGACACTAGGAGAGATAGGGCGATTGGAGGGGCAGAGGGTATTTTTGGTGGTAATGGCAGGATTTAAGCAACCGTGTTTCTTAGTTTGTTCCCTCGGATGGGGACCGTAGAAATGTACGGTGCCAGTCTCAGGCGCTGTGCTCGTAACCCTGGTAGAACCGCCAGTTTCGCGAAGTTTGTCTTCGTCATCCTCCACCTGAAGTGTGTTAGAAGAAATCCCAGGTGCTGGTTAGATATGTAATGGGGGAATACCTCGACTGTCGCCTTCACTGGATTGACTTAAGTGTATTTTGTTCCCGCGTAGCTGGAAGTTCTGCAGAGAAGGGGCTGTCTGGAGATAAGCTTGGGTTATGCCTTTGTGCCTGCTTTGCGCTTGAAGGAATACCAAATGCCAGTCGCGCCCATGGCTGTCTTGTCCCTTTGTCTTCTCTTTCCATCTTCATCATCCCTGTGTCCCTTATCTGCCTCCTCTTTGCCCAATCTCGATGTCTGCTACGTCCGACACATCAGACGCTTCAAGGGACCTCCCAAAACACATGGACGTGCCATAGTCATTACTGAGACTTCTGGTATGCGTAGGAGCAGGTGTAGTGTCTTGAGGAGGGGATGGTGACCGGCCAAGGCTCTCGAAATAGCGCGGACAAGGCGTGCCACAGTATCGGTAGGCATTGTACGCGGGAAGATAGTCGAGTCTTAGTCGTTCGAAGGATCGAACACAATGGTAAGAGGCGGTAACGGCAGGTGGATTGGTGTGGTCCATCAATCAAAGTCAACTGAGGAGAGGGCAAACAAGTCTGTACGCGACGCGAGTACAGAGTCTTTTCTGACATCGACGTTCTCAACCAGCTGGGTACACCAGTCTGATACCGTACATCAGATCATTTCCTGTAAAGGCATAACCGAAGTATGTGTGGAGATGCGTAAGCCCACAGTCTCCAATCTTGCCTATATCCAGGTACTCTTTCATAATCTTCACCATGGAATCGCACATCTTTCAATTCACATCTCCCTCTCATTCCAGACTTAAGCCTGAGGCGCCTGAGGAGTCCAGGCTATGTGGGCATACCGTGCTCAGCGAGTATTGTAAGGATCTGTCCGTTGTGCTCCGCTTGTTCTTGATTGCCCCCCAAGCTCTTGAACGCCGCTCCACTGTAGGATCAGTAACATGTCGATGTCAACGTTGTACCAACCCACGATGTCATCGGTTGTGCCTCTTGCAAGCACAGCGATCCAGTATCTCCTGCTTGTAGGCTTGCAGGTCCTCTGCCGCGTGCGTTGTGGAGGTGTAGGAGGATGACGGCAGGGATAGGAATGGCGGCAACGACAGCGTGAGAGGAGAGTGGCGCAGAGGTAGGAAGGCAGGAGGATTATTGTTTGCGATGATCGTACTGTATACTGCCAGTGGTGGACGTGGAGGTGGATAATTGGGGATTGATGGTTTGGTCGATATGGGATGCCGTACTAGGAGTAGATCGATCACGTGCCGTGGGCAGGAGCTGCCAAGCCTTGACAGGCATCCTCAGTTTCAACACCAGCATCCAACTGCTTTATATGACAAACATCAGCATCTAACATAACAAAGTTGGCGTGATCTAACAGCACCATCAATGGCGTACAAGTTCACACACTCCCTTGTGATGAACAAGCTGGCTCGGGATGCTGCTCGAACCCCACCGCCTGCAGAGGGTTCGCCGTTTGGATATGTTAATCAGAATCTCACGACATCAGGCCGAACATTCGAAAGCCACGATCAACGAATGCAACAAGAGTTTCTCGGTCAGTATAAATTCATTATATCTCAATTCGATAACGTAGAGAGGAGGATGGATGGACAATTTAAAGAGCTGGAGAAGAGGATGAATGGACAGTTTGAAGAGCTGAAGAAGAAGATGGGCCGAGGGTTCGAAGAGGTGAATAGGGGGATGGACGGACGAATTAAGGAGGTGGACAGACGATTAAAAGAGCTGGAGAAGAAGATAGATCGAAGGTTCGAAGAACTCGACACCAATATAAGAATGCGATTCGAGCATATACAAAACGCGTCACGGAACTTTCTACGTACCAGAGGCTGGGAGGAGATCTATCCTGTGGGGAGATTAGATGCTCAAGGTGGGATTCATACACCAGAATATTTCCCTCGCACGGTGAAACGATTCTGGAGTCTCAAAGATCCTTCACAGAGTACGTAATCTAAAGACCCTGTAATAAATATACTTCGACTTACAGTGCATACAGTGGATCGACTAATATACCTCCTCCGCTTTTATAAGATTCATGGATACGAAGAATGGGGAATGGATGCAGACAGCTTTGCAGGAGATAGCAATTCAGACGAATCGGCTGAAAAGTCAAGCAAGTCGTCAGGGTTACCTATAACATTGGAGGTGGCTGTTCGATCGAACCCAGAAATCGCGCATCGAGCATTGGCAGCGTCATTGGGATTATCATATGATGGGATTCAAAGGTTCATGGAACGAGCCCAAGAGTTGGGCGAAGCTCGAGCAAAAGAACGCAGTAAACGCAAACAGGAGGAGCAGACATCTGAAGCAAAGAAGAGACGGGGCTTGAAAACATCATCTGAGGAAGGTACCGAAGTTACAAGTCCTATTAAACCTAGGTCGTCTCAACGAAGGAGGTAGGTAGTCATGGGAATGGAGCCTTAGATATAGTTTAACAAAAAGCTATCTCTAATGTCCCTGACGCCCCTCTCTCATCTACATTGGTTAAAGCCTGACTACTCTCGATCTCGATACCAGCCCAGGCTCGTTTACAATCTATGATATCAATCTCCCTTTGCGCATTTCTGCATGCTCCGGAGTGTTGCTGTATACAGCTACATCGTGACAAGGGAAGCCACAGCGTCCTTTTTATTTCGGGAGTGAGCCTATTATATCTCCTGATTGGTGGAATGTGTCCTGCCCGTCATATTACAAAAGGCTCTCAATGTGTAACGCTGAGGCTCGCGACGGTTTCAAATTTAATACTGAACTTATCTACTATGCTAATTGTCCGCTAATAGGCTTTTCGATATACTATGGCCGACTTAGGCGTCAAGATGCGAGTATTGAAGCTCTCGCAGGTATCAAACATCTTGAGGCGGGACTATATTCTCCCGGAGAAAGTCAGCATCTAGTAAAGAGACTCGCGAGACTTGCAAGACTCCTAATCCACAGGGTGCGAGAGTGCGACTTTGAATGCCCCTTGGCTAATCAATTAGAACTCATCTCTTGGAGAGGGATACTATAAGCTAGTCCTCTACCGCACTTATATTGCTCTATTTACCACGTTGACAGCCTTTCATAGTGAATGGGTCCCCTTTAGGGTGCGGGAAATTGGCTGCAGTCAAAGACCCAGATCCCGAGTTCAAAGCGCTGGCCAATACCATCAAAAATCTTTTCAAGGACATTGGCAAAGCCATTCTAGAGCCCACTGCTTATTAAGATGTTGCTGGACGGGCATTATGGTGCTCGGGAGTTTTCGAAGTTAACGGTCAAGAATAGAGGTCTGTTCCAGAGTGAATTGGCACTGGTCGACAGCATTGTTCCCATCATAGCCACACATATCTGCGTGCAAACCATCGAACACGTTATTGGGAGTCTTAATTATGTATTTAAGGTCATCCTTAGCATTGTCCGTTAGAAAATGTCACCTCTCAGCCCTATACCTAGCGCAGTCGCATAAATAGCAGAACACCTCCATAGAATACCAACCAAGTTATTATCAATATTTTAAAGGGTTATAAGCTCGGTCGCGTAAAGTATTACTAGATAGCTTCCTTTATATACTATATATTATATTCTTTATAATATTTTAATAGATATAAGAACACCGCTATAGTTTAATATATTTAAAAATATTATATTTTAATTATAATATATCTTTCTACTCTCTTAGTTATTCTTACGCTAGATATAAGTTATAAGTTTAATATAAATAAGAACGAGTAAAGACGAGCTTATAATAATAGAAATAAATAGAAATAAATTTAAATAATCAAGCTAAACAATATAAGATAGAAGGATTAAGTAGAGAAAAATAGATATTAATAAAGATATATTAATAATATCTACATCACGATAAGATTAAAAGAAAGAGTTATAGCTAGAGTAAAAAATAATAATAATTAGTAAAGATCTTAATAATATTACTACAAATCTACCTCCTTAATACTAATAGCTAGAAAGTTTTTCTATAGATTATTTAATATATTCTTATCAGTACTCTTCTTAATTTCCTTATACGAGCGAGATTTACGGGTTTAAGGAGATTATAAAGGATGGATAAAAATAGATTCAAGAGGAGTTATAGCTTGGAAAAGGTACACGGTCTAATGTATATAGAGGAGCGTTAGAAAATATCACCTCTCAGCTCTATACCTAGCGCAGTCGTATAAATAGTAGAATATCTTCATAGAATACTAACTAAGTCATTATCAATATTCTAAAGTTGTCTGTAAGGTACGGGCTGTAATATGATAGTAATCTGGTAGATTAAGGTCTTTCAAGCATCGGTTAGCTACTATCTGTTTTAGGTTATCTTGAGGACGTTGTAGATATCTCCATAGAGTAGGTTTACACGAGCTGTTAGGGACTGGGGCAGGTGCACTGGATGGTGGCAGGGCCCTAGTATGATCAGATTGATAGCTATGAGGAAGGAAGCTGTCTGAGGATCCCGCTGCTATCTATATGCGCTCGGCAAGCGGCTGGGCCCTAGCCCTAGCTCCCAGACAAATTCAAGGCAAGGTCATGTGAATACATAGAATCCATAGAGCTTACTCAGTTGACACAAGTTGCGTTCAAGTATAGCCAAACCCTTCCATGACAGGCCAACAGGCATATCCTTTCGTGATATCCTCTTCAGGATACATTAGATTCAGGACACGGCAATTCACAAATAATCAACAAGCATATGCAATACCAAAAAAGTAATTGGCAATATGATATCACTTACAACAATTATGAAATGCTTTATAAACAAGGAGAATGGAACTGATACAAAAGGGAGTAGGAATTAATAAAGAAGAAAGGAAACAAGTACAAAAGCGAAAGGTATATCCCTTGGTTGCGATGACTTGTGACATGAGGTCACTGCGGTTGACTATCATAGTTGCGAGCCGGAGCCTTGGGTTTCTGTCAAAAACGTCACTAAGACTGTGATTGGACGACAGCGCTTCCGCGGCAAGCTTCTGGAAATCCATGGTAATGTACCTTATTGGCGTATGCACAAAGGTCGCGAATCCTTGGCGCGCGAAAAAGTTTTTTTCACACATCCGCTCACGACCTTTGACCAAATTGTATACAAAGTAAAATATATAATAGAGCCCTTTTTTATACCAAATTTTTTTTTAATCTAATATTATTTATTGGTCCTATATAGCTCTATAATCATCTCAGCTAAAAAAAAAAAATTCTAAATTTTTTTGGATTTTTTTCACTATTTGGTGAGTGGGTGCGTGAAAAAAAACTTTTTCGCGCGCCAAGGATTCGCGACCTTTGTGCATACGCCAATAGATATTGACCCTGCTCGGTCCGCGTTTGTCGCTTCACGCCAAGAGCCTGCAAATGCTGATATAAAGTGAGTTTCTTGGTAACCTCGAATTTCTGCTGCACGGTAGGTTGACATCTATGACCGTTAAGCCGGCCGATGTCCTTATCTTAGGGGACTCTTGACGAGTGTGATCAGCGAAAATATCCTGCAGATGGTCCCTGAAGGAGGTAATATCCGCTCTGTTTTATCCAAATTGTTCCACGGCGATTGCCCTTTAAAGGATCTGCTCTCCGTGGCGTCACGGTCAGCGACGCGCTTGTCCAGCTCGGTTTGACTGGCGTTGCGGAGGACATGCCAACCGAGTTTAAGCTGATGGTTTCTCCCTTGGAGTAGATTGATCACGTTCTTTTTGGCGCCTTTGTCTACTAAATCCGGCTTCGTTTAGAGTCCTAAAGTTCTAATACCATCCAGGTCAAGTTCTTCCGCTTTTGCAATGATCTTTTGAGTCGCGATATCAATATTCGCCAGCACAATAACTAGCATCACAAAATGGGGGTTCTGCATGTACCCGTGAATAACACGCCCACCATTTTAATATCGTATTTGGTTGTCACCCCAAAGGCGGTTCGTTTGAAAATACCAGGGACAACGATCACGCTTAAGTGATCTTCTTCTAAGCCAGAGATCTCCAGGCGTAGGACGTCACTGGAGAATGTGCTTTTGGACTTGGACTCGTCCATCATGCATAGTGTCAACTTAATGCTAGCCATTCTCCGAAGTCTCAATGCATGTGCTTTGGACCCACCGAAGGCTGCATGGCGACGAAAAGGGATTATGCAAGAACTCAACGCCCCGAATCATGCCGGACGATCCTCGTTTCTCATATCCACAACAGCGAACCAATCAAGCACTGTCTAGGCAGCTCCAAGCAACTAGGTCAATGTAGTTCAATTCTTGAAATTAATTCCTATAACTTCAAGGATTGACGATGGCCTTAAGCGCGCTGGTAGAACTATTATAGAGTATATACCGCCGTTTGCCTTTCTTAAGCCTAAGAACATGGCATTAATTATGGTTAACCTTTTTTCTCTCTTCTTCCTATTATTTCATAAGGAGTAGTGGGAGGGTATCAAAGCGTTGAATCAAGTTGGAGCAGGATCAACAAGTTGATGAGTGATCGATTTGAAATTTGCCTGCAAGTACAATCTAGAAATAACTCTATGAAATGTTCAATATGTTTCATCCACTGCTTTCTTGCCTTACCTCGGCCATACTATTTCGTACTCTCGCAGCAAAAGCCTCTCCCTCTTGAGTGAACTAGGAAGCCCCCGATTCCTCGCTTGATTCCTTTGCGACAGTCTTTGGAAACGGTGCCCACTTTGCATGCAGCGAAGCTCCCAAACACCAACTCGCATTATCCAAGCAATACTTTACTGCATTAGCGTCCAAGCCCGTTTCAACATTCCAGCGTGAGACATCTGGAGCCAAGATTGCTAGATCGAAAGGTGCGGGCGCGTCGAGGAAGCGTCGCTGAGGCTCGTTGGCAGTCTTCTCATCTTCGCTGGCGAAGAGATAGTCATCTGATTCGCTGGTATCAAATGCCTCCGGCATATGCTCCCAGAAAACGTTCATTTGAATATCACCGTCCTCACTGAATTTAGCGTTGTAAATCCCCGCAGTCGAAGTAATGGGCTTGGTATCTTTAAGACTATCCATAGATCTAGCCCAGTATCAGCAAGTTCATTATGGCGTTTTCATACTTCAACTTACCTGAGAGCCTTGAAATCGTTTAAAACTCCAACGTGATTCCGTAAGGTACCCAAAGCCTCTTTCTCTGCATCGTGCAGCTCCACTTCGGCGCTGAAGCCATAGTTTCCCTCGTCTATATGATAGCGTTCGTCATCAGCGTCATAGTAAGATCTGTTGTAGATGTTGAACAAGCTATTATGCTCCCATTCGTGGTTGCTGGTGTAGTAGTCGTAAGCGAGCCAAAGGGACATAGGCTTTGTGCTAACATTCAACAAAACAACATAGTTAGTGGTACAACGGTCCAGCTTTCCACCATCAGCTGTGGAACCTGTTCGAATCTCGTCCAGCCAGCCGAGTGATAAGAATGTCATGGCACTCGTATCCTCCAACTTCTGTGGGTGTAGATCGGTACCGAGAGTCAGAGTAGTACTTATTCCAGCATTCCGAGCCTTGTCTTGAGACATAATACTCGTACCTGGGTCGTGGGCATGATCAAAGTCATTGCATACGAGATTCAGCCAGCGAATTGGCGTTCCACCTTTGTGTGCAAAGGTGAAGTAGTGTTTTTTCAGGATGTAACGCTTGGTGGCAGTGCTAAACAGGTGAATTGGCTCGTTTAGCCCGCGCTCGGCTTCATAGAGGAAATTGTTCAAAGCTGAGAATTCTGGCTTAGTTGAGAGAAGTCCGTTGGTAAAATCGGTCGCGGTCATACGTTTGCTGACACGCTTGGTGAGAATGGCTTTGCGTGGGTCATCTGTGTAAACTTTAGAGTTAGTATCCTTATTACCGTGAGAATGGGACTTGGGTTTAGACCAAGGTCTGCAGAGGATAATTTGCCGGTTTAGATATTGCATACGTACCATGTGAGCTGGGCTCGGTGTTTGGCGGAGGCTGACGCGCCGCCATACCCCCTTTGACTAGACACTCCAAGAGATCTCGGCGAATGGTGATAGTTTCCATGACAAAATCGATATTTGAGGAGCCCTTAAAGAATATTGGAGAAGTGAAAGAAGACCATGGAATAGATGTCGGTGGCGTAAGAGAATCACCTGTATTTAATGAATACGATCCGGGTCCAGCATTCATAAGGTTATAGGAAGGGGCTGACTGAGGTTCTGATCTAGGAGAGTCCATGATGATGCGATCAGAAAGTACTTGAAATGGAAAATGAGAAGAGCAGAGTTCTAGTGAAGATGTGCTGAGACGTGTGTTTTGTAATGGTGTTAGGCCTTTGTTGTAGGTATAGCAGTGTGTTGATGAGCAAACGAGGAGAGCGCAAGAATAGTAAAGATACAAGGCGGTGGGATGTTGTCTTTGTTTTATATTGCAGCTAGATAACACCGAGCCGAGGCATGATGAGGTCACATGACCTTCACAAAGACGCGCGCTGGTAACACTTGATCAACTGATTCCGATTGTGACACTTTTTCATAACAGTAACAAATATGACTTAATCAACAAATATGATAGATGTTTGGCGCTTCAATGAATTCCTTGTATTGGAAAAGCGAGGCCATCATCTGTCCTGATTTTACACGCTTGGCTCTTTGATCTAAAACGCGAGTGTCCTTTCTACTGACAATACAATCAACGAGGGCTCCTATAACAAATTCGTTTGCACGGCTATGTTTGTGCTTTAGCACAGAGTATTTCATAAGGTTGCTTGATTTCTCTTTCGTAAAACTTGATTGATGGAGCTTCGACGCTTTGATTCTGACGTTTGCTTGTTTGGAAATGTCACCGAATGCAATCAGTCTAGTCTGTTGGTATCATCCTGAGCTTTACTCAAATCGCGCATGTTATCATTACTCCTGAAAAGATACATAAATAGATACACCACCTTCCCCCATTCCCTGCCTACTCAATCAATGACCTTTATACGACCGTATTCAGATTACCTTATCGTCTCAATTCTCATCTCATTCACCAGTCATGGGCGTGACCTTGTACGAAGAAGTTCCTCGACCGTATATAATAACTTCTGATGGTAAGTACAACTTGTTTGGCCTTATCTCTCAAAAGGAAGCTGCTTGTTATTTTTTGACGCCAAGTACAGTCGAGGTGGTATCTGAACCTTGCTAGCGTCTCGTTGGAAACAATTGAATCCTAATTCGATATCACCCACTGATTTGGTCTACAGTAGCCATCGACTGGCCTGATTATGTCTCGGTCGAGACAGAACCCAGCGTTCAAGCATTATTCGAAATTCATGCCCAAGCCATCTTGCAAACCATGCCTATATTCGAAGCGTACTTAGATGCTGCGGAATCTCTTAGCTTCGAAGCCCATACGAAGGACTTCTGGGATCTTATCGACTTATTGTGGTGGGAGACCCAACATAACTATTCTCGTATACTTCAAGACAAGCAGCAACGTTCGGACCCCAAATGTTACTATTTGGACGTGGAACTGGCTACTCCTCGGTTAGAAGAGAATAAGGAATTATGGGATAAGCTTTTTAGTGCACTCAAGAAGATTAGATCTCAACTTGGTAAGTAGCCATTATTCTTTTATATAGGGCAAGATCTGACTCGGCCCTTTGCTCTAGAGAAGTTTTTCGACTGGAGTCAAATTGCTTTCCTGCGTAATTATTGTCCAAAGAGAATATCGGCATATTCTCCTATTGAGCTATTAGCCCGATGCAAGGTCTACAATCGTACTTGGTCCAACTTTGAGGATTTCATCCAAGATACCAGCCAACTACCTCGTGCCCAGCCTAAGGAGAAATCAGACCCTATACAAGGCCCACCGAGGTTTCTCGCACTGATGTGCATACGCGATGACAACGGAAATTGCTTCGTCATTACTGGTGCTTCGAAAGCAAAAGTCGCCAAGCTGGATATTCTTGATGCTTTCAGGGTTCGAAGACAGCAGGCACATGAAGGAAGACTTACCCAGGAAGAGAAGGCCGTCTACAACAAAGCATACGAAGATTACCGCACAGCACTTCTGAAGATAGATCAGCACTCCTTACCGGACAGCACTTCTGAAGGTCATCACGACGATCCGTACTACAGGCCTAGCAAGAAAGCGATTAGAGAGGTATTCCTTGCAAACCAACCAATCCATCATTGCTCTTCAGGCTCATTCGGCGATGGACCAATGGCCACAACTCCCTTCAATACGGACAAGCCTGCTGACAACACTACGGACAAGCCTGCCGACAACACTACGGACAAGCCTGCCGACAACACGAAGTTAGCACATCGATTCAATGTCGCTACTATGAGCGCCCGGACTGTTGCCTTCAACACAAAGACGAATGAAGTGATGAAAGCATGTAATAGATGCCACATTCTTTGTCTTTCAAATCAGCTCAGTGTACCCGCATTGGATGAGCTCCTAAAGGACCCCCAAATGCAACAATTTTTAAAGTTGTTCCCTGCACTGGCCTGTGCCGAGGTCATTACAAATGCCCATGCTTGCAGGCTACTTCACCCCAGGTCTGGCTTTGAGATGGAGGAGACTCACCATCTGTGCTTTAAATCCACTCGGGACTCTTAGCGCGCGAATCAAGCAGGGAATTTGAGGGTCTTCACTACCGCTTCCGGGCGTATGAAGCGTTTTGTCAAGCAGTTATCTAGGATTTATAGTGTATCAATAGTTCTCTAAAGAGCCATTTCGAGCTTACACAATTGCTTGCAGTTCAGTATTCTATTAAATTATAGATCTCATTGACGAAGTCGACCCTCCTAAGATATAATTGCAACGATTTTTCGTGACTTTGTCTCAGGTACTTTAAAAGCTCACGGCGGCCAAGTTCCTCTACAGCTTCCACAGGGAGACAACCTTGCCAATCACTGATTACTGGGACAGCACCGCGTCAAAGTAGCAAGTCCACCACTTCTGTTTAGCCAAGCTCAGTTGCTCGCTACAAGCTGTCCCCTGCCGGCCGTACCAGATGCGAATGAGATTGTTTGAATCGTTTAACTCTGTCCTCAACTTTCTCATTGTTGATGAATAGGGACAATACCGAATCCGGACTCCCCTAGCTCTTGAGGCTCATCTTGAGAATACCAGCTCAAATAGCATAGACGATTTTATAGTCCTGCAAGGCATGGGATTTGAAGTGGCTGTGATTTGTAAGTTGAACGGACTGCAATGAGTATCTAGGGTGCGGGCAGGTGAATAATTTGCCTTCCGGAAGGTATTTGAGGAAGGTTTTCGAGATACGGAATGTACAGATGCCGAGGTGGGGTGAATAACATTGCAAAACATCGAGTTCGTGTGTCCGCCGCTAGCTTATCATCTCCCAAGTAGGATAGGCACTGCGTACCAGAGCACTGCATAGGGTAAATATCTAGTCTTTCATTGGCCTACACTAAATATACATAGTGTCAAAGTCCTAGCTGGGAAATAGCAATGTTATAAGATACGCCCGTTCGCGGAAAAAATAAAGTGGCCCAGTGGGCCCTGTGGGCTCCGCGCGACCTGTGTGCTAGTTCTCAAGGCAGGTATTCCCAAGCGTGGAAAAGACTCGTTCTTGTGGTGATACAAAATCCTATTAATAAATCGCCACACTTAAAATTCCTTATTACTGTACGTATATAAAAACCGTACCCATCAGCTCAATTATGAAACCTAAATCCCAAACAACACTAATACTCCCACCCGCAGTCTCCTATACTCCCCCTGGCCCCTTAATTCCCTTCCACAGACCAACCCTCAACATTGCCCTTCGTTTAGAATCCATCGGTGCAGGGGACACCAACCACGCCGGGTTCAATGCCGCCCGTGGCATCTTCCAGCTCGGTGGCGTTAAGACATGGCGGATTATACTCGGGTGTAACATAGCCCGACGCATCTTCATGAGGGAGATCACCTTGAGGCAGCGGTCCGGCGCTGGTGATGCCGAAGAGGGAAGCGAAGGCTAGGAGGAGGATTTGAGTAGTGCGGAGATGCATTTTTGCGATGATATTCGGTACGGTTGATTAAGAGTGGTCTGATGGATGTGGTATGTGAATAAGGCTTTTGTATGTCGAGGTTGATTTGGAGGAGGTTTTTTATCTGTTATGTAGATATGTATGGGGGGATCAGGAAGCATTTAAGTAGGTAAAAGACTGAAGGCGTTATGAGGTACATATAAGGAGAAAGCTTGATACGGTTTCAAACAAGAATAAAAGATGAGACAATGCTTTACTTGCTACTTGGAGGTGCACAGGAGGCGAAAGCTTGATACGGTTTTAAAGTAAAATAATAGATGAAACAATGCTTTACTTGCTACTTAGAGATACACAGGAGGCGAAAGCTTGATGCGGTTTTAAAGAAGGATAAAAGATGAAACAATGCTACTTGGAGGTACACAGGAGGCGAAAGCTTGATACGGTTTCAAGGAAGAATGAAAGATGAAACAATGCTGTACTTGCTACTTGGCTTTGTGCCACAGATTTCTGCCAGAAAGAACCTATTATTGTCCCGTCCCCGCCTTTGTTCTCTAAAATACCTATTCGAGTTCTAAGGGATATTAAACACAGACTCCTGACAGTGGGAAGAGCCACTATATATATAGATAAAGGAGATTCGTGCCAAGACTAGTTGCTCAAGTTGCTCAATGCATGAGTATCTTGATCATCTTGATTACATCGGGCAATAGAAGAGTTCACCTATTAACCGTATAACCCCCTAGAGATACCCTAAAATCTGGTCACCTAGGCACTAGGATTGGTCTTTGGAGCCAGGTTTCTTTAGCGCAAATGATGTTTCCTAGGGGACCATCTTTAGGGGTTTCTAGGGGTCAGCCCTACAGGGCTATACGGTTGATAGGTAATTTAGTATTCGATAATGAACGTCGGGCCGACCGGCGGTTCCCAACCAACCCCCCAAAAACACCACCAAAATGGGCCCCTAAAGTGATGCGCCCGGGCCCTAAAAAATCAGCGATAGCCGCCTTGGTGTTCATATCGAATACTACACCGAAAGTATACGGTTGATAGGTAGGTGAGTCCTTCGTGCTTGTAAGGATTCTCAACGGAATGCCTGGAATGCCTCGTCATCGGAAGACTTTGTACCCTTGTCCTTCTGCCCGCTTCGCTCAAATCCAAGCTCGCCGCCTCTCTTACCGCCGCCAAACCCGCGAAGGTTCAACAGATCTACCTAACGGTCGCCCTTACACCCTTGGTCTCCGGAGGCGGTAGCGGTACGAAATATTCTCTCGCTGCACTTATAGCCTCAGGCCCAGTCTCGAATAATTCAAGATCTACCCGTCTAAATAACGTAGCTAGCCCAATATAAAACTGCGCCCAAGCAAGGTTCTGGCCCAAACACCATCTTGTCCCTTTGCTGAAAGGCACAAAAAAGCGATCTAGAGACTTCTCCTCTCTACTAGGTGCTGACGCCACTTTGGCAGTCGTAAGCCAGCGGTCTGGATTGAAAGTAAAGCAGTCATTGAAGACGGAGGAAGTGTGCTGGATATAAGAGGACATGCTGAATGGTGTGCCGGGCGGGATGGAGTAGGTGTCATATTGGATAGCTTTGTGTTTTGAGATGCGAGGGAGGCGTTGGGCTACGCCGTAGCCTAGTCGGAGACCTTCTTTGATTACGGCCGTGAGATACGGAAGCTGTTCTAGCTCTGACCAGGTAGGTTTTTCTGGGTCGCTGAAGCTCGCTTCTCGCAATTCTGTTGTCAATCTTCGCAGAATTTCCGGGTTGTGAAGAATGTGAAAGCTTGTGACAGACAAGGTGGTCTTTGAAGTCTCGATTGCGGCACCTACAACACCTGCAGCTTCCTGTTGAAGCCTGGTGACGGTTTTCTCCTGCGGTGGGAGGTTCGAGCCGAGGATGTCGGTAAACACCGTCTTGTGCCTTTCTGTTGAATGTTTCTCGTGATCTAATTCTTTGATTTTGATGATTTGTTTCTTGATCTCCTGCGCGGTACTTCAGAAATCGTACTCCCAATAGTATGACAGGAATTACTTACATTTTGAAAACTGAAGACAGGCTTCATGCCAGGATTTAACAAGCCAACGAGCCAGTCGGGAGATGATTGCAGCAGCTTGAGAAACCATGGGAAATGACCAGCTACATGAATACCAAGTGCTAGCTCCTTAAGAGACTTAGTGAAGGGTGCAATAAAGCCGGGATAGCTCCTTTAAAGATTCGGTCAGTATTATGTACAATATTGCATCAAAGGAAATGTTCACGATTGCCTTTACGCCTGATGTCACACTCTGGGATATCATCAATAACGTTTGGAGTCCGCACTTACACGAAATTGTAGTCAAATCCCAAACAATAATTAATGATGATATCAGCAGTCACCGCCCCCCAAGCGTCGTTCAATGTTACCACTTCGCCGGTACCTTTGTACTCGCGTAGCAGACGGTCGCAGAGCTGATCCATGCGCTGTTGAACGAACCATGAGAAATTACTGATTGATTTTTTGGAAAAGTGGGGATTCAGTGTCATCCTCCGACTACGGTGAAGTTCATGCTGAACGGTAGACTGCACCGCTCCTGGAAGACCAAATCGATCTAGCCATTTCGGCATCTTTTCAAAAGGTGCGCTGGAGGCGTAGGCGACGTCATAGAAGTCGGGGTCTGAGACATGAATCTCATCTGGGTTGATTCGAATAATTGGACCTGGAGGCGAACTATGAATCAGAGTGGTATCACAATTGGCGGGCTTATACACACCATACTGCTCATGCCATTTTTGAAGCTGAAAGGTGAATTGTCCCCCTTTAAAAACATCATAGTATGTCTCAACCCAGCCCGTGGCAGCCGTGAGCTTGGAACCTGGGAAACGAGCCACCGGACTGAAGTATAGCCGGTAGATTACTACTGCAATGAAGTAGAGAATGCTCCCGAGAACTAGATATGGAGCAACGAAGCTCAGCTTGCTGTTCTCCATGGTGTATTTCAATGATGACAAGGCGATGAATTCGCAGCCACGAGCTGTAAAGCGTCTCAAGAAATGTTTGGAGGCTTAAAAATTCCCATCAGGTCTAATTGGTCTACTCATCTGCAAGCCATCACGTCATTATCCGTCAGCAAAATTCCCGAAAGTGTCAGGAGTTGATAAGCTTGCATTCTTTCAGGTCGCGCATCTGCGTACACCCCAGTAGTCTCCGCGTACGCCCAGTTTGGCTGCGCGTACACCCGGCTCAGCCCCATTGCCGCAGGAACTACGATGCATGATTAGCTCTCATGCATAGAGTTTCATCCACCGTGACCACATGGATGGATTCGAACCCTGCAGGAATCTCAGTGCATCATGCAGGATTCTCAGTGCATCATGCAGGATTCTCAGTGCATCCTGGCCGCCTGTTATCGATTTCAAATGCGTAGACAAGATAGGAATTGATGCTCCGCTGCAGCTGCAGTAGTACAATCTTTCGAGTTCCTCCAACCGCCAGTTAAATTGACATGCTTCGTCCGTGTTCGTCCGCTTCGGACGAAGAAAGCATCCGAGCTTCATGAGCACGGTGAGAGCATGCCCCCGGCTTTTCTGATCTTGCAAATGCAATTTCAAGGAAACATCTAAGCGCTGAATTTGAGACTGAGGCTATTGTAGTACTCATTAGCTGTTAACTTACAATCGTCGGCTTGGCCAGGATGAATCAATGAGAGTGAGACCGTTGGCACACCCAGACTCAGGACTTCCCTCCATCATAGAGTCTCTGTCAATACAACTGTATAGGTACTAGTGCTCCTCTGGTCACGGTGGAAAGCAGCGAAATGAGGCTATACAATATTTTATTGGTTGGCCGAATCCTCAGCTCTAGGCCTCTACTCGTCGCTGCCATGGGCCCAGGCTGATGCCACTGGCTGCTGACAGGGAGCAAGAAAAAGGCCCATCGCCGAAAACCCCCTCCGTCTATATGACAGGAGACCTGGGGCATAGTGGCAAAAGCTATCTATCTGAAAGATGTATACAGGCGTGGGTGGGTGGGGCGAGCTTGCAGCTCAGATGCGCAAAAATGCAGAAAAGGGGTGACAGAGATGAAAAGGACTGAGGAGCAGTCGATCCCTGATCTCCCGAGCGCGCCGGTGGCAGCTAGATGTCACCGGCAACGGTGCCATCGAGTACTAACCACCAGCTAAACTGGTGCCATCTGCAACTTTTGAAGATCGGAGCAAAATCTTGACGGAGTATACCGACATAAACTACCTAAATCAAAGCACCATTTCTATGTAGGTCTATATGTAGTTGTAGCTGTCGTAAATCGTCATGATCACGCTCCCAGACAGGCGATTGTGAAGTCCGTACTATTGTACTCGCGTTCGACATATTACTCATATATCAAGCTTACACAAGTGTCGCAACGACCGGCCGCACGCTAAGTATTCCTGGCGGTTTCCAACGTCCAGTGCTGCCTTGACTATTGCCGTACAAAGCGAGGTAAAGCTTTTACGCTGCAGGTTTGATTCTTGTAGTAATCTTCTCACACAACGCAATCAACGACGCCGCATTGGTGATGTCGAGAGTCGTAAGTTCAGCTCCCAACTCCATGCGAACCCAGTTTCTGAATTCCACCGCGGCCAATGAATCCAGCCCGTAACTACTCAGAGGCTTACCAGGCTCCATTGCGTCGCTTAAACGAAGCATTGCCATGAATTGTCGGTTTACAACTCTAACCATCGCGTCGAGGATCGCCTGGTGCTCGACGCTGCCCTTCACCATAAGGAAGAGGGCTTGGATCTCTTTGGAGCCGTCTTTGCCATCATTACCCTTCGCGCCGAGGGTATCCCCGAAACAGAGACCGCCAAAACGAGCATCGACGAGCAGCTTGGAAGTTGCCTGTTGCGGAACAGCAATACTGGTAATGAGCTGCGATGATCCTCGGTCAATTGGTGCAACCTGCTGGATGATTGAGTACCGAACAATCTTGTGAAAGAGCGCTTCGTTAATGGGAGTCCATGCCGAAGTATCGAGGGCAACCATCAGATCACTATGTACGCTCATGTAGCCGACATCTTCAATGGCACCAAGGTCAATGGTATCGGCGGCTAGTCCAAGCTTCCGTCGGTAAACAGCAAAGGAGTCAAGGAACACATTGGCCGCTGCATAGTTGGCCTGTCCCTTTTGGCCTACAACACCTGATATGCTGGAAAGCATGGTAAAAAAGTCAAGCGGAAGTTTCCTTTCAAGAGCTACATTGTGAAGGTTCCGAGTTCCTTGCACTTTAGATTTGATAGTTGTGTGGTATTCGTCGATGGTCATTGAGGTGAAAGGGCGGTCCTGTAAGATATTAGATATACACATAGACGATCCAAGATTTACTCACCCTCAGAACCATAGCACCTTGAATGATACCACCTATTGGCGCAGTTGCATTTTGGAAGGCACATTTGACATCGTCAACATTAGACACGTCCCCAATTGCAAGGTCGACCTGGCAGCCTTCATTAGAAAGGTCTTTAAGAATTCTTTGTGAACTTTCGTCTTTATATCCGCTCCTTGACATTACAACGAGGTGTCTCGCGCCGTGTCTGGCCATGTATACTGCCAGACTACCACAAAGACCTTTCAACCCTCCGATGATCAGATAAGAGATGTCGCTCCGAAGGTGGAATTTCCGCGGTGCTGGTCGAACAGGGACTTCGATGGTGTTTTGGGAGGCATTTGAGATTACGATTTTGCCAATATGATTTGCACCTCGCATGAATCTAAAGGCCGACGGGATATCATCAAAAGTGAAGGTCTTGATCGGGGAGATAGGCTTGACGTGTCCTTTATCAATCAGTCCCATGAGTTGAGTTAGGAGTCTATTCATAATGTCAGTAGGCATCAGCAAGAAAAGTAAAAGGCCTTACCTCGCAATCAACGCATCGGAAACGTGCTTATGAGACATGTCGAAGCAGCGAAAAGAAGCATTCCGTCCGAAAGGCTCCATAGATAGATAATTGCGATCAAGCATGTCCTTTTTTCCAAGCTCAACCATGGTGCCACCGTTCGCTATGCAGCGCCATGACTCATCAAGCAGGTCTCCGGTGAGCGAGTTCAATATAACATCCACCCCATAGCCGTCAGTTGCGCGCATCAAGTCAGCAGAGAAGGTTATGGATCTAGAGTTAAATATATTGGCGGCCGGAACACCGAAGTTTTCTGTGAGGAAAGTGCGTTTCTTATCATTACCCACGGTAGCAAAGACCTTGATCAATTAGCAGAAGAATAATATCGATGCGAATTACCTACCTCTGCACCCAAGTATTGGCAAAGCTGGATAGAAGCAAGCCCCAACCCTCCTGTAGCCGAATGAATCAAGATACGCTATAAAGGTGAGCAATATTTTTTGAAAATCATGGTATTACTTACATGGCCTCTTTGAGTATTGGCAAGGTCAAACAAACTATATATAGCCGTCAAATAAACACTAGGCAGTGTTGATGCTTCCTGAGAGTAGGTCAGCACTGTATCTCATTGTCATTCAAGACGAACTTACTTCAAAGGTCATATCATCGGGAATCGCATATGTACGTTCTTTGGTGGCAATGATTCTGTTACCAAATGTCCCTTTTTCAAACACAAGGACTCGTTGCCCAACGCTGAAGTGCGAAGCCAGTGGTCCAGCTCTTCTGATAATGCCAGCCCCTTCAAGTCCGAGGAGATGCTGATTTTCGGGAACAATGCCCATAGTGATAGCAACGTCCTTAAAATTCAGGCCTGCCGCAGCAAGTTCCACCTCGACGCAGTCATCAGGCAGCGGTAGTTCGACCGTGTCGACTTCTGAATATTGTAAGCTGTCGATAGTGCCTAATCGCTCGCACTGCAATCTGATGGTGGTCTCCGCTCTGTGTATATCTCGAACGCGAAGTTCAGCGCCTTGCCTATTCTCCGTTTCCGCAGTGTTGATGAGATGGTTCGGGAGAATCCTGCATATCGATATGACACCGCCCCTTTCAACATACTCATTTTCAACATGTGTTTTGGGGGCTGGCTGTTGCAGAGTGTGTAAAACGGAATCAATGGCTTCAAGAGTCTGGCTGCCAGAACTGCACTCCACATCCAGAGTCGTTACACTGACGCTTGGGTCTTCTGCTCGAACCGTTCGGAAGAGACCATGGACCATAGCTTTCTCTGGTTGAGTGACATCAAGCTGCGAGCCTTCTGTAACCCAGAGAATCCTGCTTCCAACTTGACTTAAGGCTTTAATACCCTCCCACTGCTCCTCACAAATTGATGGGAAGAAGGGAGATGAGAGGTCATCTATGACCAGTACTATACTTTTAAGCTTAAGAGAGGTGAACGGCGGTGTATGCTCTACAATAATCCAGCCGGCGCGCTTGAGGCCATCCTCGATATCGTGAGTAATAGGAGTCGATTTTGAGAATCGGACTATATTGACCTGATTGCTTAGAGCTGCCTGGACAGTGCTTGACCTTGACTCAGCAGTGGCTAATGTGATGGATTGCTCTTTTTTCGAGACGTGGCGCGTTTTATGAAATCCATTTGACTCAAGCACTGTTTTCAGAGGATTGACCTTGTCGCAGAGTTGCCTTTGTGACGCATTTGGCTGGACCAGCAGCAATTTGCCATCATCAGACAGCAAAGATCTAGCATTGTTGACAATAGTTGGCATAACGTCTGACTTCAGTGTAGGCAATCGAACGATGATAAGACCATAGGCATCTTCGATCGATGGTAAGTTAGCTGTTGGCTTGCTAATGTCGAGCAAACTGAATTCTGTGTTCCCTTTGTCTTTATACTTTTCTCGAGCACTTATCAAAGCGTTTGCATCGACTGATGTGTAATGATATTGAGCGGCCGCTGCTCTAATTGACGTGTCGGGAATGTCCTCGTGGAGCCATGCACTTGTCGAATCATCGGGTAACATGTTAACTTCCACGACTTTCAAATTCGGATTCTTATGCGCTACCATATCGATAAGCTCATTCGTGAGATGGTCTTGGTCGGGCTTCAGAGTCTTCGCAATCTGACCAAGTGCTTGTTGAGACAAGAATGTGATGTCTGGCTTCCAGGTAACCTTACTATATTTGTGTGCTGCGTATGGATCTTCTTGTGTGTCGAGCCTATGATAGCGGAGACCTGACACGCGGAACAATAATGACCCATTGTGAGGATCATATACCGAGGCATCAGACATGTAATTTTTAGTTTCCTCACGACGGCCAAGGCCGACGTACCTTGAAGTCGTGTCGGCGATGGCAGTATCGGGACGGTTTCTGGATGTGATGACGACCGAGTCGATGATTGCAGGTACCAAGACATTGTTGATACCGCTCCTGTTGCCGTTCCACAGCGACGGAGCAGAGGATTGCAGGCAGTTGTCGATACTGACAGGGTGAACAGGATAATGCGATTGCGAAAACTCAGACTCAGGCTCCGTAAATGATAGTAGGGACCGACTGTGTCGCTCACCAGATATTGATTCGACCTCGAGCTGTTTCTGGAACATTGGGCCGAAATTGTAGCCTGCATCGTTCATGGCTTTGTACCACGCTTGACCCGGAGTGGTGTGTGTCAGAGGTTTCAATGTGGCTTCAGATGCTTTGATTTCGACTTCTTCCTCTATACGAACCAGACCGCGGCTGTTCTCTTGCCACACACTATCATTGAGCGAGGAGATCACAAATTCGTGCCAGTCATTTCTACCTCCGGGGACGGGAGCAAGAGTAAGCATAATCTTATGATCTTCACCTTCTTCCAAAACCAGCGCTTTGTCAAAGGTCACATTGCGAAGTCTGTACTGAGGATTTTCAATGGGATTCTTGCCTTCAAGTTGTGAACGGGCTTCGTTGCTCTGATATATCGCCTCGACAGCCATTGCCATAAAGCCCGCAGCGGGGAAGACAATTTCAGGACCCATCTGCACACGGATTAGATATTTCGCTATCATTATGACTGAATCGACTAACCTTATGATCCTTGAGCCATGGCAAACCACTGATTTGTAAAGTCTTCCTCCAGGTCGGAGCGTGCCATGAAGTACCCAAAACTTTTGACCCGAGTAGATCATGATGGGGAAACATTCGATTGCGCCAATCTTTACTCGACTCGTTTTCGTACCAATATTCGCTCGAATGATTCCACGAATAATTGGGAAGATCAACGATGACTGATGGGGTGACTTCATGGGAACCTACAATATCTGTATTGACCTTGCCAAGGTCGACCACGCCGCCAGAGGCGAATAATCGTCCAGCAACATCGTATGTCGACAAAATTGAATCTGTACCTCTGCTCAATGCGGTGCAATACTGTACGTTAGCGCCTTGAGATCCTAGCTTCGTCAGGATCTGCTTGACGGGGCCAGCAAGCGCATTGCTTGGGCCGAGCTCGATGAGGAAATTAACGCCATCCTTTTCAGATACCATGGCTTGCGCAGCTTGATCAAACATAACTGGAGAAACCATATTTTTCTTCCAATAATGAGCATCGGTCGACACTTCCATTTTGCGACCTAAGACTGAGGAAAACATTGTCACATTGCCTTGTTTTGACTCGAGATTCTCAAAGTCTGCTGCCAGCAGAGCTTCATAGTCTTCACCAATCTCCTTCATGAAATGTGAATGGTAAGCGAGATTCACCTGGAGTAGTCGCGCAAAGTGACCATCTTCGACCAGTTTCGTTTTGACTGCTTCTAATGAGGGGAGGCTGCCGGATAAAGTGACGCTGTTAGGACTGTTGAAACATGCGATTTGAACAGTTTCGGCCGAGCTTTGAATGTATGGTTCGACCTGTTCGGGACCAAGACCAACAGCCAACATACCGACTGAAGATGCACCGGTCTTGCAGTTCTTGGCAGCCTGGCCACGATAGAAGGCGGCTTTCAATGCATCTTCTTTGGACAGATAGCCGGCGGCGCAAGCAGCTGCCAGCTCACCGGAGGAATGGCCGACCACGGCCTTCGGGGATATGCCCCAATCCTCAAAGATAGCCATGAGGACCAGCTGAAGCGCAGTCACCAGCGGCTGTGAGAACTCTGGGGATCGAAGCAAGTCGGGACTCCTAGGCTCCACCAACTCTTTCAATAGTGACCAAGAAGGTGGGTTGGGAGTGCTCTGCAATACATCGTCAAGATGCTTGAGTAATAATGATGCTGTAGGAAAATTCTCCACGAGGCTTTTGCCCATTCGAGACCACTGAGCTCCCTGACCTGTAAAGATGAAGCCAACTCTAGGAGTCTCCGTACTCTTCTTTTGGTATATGAAAGCAGCTTCATTGAGCGCCGTGCTCTGAGCCACAACGTAGCCGCGGTTATAGTGGTGCGTCCTTCGTTCTGAGAGTGTGTAAGCCAAATCGGGCAGAGCAACTTTTACTCTTGGGTTCACCAAGTGTTGTCGCATTTTCTTGGTGTATGTTTGGAGGGATTTGTCATCGTTCGCCGAAAATACCAGTACAAAGGGACGTCCGTGTTTGACTTCGGCGTCGCTGAAGAGGTCGTCGTTGCCTTGCGAGATGGAAGATATGAAGGCCGTTTTCGCGTCTCCAACTAGCTTTTTTGCTTCTTCCAAAACCACGTGTGCATTAGATCCTCCATACCCGAATGAATTGACACTTGCTCTCCGCACTTCGGTCTTCGGGAACGGTAACGCGGTACGGGAGGCGCGGACTTTGAGACTCTGGAAATCAACTTGAGACAATATTAGCATGACCATTCAGGGCGAGGATATTGTTGGTGCACTCACTTTTTGGATTGGGGATTATGAAGGTTGGAGTGCCGGGTATCACGCCATGCTCGATGGTGAGGATAGCTTTGAGAAGACCTGAGATGCCTGCAGCTGGTTCTGAATGCCCGATATTGCTCTTGACCTGTTCCGGTATTAGACTCATAAACACCAAATGAGAGCAGCTTGGAACTGCTTACCGAGCCTATTATGAGAGGGTCATCGGCAGTCCGACTGGCAGCAAAGACGGAAGAGACTCCACGAACTTCGTTGGGGTCTCCAGCCTAGATTGACTGTCAATGAGCAGCGCTTTCTGAGTCGGGATAGCAATGTACCTGAGTGCCAGTGCCATGGCATTCAAGATATCCAGTGCCACTGAGATCTGAAATCCCTGCGTTGGCATAGGCAGCACGGATGGCAATTGCTTGAGCTTCGGCGCTGGGACTGGCAATTCCAGGGGTCCTGCCATCACTATTGGTTGCGGAACCGCGAATGACTGCTCGAATAGGATCTTTATCTCGTATGGCATCGCTGAGACGTTTGATTATGACCGCGTTAATACCTTCGGCCTTGATATATCCATCGGCCTTGACGTCGAAGGTATGGCATCGACCTGATAGAGATGACGCGCCTTTCATCGCTCCACCTATAACCATCCCCTTCGGGTTAGCGCACGTTTTCATAGCAATACCTCCAAATATTTCCGACGAACCATCCAAACTTACCATCCATATTATGCTCGGGACTGTCATATTACGTTAGTTATATGTTCTCCCGATTCATCCCTCTTACATACCTGAGATACAAGTTGGCTCCTCCAATGATTGCTCCATCAATTTCTCCAGTCGAGAGGTAGCGACAAGCGACGTCGACAGACACAAGACTGCCAGAGCAAGCCGTGTCGATAGTCATACTTGGTCCTTGGATGTTAAGAAAGTGACTGATCCTGTTGCTGAGAATCGCACGTCCAACACCGACCGTGATTGATGGTGCTCGATCTTCGGGGTCCCGAGCTTGCATGTCGGCGTAATCTGAATGGGTAAGATGTCAACCCAAAGTCAAAGTAACGTCCCTTTCCAACATACCAACGGCATAAGAGCCCACGAAACATCCGAATCTTGCTCCGTCTAGATCGTCCATACGTATTCCAGCATTCTCAAGACATTCGTATACGACTTCAAGCAGTTGCCGTTGCTGGGGGTCCATAGCAATAGCATCCGTTCGGGAGATGCCAAAGAATGGTGCATCAAAGACACGAGGATCGATGTTTTCAAGGAACATGCCGCCAGGAGATCTCATTGTTTTTGGTTTCTTTGATCCATCGTGATGAGCCTTGAGGTTGAATCGACTTTCAGGAGGTTCGTTGTCGGCGCTGCCGCCTCTCTCCAGAAAATCCCAGAGTGCGGCAGGAGAGTTGCTGTCGCCTGGCAAACGACAAGCCATGCCGACGACAGCCACGGGCTCTTGCACATACTTTTGTGTGATGGCATAATTCGATGTCTCCAGGACCGATGACAGAAGTCCTGTAGATGGCACGTCGGCGAGGATGGTCATACTATGTTAGTACGCGTGTGCTGTGAATTTTACTCTATCTCTATGACCTAATCTAAGGTTTGAATATTTCTGATGGATATCTGGTTGAATGCTCGAAGCTACAGTGTCTAACAATTCGGCCTGACGGTTCTCTCCAGTCTAAGTGATTGAAAGATAAAACGCCGTACAAGATACACTAAGAACCTCTGGATGTCCGGGCCCAAGCTCCACTGTTCAGCCTTTGCTCCTATCAGCTTGGTATGCATGATCGAAAATCAAGGTGCATACATGACCCAGCCGAGTCTGGAATGCGAACTTTCCCTGCTCCCCTGCCCATTGCTTTGCGTACATGTGCCGTCGTTCATCGCTGTTACTTTGTCCGGCGGTAAAGCGGAGACATCCAACGTGGGAATCCGCCTGCATATAGCACGAAAACGCCGCATGCAAATAAGCAAGCATGAGCCGATGAGGACCCAGCTATGCTCGGTGGAATATTTGGTCTGGCTCACCGACTTTCTCAACTGCGACGCTGCGATATACGCTACTGTGCACTCAGATGAGGTATCCAATGAAGATTCTAGGCGGCTATCACGATCTACACAGTTCACACCACTGTCTATGGAATCTGGACAAGGTTGCATGCCGAGTCTGACATGGTCGCAATCAGGCAGCTTCCGCTACTAATCACGCACCGGAGAATCAGATCTCAATCCAAGCAATTTTCAGTGCTTGGCATCGTGTACATGGTCGGTGTACACAACAACAAGTCGATCCTCTACTTTTGCTCTGCACAGTAAGCACAATATGTGGATTACGAGCCAAGAATATTTGGTGGGAGCTACCAACTTTGAACAAGCCGGCGGACTCCTGATCCAAGGTTGACTCGCAACAGAATTCGATCTAGTACACAGCGAATGACACTGTTTTTAGATTCTTCTTGATGTCCATACCTCACTAATAGATCTTTGATCTGTTCTGCTTCGTTCCGTTCGTTAGATCTTCAACAAAAATTGTCACTACGATGTCTACCTATCACGAAGATGTCGAATTCAAGACGCTAGATGGGTTAATGATACGCGGATGGCTGTACCCAGCCAGATCACGCGGTCCAGCGATCATCATAACTCCAGGTGTATGTTGTGAAACCCTTCGCGATTGAAGTTTTCTTTTCCTCTACCTCTGTAAAGTCCTTTCAATACCTTAAGACAGATTTCATTTCGACTTATATCAAGTGTCCCTCCTTCGTCCAAGGGCACCCCGTCAGTGTTTCTCTTCCAACGCACATAAAGGTTGGAAAATCGGCAACTTACAAATTGTATGGCAGTTCAACTGCGTCAAAGAGATGTTCGTCCCGGATGTAGCGGAACAATACCAACTCGCCAACATCACAGCCCTCATCTACGACCCCCGCAGCCTCGGCCTCAGCGACGGCACCCCCCGCAACAACATCGATCCTATAAAACAAGCCTCCGACTACTCTGACGCTCTAACCTTCCTTCGCACCCTTCCAATTGTAGACCCAGACTTGATTTCTTTCTGGGGCATGTCATTCGCCGCCACCATCGCCCTGTGTGCCGCTTCTCTCGACAAACGCGCCAAATGCTGCGTCGCCATCTGTCCCCTACTGAACTTCGAGCTTACGCCCGAGAAATTCCCTCGCGTGCTCGCAAAGAGCATGCAAGATCGAGAGTCTCAAGCCGCAGGCAACGCGCCCACTTTCCTTCCCGTCCTCACGGAGAAAGGCGAGAACCCGGCGGGGATGGGCATCGGGGCCAACAAAGAGGAATTCGATTACATGGTCAATGCGAAGAGCAGGGGCGCGCCCAGACATGAGAATCGAACGACCCTACAAAGCTATTACAACATCATCATGTGGCAACCACACGGCATCATGAAATACATGTCGCCGACGCCTGTGCTGATGGTTGTGCCGGAGAAGGATATGATAAGCCCGCCTGAGGAGCAATTGGCGCTTTGGGAAACATTTCCAGACCCGAAGAAGGTCCACATTGCGCCTGGAAAGGGCCATTTGAACGTTTTGAGTGGTGATGATTTCCCATTACTGTCGGAAATACAGGCGGATTTTGTACGTGAGATATCTCAGAAGCAGGCGAACGGAATTTAAGTAAGAGTAGCCCATGTAGTGAATGTGTATCTTTAGTTCCAAATTAGAATAGGTGTTCGTAGTGTCTGATTGTAACTCGGACTCGTTCCTAACTCGCATGATGGGACTTCTATCTGGCGCCTTTTCAGTGACCTCGCTTGCATTGCCCTGCCCCGCTCGTAAGCTGATGTTCGACGCTTCTATGGGTTTCATGATTGGCTGCTCTGCCGACCAAGGACGGCAGTCGTCTATTCCGTCCTTCAGTCTAGCAGCGTTTGGAGGATTCAAGAAAAGAGCAAAAAGGAACGAAAACGACACTCCACCTTTCTTTCTTATGAGTCTCTTGTTCGATCAACGGCCTTTCTCTGATCAGCAAGACCATCAGACTACCTCAAATCAGCGCTGCAGGCACTCCCACCCATCAATCTCAAGTATCGTAAGAAATTACTCTATTTAAAGAAGTCTCGTTCATGACAGTCATGCTTTAATGCAGGATTGATGACGTAAAATGACAACCAAGTCCACCAAATGTGGGGTTTTGCGCTTTGGATCTAGTTGTCACTTCTTGCTCCCCTCACTTTTCTACAGATTTTACCAAGACCCTCACCCCCTTGGTTCCCGGTTTCGGCCTCGGCACGAAAGTATCCATATATAAATCTACAGCCGTCCGATCAGTCTCAAACAGCTCGAACTGAAACCGTCGAAACAATGTCGACAGCCCAATGTACAATTCTGCATAGGCCAATTGCATACCCACACACGAGCGAGTGCCACGTCCAAAGGCAACCATGTATCGGGATAGTTGTTTGCCGTTGGGGGCTTTGGGTTCGCCGAGCCAACGTGAAGGGTTGTAGGTCATATGATCGGGAAAGATGTTGGGGTCGTGGGATACTGCGTAGTTGTCCATAGAGACTATAGCTCCTGGGGGAATGGTCCAATCTTTATAGGGGATAGCGATATCGGGGGCGCTGCGGGGGATTCGTTGAGAGGTGCCGTAGGCAAGGCGGAGAGCTAGGACGATCTTTGTTAATCATTCCATCGCTGACAGATTGACAAGGAGGGAACAATAATGGAGTGAGGAATTACCTTCATCGATACAAGCACTGAGGTAAGGCAACCTCCCAAGTTCATCCCAAGACAGGGAGTTCTCAGGGTCGGGAATGGCCGTGATGAGTTCTTCACGGAGGCGTTGGAAGACTGGTGGATTGGCGATGATGTGGAAAGATGCCAGAGACAGGGCACGCATTGTTGTTTCGATGCCTGCACCTGTGATACTGATGGCTTCATGCTGGAGGCGGGTCACTGACAACTCTTCTTGGGGGAGTGAAGATCCTAAAAGGGCGCTGAAAACTGTATCATGGGACTTTTCCACGTCCCGACTCTTTAAGCCTTGTTTGATGTTTATGATCTGGTCTTTCATTTCATTATTGAAATTGATCACGCTTGCCATTCCCGGCTGCATGGCCGTAACCACTGAGTCGGGAAAGCAATTCACGACTTTGATGACCCAGGGAAATTGGGTGACAAAATGAACAGGATCCAAAAGGCCGACCATTGCGTCAGTGAAGAAAGCCCTAAAACGAGGCTGCTCGGCGAAGTGATAGTCTCGTTCGAAGCAGTAATCAACAATAATATCTGAGGTCCAGCATCCCCACATATCATCTAGCCTGAGGACTTGGTCCGTATTCAGGTATTGTTCCGCGAGTCTCTTGCAGAGTCGGTTCATCCTTTGTTGGATTGCAGGGCTATGGGATGCAATCTTACGTTTCGAAAAAAACGGATTTAAAGCTCCTCGACGCTTGCGATGTGTCTCATGCTTGACGGTCGCGAAAGACGATGTGGCGTTATTGAATCGATGCTCAAGACGCTGTAGCTTGTCGGCTGGTCGAGTACCTGAGTACAGAGTCTCGTAGAACTCAGAATCCTGGATATGAAGCTCGGTAGGGTTGATGCGGATGATGGGACCTTCCAAACGTCAATATAAAATTTGCTAGGATCACGACTAGTACTGACCGTATTGCTCGTGCCATTTTTGATACTCCCAAATGAACTGACCTCCCGGGCTTTTGAGCTCATGGTATGTCTCCACCCATTGAGTCAATGCCGCCAGTTTAGGACCGGGAAATTTAGCGAGAGGGTGTAGGTAAAGACGATAGATTCCCAAAGCTAAGAGGTATAGGAGGAAGCCAACAGTCACAAGTATTGCGAGACCAGTAAATGAGCGAGAAAGTAGCAGAGCCTCATACTTGTCCGTAGCTGCCATTGCTCTTACAAAGTACCCACAAGCAATGTTGAAAGCGAAGATAGAAAAGATATTCTCAGTAAGAAGAAAACCCTGGAGATGTCCCAAAATCGCAAATCAGATGGAAAGACAGCGGGGAATCGGTCCACCCCCGTGAGGTTGAGGCTGAGAATACTTGCCCAAAGCCCTCGACGCCTGACCACTATCTTCACAAACCATTGCTCCAACCGGAGACGAAATGGCTATCAATGTGAATACCACAATGTTGATGCCGGGCAGACACGCTATGCAGTAAGCATTCCTCTCGGGATGATTTTACATAATCGAGAAGTCCGTGTACATAGGATGCTGACTTGCAGGCAGAAGATGTTTGTGGCTGCGGGATGCCTCATTGCTGTAAATCGTTACCCCGCAGGTAGGCAGAAGTCTTGGCAGAAGGATTCGGACGTTACATCCATCGCTTCTACGAATCCATTGCTGCAGTCATTTCTTACCCTGCAGTTAGGCAGAAGTCTTTGCAGATGGACTCGGACGTTACATCCATCGCTTGTAAAGGAACTGGGCAATTTACTTTGATGCTCACAAAATCACTCACACGGTCCGCTGAATGACGAATGAATGGTATTTTACATTTAGTCGCTTCCCAAAATGCCCCGCCAAGGGGGCCCCGAGTAAGGTAGAATCTATCGCAAGGCTGTCTTTCGTGGTACTATAAAGGAAGTAGACCCTATTAAATCCCGACGTACTATGATTAAGCTATGCATCGCGACTAAAAGTTTAGGGGGCTCTAGGGCTCAGGGCGCCTAATTGGGGCATCTAAAATAAATTACCAAGCATTACGTACCTAGGCTGTGTAGGATTTCTTAAATGGCTCAGTAATTAAAGCTTGACCTTGGCATTCTGATCGTCGGTTGCCGGAAGCAAATGGTTTGTCATGTGTCAACTGGACAGGAGTCTTATCTGCATATCCTACCGCAAAGGATACGCAGCAATTCTTGGCTGCCTCCACTTATCACTAGAACTAGGTACTTTCGGTGTGGTTTTGGATAATAGTCCACGGGCCGGCTACCACTGGTTTCTTAGGGCCCGTGCGTATCACATTGGGCGCCCATTTTTGATGGGGGTAGATGGGGACACCATTATCCAAAACCAAATCGAAAGTAGATACATTTGAGCATATTACGGAGAGCCGTAAATTACTACGACTCGGTTCGTAGGCCTGTAATCTTTCAAGCTAGCGTGAAAAGATATCGAGATACGCTCTATTCTATTTTATCCAACAGACCTCTATAAGGACAGATATCATCAACACCACCAAACCTTTGCAGCAGCAATCTCAATCGCATCACAAATGCCTTCACTGGCTGAGTGGGGAATCTCGTGTCCACCATCGTGTTCCATCACGGTGGTGAGATCACGTGCGCACAAGTCTACCAAGTCCTTGCTGTGAAGCCGCCACTGATCTTGTCGTCCGAAGACATTGGCGGTTGGAATATTGATCCGTATCTTGTCTACACTGGCATGATACATTTGATAGTATATCTCGCGGGCATTGTGCAAATTTGGTGGGCCATCGTCGTCACTGCTACTCTCATCAAGTTCGTCTTCGCCTTTCAAATAGGCGGGATCCGTGATCAGGTACTCAGGTACAATCGTTGGGCAGCCAGGTCGGCTTGGTTTCAGCTTACCGCTCAAGCCAAAGTATCTTCGCGCATCGATACCGACATCCAGGCTTTGAGAGAATGGCATGGGTGAGCATATGAAGATCGCCATTGGGAAAAGGGGTGGCTTGGAAGGGTTCTCGATTTGATGGCGGAGAGCTGCTGACGCGGCTATAGCAGCTCCCTGGGATATCTTATCAGCCTGTGCCTAATGGTAGACGACGAGCCCATCACCTGACTGAAACCCATGACAGCATCAAAGGGACCTTCACGCTCGATAATTGAGGAGATTAATTTCTGAGCGGAGTCGACTTTTGCTGTGGTAGGCGTGGTGTACCAGCAGCGATATGGTGGTGGATAGAAAGCCGCAATACCAGGAGCGGCCTCGCATTCGGTGGGACCATCCACAAAGACCCATTCAAAATCCACTAGTAGAGACCGAAAGTGAGCTGTTGCGCTGGTCAGTAGAAAAGGCGACGTACAAGACCATGCTTTCAAGCGAACCTGTCTGAGCCTCGAAAATTGCGGCATTGACACCCATGCCATGGAGGCAGAGAATACGCATGATGACTATTTGTGAGGTTTAATTTTGACACAAGCAAGTTTTCTTGTTTTTGGTCGAAAGGCATAGATTGATCCCACATGTGAAGCATGGAAATTGATAAAGAATTTACCATTCCGTACAGATTCTTACAGCAATCCACGTCTCTGTCCATCGATTGTGACGGAAACCGGTATCTTGGAATCCCACAAGGATCATTACGGTGTCAGCACAGTGGATTTGTCTGCATTAGCCACGTTCCCAAGCCTGGTTTAAAAACTGGGGCTCAGATATGCGAGATCCCTCTTGGCGCCAGGGACCCTAGATCCTGCATATGCATCGGGTCTCTCACCGCTAAGTGCAGGTCTTATGCAGGACTGCCATATGCATTAAGTCGCTCAGTGTACCTACCCAAATCCTACGCAGATCTAGGCCTAGGCTAATCGTCACACTAGCAGTCGTTTGGGTCCGACATCACACATCCAAGATACTGGATAACTTCTAGCGATGGGCAACAGGGTCAATGGGAGATCCGTGTCTGTTGAGAATTCGAGAAGGCCCGTGCTCATCACACTCTGGTAGCCTCATAATTTCCCAGACACGGATTTTAACGTCCTGAGTTTTTTTTTGAACCATGGCAACAATCACAGAATTTACCCATCTTCCCCTACCACGTATCAACTTGAGCCTGTTGGTCTCCGGTTTTGGTCTATATCTACTTGGTCTCTTCATCTACCGTCTTTTTCTGAGTCCAATTGCGAATATCCCAGGCCCAAAACTCACAGCAGTGACAGGCTGGTATGAGACTTACCATGATGTGTACAGGGGAGGGAAATTCATCTTCAAGATCGAGGAATGGCATCAGCAGTATGGTTAGTAAACCATTCTAGAAAAAGAACATCCACAGCAGCTGATCCCGAGCAACGCAAGGTCCCATCATTCGGATCAACCCATGGGAGATTCACTTCGCAGATCCCGACTTCTACGATGTTTTATACTCGCAAAAGTCGCAGTTCTCGAAGATCGATCACCTAAAGCACCGTTTCGGCACTCCAACCGCATCATTTGACACGACTGAACACGCCCTCCACGCCCGCCGCCGTGGTGCCTTGAACCCTTTCTTCTCTCGGCAGAGAATTCTGCAATACGCTCCTTATGCGCAGTCCCGGGTTCAGAGGCTATGTGAACGGTTGGAAACCGAATACAAAGGAACATCCAAAGTTTTCTGTTTCAACGACGCATGGGCCTCCCTCACGACGGATGTGATCAACTATTACTCTTTCGCCATGTCCTATGATTTCCAAGATTATCCCGATTTTGTCGCACCCTTTACGAAATCGATCAAGTTACTGGCGCAGTCCCTACATCTCGTCGGACATTTCCCTTGGGTATTGACCTTGCTTCAATCACTTCCAGACTCGGTGGTGGGAGTCCTGAATCCGGCAATGGTACCCGTATTTCAATTCCAGGGCGTGCGTGTTTTCCCTTCCCCACCCAAATTCCAATATTGACTTTTGAGCGTGTAGGCAATCACCGACCAAATCCGGCGCATCATGAAAGAGAACGCCAGTGGCGACGAGAAGAAGACCACAGACCATAAGACTGTGTTCAGTGAGATGCTCAAGTCCGACCTTCCAAAACAAGAACTCTCACTCGATCGCCTCAGGTCCGAGGCTCTCAGTATCACGGGCGGCGGCGTCGACACGATCAAAAACGCTTTGGTCACAGCAAGTTACGGCATCATCAGCAACCCAGACATCTACAAACGGCTCAAGGAAGAGCTGATAGAAGCCATGCCAGACCCTCACGCCGAACCACTCTCAATTCCCGAGTTGGAAAAACTTCCCTACCTGAACGCCATCGTCCACGAGTGTAAGTTCTCCCACCATCTCTCCCAAGACATCCATCGTCAATATAGAACCATACCTACACGATCTCGACATCCCCATCACTAAAATACCTAACAATCCCCCACAGGTCTCCGCTGCTCCTACGGCATAACCCAACGCCTCCAACGCATCGACCCCCACTCCCCCCTAACCTTCGGAAAATACACCATCCCGCCCAACACCCCCTTCAGCATGACATCCTACATCCAGCACCGCAACCCAGTGATATTTCCCTCCCCCTCAACCTTCGACCCTTCCCGCTGGCTTCCCTCACAACCCGGTCAGCAGCAACAGCACACAGTCATAGCCCCGGCCAGCGGCAAGCCGCTAACGCGGTACCTGGTTCCCTTCGGGCGCGGGCCGCGCGCGTGTCTGGGCCAGAATTTCGCCATGGCGGAATTATTTTTGGATCTGGGGATTGTGTTTCGGCGGTGTGATTTTGAGTTGTTTGAGACGGGGGAGCGGGAGGTGAAGATGGTGGCGAACTATTTCGCGCCGTTTCCGGAGCCGGGGACGAAGGGGGTGAGGGCGCGGGTTAAGTAGGTGGGGTGTGGGAGGGATGGATGGGTAGCAGGTCTCTTGGCCATATTTGCAGATGAGAGAAGGAGGAAGTTTCCGGTTGGATGATTGAGATTGGGAAACTGTCCTCTTGGACTTTACGATCTATTCCCAGATAGAGGATTCTCATGGAGCTAGTGCAAATGATGATGTAGGATCGTAACTACGATGATGTGTGTGTCATGGTACTTGCGAATGGTTGACGAACATGCTCGCGGCTTCGGCTCCGCCTTGAAAAGCTGTTTCTGAATATAGGATATTTTGCAGCTTCACAGAATGTCTTCATCGATCGTATTTATTATAGTTTCCGAATCAGAGTTATGATAAAGAGTATGCTTTTCTTCTCATTCACTATTATAATAAAATTGTCTAAGTCTATTCTAAAAGGGAACAGCAACGTGTAAGACATGCTAAATCGTACAAGCCAGCTCCCTCCCTAGACTCAAGCCACCGTACCACCTCCACTCCCCTTAATACTCCTCCATTCCGGCCAGAAGCTAATCAACAACGTAACCCCCGCCAACGCAATACCCATAGCCCACGACGCTTTCAAACCCTTCATATACGACAACAAAATCCCAGTCACCTGTTCTTTTGTAAAATTCTCCGTTATACCCGTCGAGCCCGCTTGAATGACCCGGCTCGGATCCACACCCGTTGCCAGCGTAGCCAATTTCTTGACCAGCTCATTATTAAAGATGCTCTGGGCAGCGGAGACGGAGAAGGCGCCACTGCTAAGCTGGAAGAATAGAATTGAGGCTGTGACGAGCGCGATGTCCGAGATGTCTGATAGAGCTTGGGCGGCTATGACGGGAACTTGGATGGCGATTCCAAGGCCTGTGCCGAAGATGATCTGGTAACCAATGTAGCGGCCAACGGAGGAGCCAATGTCAAGGCTATATATTAGGCCAGCGCCAACGGTGGCGAGGATGGAGCCAAGGATGAGGAAAGGTTGGAAGTAACCGATTTTGCCGATTACCTGACCCGCCAGCATTGAGCCAATGCCTGGATAGGGATTGATTAGAATACGGATTATTCACGACCTGGGCCCTCGAAATTTACCTGTGCTAAGAACAAGGGGAAGATTGCGAATTCCACTTGAAATTGGCGATGCATTATCGATCGCTTGAAAGTAGATGGGGAGATTGTATACCAGCAAGAAATTGGCGGAGTTGAGACTTGAACACGTCAGCTTTCGTCGGTTTTCACCGAGTATGTGGAACGGCGTACAAGAAGATAAAGGCAGACAGGGCTGCAACGTTCCGTTGTTTCATGATTCGGCCCACGAGAAGCGCTCGATCGTGCTGGAGATACTGGATCGCGACGAAGAGGATGCTCAATGTTATCCACCCTACCAAGCACCCGATAACGTCTGCGGAGCTCCATGGCTTGGTTACACCACCCCACTGCAGGGCAAGTATGTAGCATATAAAGGCTGCAAGCAATACAATGGTCCCTGCCAGATCCATTTGCTGCAAGATCTCCTTTTTGGTTGCCGGAGCAGGCTTTACGAATGATGGCGTTTTGAAGAAAATGAGAAAGAGTCCCAGAGCAACTCCGCCGATCGGGAGATTGATGTAGAAGCTGTATGGAGCTGTGAGCAAGGGGCCGTATCCGCAGGAAGAGATCTTTACGAACCACCATCGCCAACTAAGTCTGTCGGTTAAGACACCTCCAAGGAGTGGCCCAGCGACGCTTGCGATACTAAAGACAGCTCCGACAAGACCAAGATAAGCAGCTTGTTTCGGAGGAGGAACAACGAAAGCCACTATGATGTAGACCCCACCTATCACACCGGCTCCTCCCAGGCCGGTGATTGCTCGTCCTGCAATGAGGGTCTCGCTGTTCTTTGCAACGCCTGTAGCAATATGAGTAATGAGCATTCCCATGTCGTAGACCTTGAACGTACCACATGCTAAGCTCCCCAGTTCAAATATCAGGACAGACATCAGGAATGACCATTTCAGAGGGAGGTATTTGTACGCCTTTCCCCAAGAAGATTGGAAGGAGGCGAGTGTCATAAAAAAGGCCGAAGCGTACCAACCGACTTGATCTAGGCTGTGGAATTGGTCCGTGATACGAGGGACAGCGGTGGCTACTATGGTCTTTTGCGAGCTTTAGAGACGATTATCGAGAAGCTGTCGAGCAAATAACTTACCATGTCCAAAGCGACCTGAGAGGGGAATTATTTATGCGCGCTTCAAACAAATTTCAGTGAGGGAGGGCAATACAAGGAACATGCTCAAGAGAAGTGCCACCAGTACGATGAATAGCTTGAAGCCATGAAGATATTCCGGGGGTGCCTCATCATTCAGAGGTTCTGTGGATTCCTTGTCATGGCTTTGGACTGATTGTATCGCATTGGCTTCTAGCTTGATGTCCGTTGGGTCTACTTGAGGCAGCGAGGTAAGGTCCCTTTCCTTGGAGGAGATTGGAGACTCCATGAGTGGTGAGAAATAGGTGATAGTCCTAGTGTCTTTCAAAGATCACATAGATAGAGTTCTGCCGTCCATCGCCATACCACGAAGAGAGAAGAGATCCTAGGATTGAAACTAGAGATAGGTAGGCGATGAAGGACCTGCTCTGAGAGGAGTAAAAGGACTTCGGCTTAGTGCATTGAAGAGTGAGAGTGAGAGTGAGAGTGATGGTTTGCCTGAGGGTTTTGCCCTACACAGCAAAGGAAGTCGGACAATAGTTAATGCGACCGTAGCCCTGTTTGCTGACAAACGGCGGACCGAACGTAGGACCGAACGGCGGACGAACTTTTCGCATCGATTTCCACATCAGCTGCTGGTGCATTGCATGTGCATTGCATACACAGACACGCACCGCTAAGTATCAAGTATCGGAATAATATGCATGCAGTATGCAGTCAGCTTACTTACCTCCGGTATGTATTAGCAGGGGGCGTCGAAATTGAATGCATAGCCATCCAGATCCCAGAGGATCATCAGCTCACAGACTGCAGACCGCCGATTAGTCGAGGTATCTAAAGTAGGAGGCCTTCACATCGTGCCGGAACCACACCACTGGGCCGCTCCTGAATCCTGATCTTCGTGAATGAGTAGGATACTAGCCGATTGGTAATTTCCCTGCACATACCCCAGCTAGCTACTCGGCACATCACCCTGGGTAAGATAGCTGTATTCATTATTTGCCCATGTCTCGAGTGTATCGTCACTTTTATGTATCGAGCTGCATATCATCGCTGCACCGACTGCAGGTGTAGCATCAGCTCTTTCGTTATTGCTTTCGCAAGTGACATGTCCTTCAATGCGATGCATATCTGTCGAGAAGATATAAGTCTTCTGGCTTTCATCATCTTCTTCCCTGCAACCCTTCTCCTCCTCCTCCCGCGTCCTACGACTATCATGTGGGCGAGACATCCGCCATAAGCCCTACTAACCTAAGGATATCTTACTGACCTAAGAAATTTTTCTCTTCTCAGCCTCGTTGTGATCGGGACTTTGCCTATCTCTCGGTCACTGCTTCCTCCAAGGGTCTACATGTCCCGCAGCCACTGCCGTATTAGCAGCTGACCCTCACTCCCCCCCACCCAGATTGAGTCTACCAGTAGTAGGTGGCAGTCGTTGAAGGCTCTGGGCAATGCCATGTCTGATGCAACCATCCTACATTTTCTAAAGTGGGGACCGACGGTCACAGACATAGACAAATCGCTCAGGATGTGAGAAACGTCGTATTCGGCAGCGCTGTATGCATAGCTATGCCTAACTATGCTGTTATCGCCGCCGTCGTTCTTCCCGCCTGATGATTATGAGGCCCTTCTGACTCATGGAGACGGACTGGAAGCACACGAGGATGATCATAGAAGATCGAGGGCCATGACTGGCTTGCTCAAGATGCCGAGGATTTACGCCAGGATTGCTCTCGCGAACGGGAATGGCGGCTCCACGGTTGGCTTGCTCAAGAATAGGGTTCAATAGCCACAATCGGGACTAAGGACCATGACTAGCTTGTTCCACATTACGACGATCTACTGCGCCGCACAATAAATCGCCGAGAAGCCAAATGGCTTGTGCAGGTACGGCATGTCAGACTTAGATCTCACGGAACGGGAGTGCTGCGGAAGTAGCTACTATAAAGATGGTCCTGTCTTTGGTCGTTGCGATGATCACGAACGCTCTTTATTCTTGCCCTCTTTGTTCTCGCTGCAATGGCTTTTCTATCCACTTTTCTTGCAGCCGCTCTCGCTTTTACTTTCTTCCCCATCTCTCAAGGTGCTGCCGCTCCTCAACCTTCGTGCAGATGCCTTCCTGGCGATACTTGCTGGCCCAAGTCCCAGGAATGGACAACATTGAATAATACGGTTGGAGGTCGACTTATCGCGACTAAGCCTTTGGCTGCTCCATGCCATGACCCCACTTACAATGCCGCTGAATGCGCCAATCTCAAAAACCTGTGGGCGTTTCCAAACCTCCAGTATGTCGTGTAAATGGTAGACTAGAAGTTCTATTCTGATCTAGGAATTAGCGAGGAAGATCCATCCTCCATCATGAATCCGTGGCAACAGAATGCTAGCTGTAACCCCTTTACAGCTGAGCAATCACCGTGTTTACTTGGAAATTATGTCTCCTACTCGATCAGAGTGACTTCCTGGCAGGATGTTGCGGCTGGCATCCAATTTGCGCAGCAGAAGAATATCCGTCTTGTCGTGAAAAATACTGGGCATGAGTAAGTTGCCTCTATCGCTTGGTAATTGGAATAATCTAACATTGTCTTAGTTACCTAGGCAAATCCACTGGCAAAGGCGCACTGGGTCTTTGGACACACAGTCTAAGGTCTTCACAGGTCATCAAACAATACAAAAGTGCCTATTACAACGGCCCCGCACTCAAAGTAGAGGCAGGTGTTCTCGGCATTGAAGCTCAGCAAACGGCTCACGCCGCTGGTTTACGCGTCATTGGGGGAAGTTGCCCATCTGTCGGTATCACGGGTGGCTATACCCAAGCGGGTGGTCATTCCGTATTGAGTTCGCAATATGGACTCGGCGCCGACCAGGTGCTTGAGTGGGAAGTTGTAACAGCGAATGGCTACCGTATTATCGCTACCCCTTCAAACAACACTGATATGTACTGGGCCCTCAGCGGTGGTGGCCCAGGAACCTTCGGAGTCGTGATCTCAATGACTGTTAGGGCTCACCAGGATGGGGCAGTCGGTGGTGCAACGCTTTCTTTTGCCTCGGATGGAATTTCCAAAGATACTTACTGGCAAGCGATCGCCGCATGGCAGACGCTATTGCCAGCACTGGTCGATGGTGGTGCAACTGCCATCTACATCATGACACCCGAATCTTTCTCGATTGAGCCGCTGACAGCGCCCTGGAAATCCGAAGCGGAAGTGGATGCTCTGCTCCAACCATTCACGCAGAAACTGACAGAGCTCAATATCAAGTACAGTCGTAACCTCAGCTCAGACGCGACTTTCCTCGATCATTATGATAGATACTTCGGTCCGCTGCCTTACGGCGGCTTTGCAACCGCGCAGCTTCTCGGTGGACGTCTCGTCCCTCGATCCGTCGTCGAGCAAAACAACGACGATCTCACTGCCGTGGTCCGAGACATTACCGAAAACAGCTCCTTCTACGTCGCAGCCACAGCCCTTAGCGTCAACAACAGAGCTAACAGAACACAGCCAATCTCATCCAACTCCGTCCTCCCAGCATGGCGCGACGCACTCCTGACGATGCTCGTGCCATCACCATGGAATTTCACGCAGCCGAGATCCGTCGAGGAGCAGGCAGAAAACCAGCTGACAAACTCACTAATTCCCAAGCTTACGGCCGTGACGCCCAATTCGGGGACGTATATGAACGAAGCGGATTTCCACCTTGCATCCTGGAAGCAGGATTTCTACGGCGTAAACTATGACAAGCTGAGGTTGATCAAGGCCAAGTATGATCCTGGTAACCTCTTCTATGCTGTCACCGCAGTGGGAAGCGATGCATGGAATGTGGGAGATGATGGGAGGATGTGTCGTGTACAATAGGCTGGAATTGAAGATTTGGAGGAGTTTGGGAAGGGGTGTGTTGAAAGCATTGAAGGTGTTGATCTGCTAGATGGGTTGAATGTGACTGCATTGCCTAGCCTGAGGAGCTGGATTCTATGGGAGGGAGCTCCTAATATAAGAGAATGCAGCATAGATCATGCATATAGAGAGGATTTTAAGCTGTTTTCCACACTTATTAAGGTCCTTTAAAGCAGGATAAATCTTTTATCGCACGTTGTTTAAGGTTAGAAACATCTAGAACTACAAGTTCTAGGGATATCATCAAAAATAATTCACCAGTTGTCAGCTCTATGCATGACTTAAGCTCCATTCTCCTCATGATAGAATGACACCTGTAGGTGGCAATGGATAGGGGTAGAAGACCCTAGAATAGTGACGCTAATACCAACATAGTGATTGGTCTAGATTTTCCAACAGGGTGTTTGTTCGGATCTGACTTGATTCTTCTTGGTTAATAGCCTGAGCTTCGCAGCGATATGGATAGGACGGTACGTACCGCGAAGTGCAACATAGAGCAGTTGTTGCGAATCATTTTCATGTCAAACATCATCAGGATTCTAGACAATCAAGGCAATGGTTGCGTCGCAGACCGAGGTAATATTACAGCTAGTAAAAGTAGAGTAACAATGGAATCGGGCGTACCTTACGCCCGTATCGTAGTAGTGAGGTCACGCTGCAGTCAGCATGCCTCGGTGTGAAGTGGTGGCACAGTTGTTGACCCACCGATCTGCAGGTGCATCGTAGGATTTCTCACTGCAGACTTGGCTGCAGATGCGGGCCCGATAGATTGGTACCTGAGGTCAGGTAATAGCGGTGAAGCTGAAGTTGGGTGTGCTGCCTGAATTCCGCCCGATGCAGCATCGCAGCCTTATGGATTTGAAGCTTGGTAAGCAGTTACCGCGTGGACAGTGACAGTAGAAAGACTTCTTCCTCGCCCCTCAACCTTCTTTCTTCAATCACACTCAACCAAAGCATATGAACTTACAGTCTCTTCTTTGTATCCTACCTTCTCAACTTTTTCGAAAAAAATCAGTCGAAATGCCTGGTGGAAGCCCTACGTCCGTTCTCATCACGGGTGCCAATAGAGGTAAACACTTTGCAGCCTCCTCTAGTCCGCTTAAAACGAAGCTTCGCATTCTTACGACATCTAGGTATTGGCCTCGGCCTCGTCGAAACCTACCTCTCTCGACCCTCCACCACCGTTGTAGCCGCCGTACGCGACCCCAATCATCCCTCCTCACAGAAGCTCTCCTCCCTCCACAAAGACCCCTCCAGCAAACTCCTTGTGGTGAAGATCGATAGCAAATCAGCAACCGACCCCGCCAACGCCGTGAGCCAAATCAAAAAACAAGGAGTCAACGCTCTCAACCTCGTTATCGCCAACGCAGGCATCTGCAACGACCTCGCCCCTCTCGCTATCGCCGACCCCGCGGTCGTAAAGGAACATGTCGACGTGAATGGGTTTGGACCGCTATACCTCTTCCAGGCCACGCTCCCACTCTTGCAGAAGAGCGAGGGAGCCAAGTTCGTGGGGATCGGAAGCCCATTGGGCAGTATTGGCGGTATGGACCAGCGCCCGTATCCCGCCACAGCATATGGAACCAGCAAGGCCGTTCAACATTGGATCGTCCGAAAGATACATTATGAGCACCCGGAGCTGGTGGCCTTGGTCGTCGATCCAGGGTAAGTTGTCCAGGCTATCCTCCAATCCAATGTCCAAGACCCCATCATGGAAGAGTTCAATTTGAATGGCTGACGCGATCGATGTACCAGATTCGTACAGACGGATATGGGCAATGCTGGCGCGAGGGCCATCGGCATGGAGAAAGCTTTCACAGAGACAAAGGACAGCGTCGCCGGTATAGTGGCTCAGGTATGTCCTCATTCCACGCATCGGTCCTAGTCCTCGGAGAAAGGTACTGACGGAACGTAAGATCGATGCGGCTACTAAGGAGAAGGGATCGGGATCCTTTGCGATGTGGACCGGAGAGACTTTCCCATGGTAGAGGGATACAATAGGCTATGAGCTGAGTCCTAAATGAAGGGCGTCAGAACTGTTGCACTGCTAGCTTTGCACCTGATGTACTTAGCGGTAAACAGCCCAACATTCAAGGCTTTCCCGAATTTATCTACATCCATCAAACTGCTTGATTCTTAAATGGCCGTTACGCCTTCTATACTCACGTCTTTTTCCCGTTCTTTACACCGGGACTGTCTAGCTCTTACTGTATCTGTCTTGTCACTTCACTCCTACCAGAATGTATGACCAGCCAACTCTTCCTCACAAAGCCACTCGCCATTCTATATGTCCATCAAACCCATTACTACCAGCCTCCTGCTGCAGAAGAACCAAATGCGGCCGATTCCCCGTTACAAACCTTGAAGGCTCTTATGCGTTCTTGCATGGATATCGTTCCAAGCTATTTTACGTGCTTCTAATATTCTCGGCCTGAGGAGAGACTATGCATGCTCGAGATGATCTCGCATAGGCATATGGCACCTATGGCGGCTCTCGCACGGTCAGTATACTCAGCGCTCCACTTGAGATGGCGCTCCCGTTTGACGAATCCATCAATAGCGGTGCTACTACGGCAGCAAGATAGAAATATCGCTCATTTACAAGACATTCTACGAGCTTTCTCGGCTTCTGGGCGTAAGACCTTCTCTTCCGTCATCATCTACCTCGTCAAGAACATGTGTGTAAATAGCGCTGAGAACATGTTATCATTGGGCTCGCTATCTACTAGAAATCTTCGTTCTGTATTCAATCGAGACATCGAATTGCGCCTGCATTCGCGATAGCCGCTCGAAATACATAGGAAGAGCGAACTCATTCGACTCAACATCCAAGACATGATTATCAAAATGGCCTGCACAAGCGTAACGCTGCCAAAGTGCTCGGAAAGCTTCAAACCGTGGGTCACTATTGGGTTTCCATGGCTTACTGATTAGCTACGGAGCAATGGGTAGAGGATGGTCCGCCGAGGTACAGTGAAGAATTTGGCTCTTCACTTTAGAGCTTTTGAGGTCAGCTCTTGATGTCGTTTCAGACGTTTTATATCAATCTATCTTTCGAGATTAATATTCAGGACTTGTCGGCAAGATATTTGTCTTTTACTTTAGTTTTAAGATCCTTAAATTGATATGGCTGCTGAAGTCACTAGAGTAGGACAGCTATATCGTGCTTAAGTACTTCAAGGTGGTTATCTAGCTCCGAGACCGTCTTCCTCAAATCTGGCTGCAGCCTGCAACACCATGGTGAAAGGCTCCCGCTGGCAAGATGTCAAGCGTACAAATCTATATCAATATCAACAACTCATCAATGGAACTGGAGGGGTGTTGATTGACTTATAATCATAGACTAAAATTCCCTCTCTGCAACACTCGCATGACAGAATAAGCGACAAAATTACAGCACCAAATGCTTGGTATAACAGCACCCATATCAGACCTTCACGTCATTATCCTCGGTATTTGCAGAATCATGCATCTCGCTTCTTCTCGCACTGAAACTCGGGATAGGCTTTGTTTGAAAATCTTATGAATGCACACTTCACCGCGTACCCTTGACCATCGGCCTCCACATGCTTCATCGCGTGCTCTTTAGCATGGGCCTTCGCCTTCACAATTCTTTGATGGGACGGAGCGCCATCTTCCCGGAACCTTTGGACGTCATTATAAAAATCCACTTATCAACGCGGAGCAGCACCCTGTCTTTGAAAGTCCTGATCTGAGCTCTCTCAAGAAGTTGGCAAATGGCTTTCGCGATCGAATCCGCTGTAGATACCCCGAATTCGATGTGACTTTTCGACTTCGTCCCAAGTTGCCGTAACATCCACGTTCCCGATTGTCTCGATCAGACGAAGCAAATCCTCTGCTCGTTCCAAAGAATCCCTCGATATATTCTCTGTGCGTGAGTTCGTTCCTTAATCCAAGCATCTTGAGGACCTAAATTAGATGGGGGTTTCCATTCCGTCCTGCAACTTTGGACCTCGGGCTCGTCATCTGAAATGTTTTCAGCAATGCGCCTCCTTTTAATTCTCATTATTCTGTTCGGAGGGAAAACCGTGTTAAATACCTGTCACTCGCTTTTGGACACCGCTGACACGCTCCTCTAGTGGATCTCGACCTAACGCTAGACATTCAGAATTATACAATATGTATATTCCGCAGTCAGCGTTGTTCTCTTGGCGCTGTGAGGCTTGAAATATCAGCTACGCCTTGCTAGAAAGGGACATCCAACTGACCACGCTGACAGCGTGAAATTCCTAATCCTAGTTGTGCCAACCATCCATGGCGTATGTAAATCGCTCCTTGATGCTGCGGATCAGCTCCCCTAGCACGTCGCCCCTAAGCGAATCATAGCGCTGTACGAGATTATGTTCAAGGTCAATATCAAAAAACGTCCAGTGGTTTCGGAAGCAAGATAGCAGGATTAGCCGGTTATAATCCTGAGCTAAAGGCCATTTTCTCTTTAGGTATGAGTGCTGGCTAGATGCTTGGAACAATATATATAAACTATCGAGGACGAGAGTCAATAAGGGCTAGTTAAAAGAGAAAATCAGCGGTATAAGGTTGGAATTAGAGAGCCATTTTTTCCCTAGAATTAAGAAGAGAATTCTTTATTCTTATCATGGTTGACGGTTCCTGTATAGTCATATACTGGCGAAGAAACTAGCTCCACGTCCTTGCAGACTCTTCCGTGTTTTCCGCATAGATCAGGCTGGGCAGATCCACGAGAGTCAAGTGAGGCTGTTTGGGTCCTGATATTTCCAACCTTAGGATATCATCGCTGAATGCTTCAGTATCGGAGTTGAGGCCCATTGCCTTTTTTGCGGCGTCGACGAGAGACGGAAACTCATCGAGCTGTACGGTAGGCGGCTTGAATCTAAGAAGCTTTTTCCTCTCATCATCTAATTTTTCACTCCCAGGCAGGATGGCAACAGTCGCATTCGTTGTCGAACCTCTGCGAAGAATAAGCTACCTTGCGAATCAAGTGCACAGATTGTCCTTTATTGGGAACCGGACTCCAGAAATAGCCTCAAGCACAGAGCCTTTACCCAAGGATTGGTCACCGCAGACGATGAGTTGGGGCAAAGGGACGTAATGACTAATACCTTAGGGTCAAAGCAGATCAATCACATCAAGTAGCTGTCCATGATCCTTTGATTGCAATGATGAATGCATGTTGACGTTCACAGCATCACTTATTCTGGCGTTCCCCTGACAAAGATGCGAGCTTGATACTTGCGTGTTGGAATTCTAAAGAATATGTTGCAAATGGCACAGCGTAATTGTATTTCTGAGCTTCAGCTTTACTACATCCTATGCCTCTTACTAAGAAGCATAGACAACACAGACCAGCTGTATGTATGTCCAAGCATTTTAAACAAGGGTAGAACATCAGGGGCAGTCGTTTGTCACGTAGAGGAAGATTCCGTGCAAGCCTATCTTCTCATTTGAGTGGTATTGGCGTGTGCATAAAGCTCTAGAATCCTTGGCGCGCGAAAAAAAAAATTCCACCATTTATAAATCCTACTATCAAAACTATATATAAATCTAAATAAGCAACAGATCTTTTTTACAACATCGCTAATTATTCCTATTTAGTTATTTTTAAAGCTATATAGATCTATTATTTATCTATATATCTCTAATAATATATTTACCTATTATAATAGAAATTTATTTACTACTTATAATATTAATCTATCTCTATATAATCCCTTTACTCTCTAGTAAAAATTTAATTAATAAAGAAAACCTTTTTATTATAATATACTATTCTTATTATTATAAATATTAAAGATATTTATATAAGAATTTTATTTTTTATTAATATCTCCTTCTTCTTTAAAATAAATAAATAAAAGTAGTTTTTTTATAAAGAAGAGATTAATTATTATTTAATAATTTAAATTTTACTACTTAAATCTAGAAAAATAAAAGAATTCTATAAATAATATTATTATAAATATTAAAGTTTAATTTTATATTAAGTTAATTTAAAAGATTTAGAAATCCTATAATAAAATTTTTTAATAAAAAAATAAAATTTTTAATTGAATATATATTTATTTAGTAAAAAAAAAAACTAAATAGAAAATTAAAATTATTAAATTAAATAAATTTAAAACTATATATTATTATTATAAAGAATAAGAAGTAATAGTAAAAATAAATATTATATTAACTTTAGATTTTAAGTATATAAAAATAAAAAATTAAAAAATTAATCTTAAAATATATATATATTTAATTCTTTATATTAATAAAAAATTTAAATAATAAGATTCTTTAAAAGATATAATACTTTAAAAATTTAATTTTATAAATTATAAATAGATATTAAATAAGAAAATAGAAAAATATAATAATTAAATAAAAAAATAGATTTTTACTTATATAATTATTATTATTAAGATATATTTTATAAAAATTAAGAAATTTCCTTAATTAATTAATAATTTTATTAAATTTAAGTAGAATAAGATACTTAATATTATATTTAAAAAATTATAAATATATAATAAAGTAATTAATTTAAAAATTAAAATTTTAATAAAAATTAAATAGTTAGCTTCTATACTAAAATTTTTTATAAAATATTAATATTTTAAGCTCTTCTCTAATCCTATAATTTTATTATAGGAAAAAAAGAGAATTATTAAAATAAATAAATTATTTAACTTTATAAGAAACTAGGCTAAAGTTTTAAAAACTATTAAAAACTATAATAAAAAATTATTTAATTACTAATAATATAGAGATTAGGAGTATAGAAATATAAATAACTTTTATTTTATTAATTTTAAAGATAAGTATTTTAATATAAATATTATTTAATAATTAAAATAGAATAAAGTTATTATAAAAGAAAATTTTAAAATCTTAATTAAATAATTACTAATTAAAATTTATAAAAACTAATAAAAATAAAGTCTTTATAAGTTATTCTTATAAAAAAATAAAATATATAAAGAATAATAAAATATTTACGTTAAGTAAAAAAAAAATAAAGACTTTATAAAAAAATTTATAAACTTTAATAAAAAGGCGATAGAAATATAATTATAAAAAATTATAATAAATTAATTAAAAAAGATAATATTAAAATTAAAATAATAAATTATTTAGTTTTTTACTTTTTCAATATAATTATAAATATTAGTTTTTTTTTTATATTTATCTTATCTTTCTACTTTATAATTAATATAGATATTATATTAATACTTATATTAATTATTAACCTTAATATTTTTATTTATATTATTAATTATATTAATTCTATTTATATATTTAGCTTTACTAATTTAACTAGTTTTATTAATAACTTTAATAACTCTATTATTTTCTTTTATTTAATTTATTTAAATTACTTTACTAATAAGTCCTTATTTAAATTTATTTAGAATATTAATAGAAGAAGTAACTATATTTAATTAATTTTTTTAATAAAAGATTAATTAAACTATAAAATTAAAGCTTTAAATAAAAATAATTAAGATTAAGATTATTATTAAGTAAAAATATTAATTAATTAATAATTTAAAAAATATAATATTTTTTTTATTTTTTATATATTCTACTAGGTTAAAGTTAGGTTTACTAGAAAAAATAATTTAAAATTTTAAAATAAACTTAAGATTATTTAAATTTTAATAAAAAAAATATAATTATTATTAAAATTATTAAATATCTAGTTATTTATATTAAAATTTATTATAATTTTATTTTTTATAAGTCTTATTTTATAATCCTAAATATTTATTTTAAAAATATAGTTTTTATTATTATATTAAAAGTATTCTATTATAAAATAATTATATTAATTTTTTATTACTATATATTATAGTAAATTATTAAAGATATCTTTAAATATAAATTAAATAAAATAAAAATATTATCTAAATTATAATTTTAAAATATTAAAACTAAACTTAATAAAATTTAAATTTAGTAAATATAATAATAAGTATTTAACTTTATAATCTACTTTATAAATAACTTCTTTAATATATAAATTATAATAAGTAAATATATTATTTAAAATAATAATACTTTTTATTATTAATTAAATATTATAAAATAATAATAAATTATTCTTAATTTATTATAAAAAAAACTTAGTATTAAAATATTCTTTATATATAACTATATAAAATAAATAGCCGTTTATAATATAAATAAAAAAAATATTCTAAAAATAATCTTATCTTAAATTAATATAGTATTATATAAGTTAGCTAATAAAAATATATATTTAATATTTTTAATTAATTATCTTATTAAATAAAGTTTTATCTATAAAAATTATTTATTTTATTTATAAATAAAAATATTTTATAATTTATTATATTCTTAGTTTATTATTTTATTTATTATTTATTTAAAAAGTATTATAGAAACTTTATTATTATTATTTTAAAAAATAAAAAATTATTAATTAATTTATATAAATATTTTATTTTTTTTAAAAAAACTAGACTAGTTTTTTTTATAATATTTATAATTATTTATTAAAATAATATATAAATAAGTTTTTTATTACTTTAAATATTTTATAAAAAATATTCTTAAACCGGAACTATAATTAATATATTAAATTATAAATAAATAAATTTTCTTATATAATATAAATAGTAGTTATATAATAATAAACTTTTTTAATAATAGTATTAAAATATTATTAAAGAAATAAAAGATAAATAATTTTAAAATAAAAAGTAATAAGAAAAGATTTAGTTATAATTTCTATATATTTTTAAAAATTCCTAAACGAGTTAAATTAATAATAATATATTAAAAAAGATTCTATTACTTATTCTAATTTATATATAGTTTTAATAGTAGGATTTATAAATAGTAGAATTTTTTTTTTCGTATATTAAGAATTCTAGAGCTTTATATATATACTAATATAATTTACGCTTAGGTATAAACTAAATAGTATTACTTTATAATTAATTTATCAAAGCTATAAAAGTAAAAAAATCTTAATTTATAATTTATTTATACTCTAGCTTACTACCCCTAAGTAGTTAGTAATATTAAATGGATCTCCGTATTTTTTAGTTTAAGCGCGGTTTGAAAATATCTAGGGTCTATTACTAGTGGTCACCCCCCTGTCACTCCCCCGCCACTAACCCCGCCTTGCCAAGACTTTTCAGCAGTGCATCTTGCCAAGACTTTTTGCGCGATTGGGCAACATCATCGTCACTCCTCACTACTCCGTACGTAACAGACCTCCCAGCTTATTCCCATCGACATGGCCCGCGATCCAGCAGTGTCAAACATCAGGAATAGTCGGGGTGAGTATTCAGGATCAGCATTCTTGGTCTGGGCTGACCGTTTAAAGGGAAACGGCCTCAAGGCATCAAGAAACAGCAAGTCGTGCGCAAAAGCCTACGTCTACAAGCAATACAACAGTCTCATGAGCAGTCCTCATCCAAACGCAATCAGATACAGGGAGCGTGGATACCTCTATCCCCTCCATCAAGCAACGTTCGCGAGGTATGTGGTCTCATTGCTTCTCTGACCATGTCGTAGTGCTGACCTGGTTGAGGCACCACAGCGCCCGCAAACCCTCCACAAACCATCCACGTCCTCTCGGAAACGGAAACGAGGGCAAGGCGAAGAAGCTAGATATCTCTCTTCTCAAACCCAAGAGCAGCATCCTCCCAAGCAACTACAGATCCCACCTCCAAGCAGCACTGCTGAGGCAGAATTGAAGAAGGAGGAGGAGGAGGGAAAGAAGCAAAGGGCGACTGATGTTGTCGTGGAGACTGCAGATCCACTCGAATATTGGACCCTGACTACAAGGTGGCCTAAGGAATACTTCAAACAACAGCGCCAGATCGAGGAAGACCTTGAACAGGACAGCTGGCTTGAGGAACAAATGGCAAGTCCTATTCCGGAGATCAAATACGTGGAGGTGGACGGTTTTAGATACCCACGCCCTATCAACAAAGCTCCAACGTCAGCTCGTCGGAAACAGTCAGGTTCAAGCTTGAATAGCTCCAGCGACCAAACGAACCGAGAGAAGAAAAGTGCTCCATACCGAACCGTACGTTACACCACGTTGCTTGAGGGCAAGGGGAGCTACATGTATAAATCAGACTTGGGTATTGTAAAGGAAAGCAAAGAACATTATTTACGCCTCTTAAGATTGGAACAGGCCGTTCCTATGGATTCATTGTTTCGTGATGACCTGTTTGAAACGACTTGCCGCAAGATAGAAGACAGGAACGAGGCGAGGGTGATCCAAGACATCGGTCGATTGATTGTACCTTCTGCAGAAACTCTCGCTACCTATGGGGCTACAAACCTTAATTATCTCATTGAAGGGGTCAACGACACCTGGACAGACAACATAGCAGTGGAGGGTCCACTGCCGAAACCGGACTATTCTGTTGGTTTTAGAAGATCTGCATTCAACAACGAGCGGCTCAAGAAGCTCGATATGCTCATTGGCAACATCTTCGAAAAGTCCTTGTTCGTCGCGACCTGGCGGATGTACTTTCCCTTCCTCACCTGCGAGGTGAAGTGCGGTGCCGCCGCTCTCGACATTGCTGATCGCCAAAACGCTCACAGCATGACCGTCGCCGTAAGAGCTCTTGTCGAACTATATAGGTCGGTAAAGCGCGAGAAAGAGCTGAACCAGCAGATCCTCACCTTTTCCGTCTCGCACGATCATAGGGCGGTAAGGATCTATGGCCATTACCCTGTGATTGAAGAAGACAAGACTACCTTCTATCGTCATCCAATCCACGAATTTAGCTTCACAGCTCAAGACGGCAAAGATAAATGGACAACTCTCAAATTTGTTAAGAATGTCTACGAGCATCATTCGCCAAAAATTCATGAATTGATCTGTTCGGCCATCGATGATATACCAGCCGATCTCAGTTTCGATCTTTCTCAATCTGCTTCTTTCTCCCAATCTACACCCGAGAGTTTGCATCAATCAAATGCCGAGTCTGTACTGGGCGAAGAAGATAGCCAGTCGAGCATCCTGGCCTCACATGAAGTTACGCCAACTACGTCTTTCACCCAGTCAACAGAGCCAGCATTCAAGAAGCCAAGGGTTCAGCAAGCTGGCGGGCCGCGGCCCTGACGCGCGAGAAGTACATGCTCGCCTTGTCAAGCAATTCAAAGCAGTCAATCTACTCGCCTCCTGCACATGAGGGTTCATCTACTTTGATAAAGCAATTCAGCTTACCAAAAAACAGGCAATCACGACTGGGCCCAGCAAGATCTTAGATGTAGAGGCTGAGACGGACACGGTAGATGACCGGGACGGATCATCTGGCTCATGCAGAGTATTGTGAAGAGTTTTTACCCTTTTGCTTTTGGAATGGAAACCGGCTCGTCATGATTCTTAGATGATATGAGCCGTAAAAGTCAGAGTCCCAATCCCTCAGCTCTGCTCCATCCCTAGCTCTCGTTGTTCAAGGTCTTACGGAGGTCATATCTGTCTTCTCCCTCCAGTTAACTGGAAAGCCCTACAGGACTAGACCTAAAGCTGGCGAAGTGGACCATAAAAGCACCCTAAAGCTGGGACTCTCTGGGGCTCAATCAGGGGAACCTCGGGGGGTCTTTTAGGGCCCGCTTCGCCAGCTATGGGTGCAGCCCTATAGGGCCTTCCAGTTGGTAGGTGAACCCTTCTATGGGTGGGAGTAGGATTCCACCCTATGGTAGGGCTGAACCTTTAAGACTACCTTACGTGCTCGATCGTTTGTGCCCTTTCAAACACTTGTATAGCACGATTTACTTCCTTGTGTGAACACATCCATCTTCTCAGGAATATCACAGTGTCCACGGCCTGTGCTCATCAGATGATACTCCCCGGTCGCTCAATCATCCCTAAAATCATCGGCAATGTTCGATCCGCTAAGATTCAGGCACAACCGTGCGGTGTGGACTTAACACTCAAACGCATCAAAACATGGACTTCTCCGGGCAGCGTTGACTTCGACAACAGTCTGCGCCTGACTGCGTCAACCGTGGAGGTTCCGTTCACTAGGCAATATAAGCAGCTCCAGAACCTCTCCAACGATCATCCAATGTTTAAGAAGCATATGTACGGAAGCCAAGAGTCAGCCATGCTTAAGCCAGGCGCCTATCTAGTGGAATTCAACGAGACCGTTGATACACATTTGTCCCTCATGGGCCAGATCTTTGTGCGCAGCTCATTATTTCGTTCCGGAGCATTGCTGAGCGCCGGGGTAATGGACAGCGGGTATAAAGGGGCGGTGGGCGCGATGTTGCAGGTTGTGAACCCGCATGGCCTACTTTTGTTTCGGGATGCGAGGTTGGCGCAGATGGTCTTCCATCAAATGAGTGAGCCTGTGGAGGGTTACAGCGGAGTGTATCAAGGGTCGGAGTCCATGTGAGGGCTGGGTTACTGCATGCGTACTTGGAATGGCCTGGAGGTGGGTTACCTCCGTCATGTTGAATTTACAATTCATTTGCTATGAATGTGGTGATATGCAAGCTAATATTTCAAGTCTATGTAGTACTGCCACCTCCGAACAATGCACTAAACCGGTGACCAATGATCAAAGAAACGGCCCAAAATATCTTGGATCTCAGAAACCAACCGCTTCCTATCTTAAAGGACATCGGTTAGACGTTCATTTGATAAGTCGTGTATGTACTTCCGAGCTAGATTGTCCGATATGATGTGGAGGTATCCAAACTCCGTACCTCCTTCCAATGAAGCCTTAGCCATGTGTCCAATCTCTGGATCCACAAAGTCGTACCGCTTCTCTGCAGCCAGCAACCACTCTTTTGTCTCGTCCAGCACAGATCCTAGTGTGCAATGAACCCCGAACGCAACGCTTGGAGAACGCTCTAGCTGCGGCTCGAGTGGATTCGCCCAAGTCACCAGCTCGTTCCGAACGACACTCTGGCAGCCCGTTGCAAGCCAGTGGTTAGGGACGTGGTCAGCGCGTAGACTTCCCAGCTTGCTTACGTACAGTACGCATCTTGCGCCGTTCAGTCTCTGCAGTGCTCGAACCATGTTTCCCGCCACATCTCCCCAAAAACTGACGCGGCAGCCTAAAAATGCAATACGGTAGCCTCGCCGGCTAGTGGTTTTTTTCCATGAGAAGAGTTTGCTGTTGCTGCTATTACCTTCCCACGGACCTCGTGTCCAGCGCTTAAGGCCGTGGACGTAACCAACGATGACAATATCGACGGCACCCATTTCTGCAAGGTTCGAACTCAGGAGAGGTTCCAAGTATTCATTCTAAGAGGGTAGCGTATACTGTACAACATCCTGCTGCCCCTTTTTTAAGGAGAGGTACGTGGCTAAGATAGCAGCATAATGCTGGACGTAGTCAATACCAGGGAAACAATGTAGCTGAAGCGTCTCGGTGCCAGCTATAGAGGCTGTGGGGCGCTGCCAATTAAAAGGTTTGTCTTTCTTCTCAAGGGATGAGATTTGGACCACTGAAGGGTCCCTTTAGTGTTCGCCTTTAACCTTAATTCAAGACCAGTGGGTATTGAGAATTAGAGGGTGGACCTTCATGCGAAGGTATTCGGACAAAGATTGACCCATGGTATAGGTTTCCACAGAGGCTATTGTAGGTTTTCGGACTACATTGCGTAGGTCGGTATAGTAGCAAGCTCTCAGGAAGCGAAAGCTGGTTATTGAGGGCAACGCTAGGTGAACACTTGGGCAGGTACGTTATGAATGATGGATCGATCCGAATTAAAACGCTTAGGCGTACAGTTTGAAGTATGAAGGTATGAGAATCCAGGATAGCAATCTGTCGCAGGTGTTGGACCTGCTATATGGATCTTGAGTGTGATTGCATTGGTTGAAGGAGCTATGGGTATGAAGGTGCTGACATACACAATGGCTCAACGCATGATGGTGGCAATAGCGGTTCAACACCTAATGGTAGCATGCAATGGGGGTGTAATACGGTGTATCACCCCTGATCCTACGCTACTACCAACAAGGAAGGACCATCCTGCAACACAATCAAGTCGGCTAACGTACTAGGTGGCAGCAGCTGAGGGGAGTGGTGACGAAATGGCCCAGTCATAATGGAGGTTAGATAAAGTGAAGGGGAAGAAAGTGAAGGGAGAACATGCTAACCCCTATACCAAGACTTGCGGGCTTTATACCGCCAACCGTCGCGGTGGCGCTGTCCACACTAACGAGAAAAACCCTTCTGCGTTCGCCGTCTATCTCAAAGGCCAGCAGATCAAGGCCTATACCTTCACCTCTTCCGCCGATTGACCCTCAGTCTTGATATGCTGGCACATCATCTCTGGGCAAGCCTGAAGAAGAGCGGGATGCTGCTACATTGTCGGACTATAACCCTCTCTTCTCCCCTCCCAGTCACGGCCCCGGCACTTTGGCGGGGGTGGAGCCCGATAAGCAATATCATTACAATGGACGTTAGTAGACAATTACGGAGATATACCTGAAGTGCGAATGGGTGATAAGCACTGTGCTTCACTACTAGATACTAGCTACTAACAGTTACATCAGGTCAGAACACCTCTCTACAGTAGGGCTCCAAACTTCTGGTCTGCAGTGGTGAGAACGAGCATCGTGAATACCTATCAGATTTTGTTATCTACGACCTAAAAACCTCCCATGGGACTCAACTTGAGATCTAAGGTCCTATACCAAAGGGTTGCGCACGTCATCCTGCCGCAGTCTACGATGATACACTTTACGTTGTTGGAGTCGGCAAGTCCAGCCTGACGACCTTGATCCCGCCACCTTGTCTTCTAAGGAGGTGGAGGATGAAGGAGATACCGTCGACCCCGATAATTTGCAAGCGGTGGAGTTGCTTGGATCACGTTATTCTATAGCATCGTCTGGTTACCTTTAGACATAGTTAACTAGGGAGCTTTGCCCGTTTCCAAGCAGTTAATCCTCCGTCGGCTGGCATTGGCTCAGTAAAAGCCGGCCTTCCAGCAGATTTTCCATGCGACTCGAGATACCCAAGACAAGCTGACGAGGGAAAGCACCAAGATATGGGTTCTACGGGGACTGGTTCGAGACGCCGCTTGGCCGGGGGCCTTTCTCAAGCTCTGACGCTTGCACAGAACATTCCTCCCCAAGTACCTGCCACCGCAGATGCTTCAATTAAAAGCGAAGACGCTCCGTTGAAATTTACCTCGGTAATGAACAACCTGCAACAAATCTATCCCAAGCAAGCCATGGATGACATATCAACGTCCTACTGCTTCATATGCCTGCTTCATCTGGCAAACGAAAAGGGTCTTAATTGACTCTCCCCGCAACACCTTAGCTTTAAATCACTGGACGTGGACGAGGTGGACGCGAACTAGGTACTTATCGCCTTAGCCGCAGAATTGATGGTGCAGAAGTATATCCAGAAGGTGTTCTCAATCATCCTCAGCTGAGCCACAAAGGGCATGACCAATGGAGTAGAGATCTAAAAAGCTCGGCAAGCCTTTACACGCCGACTGACTCCAGACAAATTCGCCGGCTACTACGGTCTGACACCACAGACCCCCCTAAGTTGTCTCTGCTTGGGGTGGTCGAAAGAAGGACGTTTACTTTACATCACACGTAGATGGGCGTTGTGTTAGTCGCATTAAAAAGCTTTTTCAGTGGAATGGCCATGCAGAGCGCAAACTTCATACCTGGGAGACAGACCCTTTTAGACAACTGACTTGTCAAATCTATCGGTTCATCGAACAGGAAATGAGTACCGAAAAAGCCGACGGCTTCCTTAATAAGCTCTTGTATGTTGCTCATGAGGAACGATCTGTTGAAAGGATTACAGGTGTCAAGCTGCAAGATGGATGGGTTCAATGTGACTGCACTGCCTAGCCTGAGGAGCTGGATCCTATAGGAGGCGAAAATCTATGACTCATTACGCCAAGGAGACGCAAGCCGCCAGCAGGTCACAGTCGGCGCTTGAGCGTACTCAGTGAATCATGGCCCGGGTCTTTCCCGAAGATATGGGGGCTTGTAATCAGGCGTTGAGCTACCAAGGCAAGGGTCGACCTCCCGCCGCCAAGGTCACTTGGACCTTTATGATGAGATACTACTGGTCGCTGGCACGAAGGTGAAGCTCGCTATGATATGGTTGCTAACAGATCCATCTAAATTTGGAGTATATGTGAGGTTGGACTATGCCCGGCACTTCCGCCGTCTGCTTGAAAGGGAGACGGGCGATATAGATACCACTGAAGGATCCACTTATTATCGGCAACGGATGAAGAGGAGGAGAATGAGTGGCGGGATGAGGTAGGGGAGGACGACACGGCGGAGGATGACGAGAATAGGGAACAGCCCCCCGTGTCGTCCTCGGACAAGATCAAGTTATCACCGAAGTGAATGAAAACGAAACCAGCTGCTCCTATTAGCGCCATCGCTAGCCGCTCCATTCCATAAGCTCACTTTTCCAAGCTCTCACCTCTTCTTCCTTTACAACTATTCCACTTCGCATGCTTGAAGTGCTTCTTTTGCTTTCGCTTCCTTTCACTACGCGATCTTACCTGAGCTGCAATTGCAGTATATTCTAATCAGTTCGCCAGACCTGATTTGGATGTGATATCAGTAATTCGCTTGTGAGGCTGCAGATAGGTAAGTCTTTAATTGGCAGCTCTACTACCATGACTTCTTGAGCAGGATTTTTTATATTAATAACTAACCGGCTACTGTTTATAGATAACAATGGACCGCAAACTTCACAACGATAAGGTTTCTACCCATACCCCTACCAAGGGCACCGCAAAGCTTCGCCCGGCACCAACACCAGCGCAGACAGTCAAGGACCTTCAGAACGCCATTGAGAGTAACCCACCTGGTGTCCGCTTGGTTGCCAGGAATATGGAATCAAACAATGTTCAACTTGCTTATTACGTCGGCTTCAATAAGACGGGTGATCTCAAGGACTGGTTCGAAAACTCTCCGGCGGGGAAAGGGGTCATTCAGTCGTTCTATTTTTCTCGCAAAAACAAATTCGAAAAGTCTAAGCAAAGCTCCCCTACGATTAAGAAGATTTTCCACTACGCATATAGCAATGACGCGCCCTCAATGTTCGATAAATCTATCCCGCTGCCGAAAGATCCCGATGATATCAACCCTGATAAAGCCAAGATGAACGACCGGGCAACCTGGACCTGGGTAGTGGCTATGTATAACCTCATGGTGCAGAACCCCGAACTTTTCTTCGCGGAGCCCATCACAACTGATCAGAGAAGACAATGTCCGGGGCTACCGAACGAGGTATCAGGTGAAGATGTGTTAAGGAATGTCCATAGCCCTGAGGACTGGAACAGAGCATACTGGCTCCTCAGGGCCAAGATTAGAATCGAATTACGAAAGAATACCAGCACCACTGAGCGCAATCGTAGCGATAAGGCGGAGGAACCTCTGTGTTTGACGGTGGAACAAGAACGCACCAGGACACTAGCAATCGGAGCGAGCAGGGTTTCAGATGCAAACAGCGCTTCAGGCCATTTATCATCCACAGACAACAACGACGATCTTGTGGACGAGATTTAGGGGGCGAGGTTACTGAGCCACTGAACTCAGACGACCAGAAAGTATCCTCTAATAAGATGTTGGAAGATATGATATGGAAGGATATCTCGTAAAGCATTAGAAGGAGATAGCAGAAAACTATTCTAAGTACTTTCAATCAATAAAAATAAGTGCTGAGCAGCAAGAAGTCCTATGCTAAGACGGAGATGGGTGATCAAATAATAATACTTTGCTCACTAATCAGCTCGACCAGCCCTCTCGTGCCGACGATGCAGATGCCACAAGAGTTTTTCGAGTCTAACCCTCACAGCAACGACCCAGCCCGCCAGCTCCTCACAAAAGTAACTAAAACGGCGAATAAGACCCGATCCCTTGAGGAGACCCTAACCGCGGAACTGTTAGGCGACAACAGCGACAAGATTGCTTACCTAGCAAAGTGGAAGACCCTGCGCAAGGAATACATGACTCTATAAACAATGCTGAACGCCGTCAGTGGTACTCCGCTAACCTATGTCGATGCCTACCGCGACTCAAGGTTAGATCATAATCGCCCAATCCTTAAGCTGGCGACCATTGCCGCCCAGAGTTAGCGAGAGGGTACGGAAAACCGGGAATTGAAACCCTGGCAGGTCCAGTGCCTGGCCTGGGTAGACATTATGAAGAGTTCACGGCTAAGGGCGTGGATTTTGGCCAATGAGATGGGGTTAGGAAAGATATTAGCGCCACTATCTCGGGTCATTCGTGCATATCAACAAGTGGAAGAGAAGAATTTAGGGCAGGACTTGGACGAAGAGGTTCCGAAGGTTAACGACCAGATTGACGATCATAGAGAGGAGAAAGATGATTTAGGTACAGCGATACACGAACGGAAGCTGGGTTGAAACCGCTGCTCTCGTCAAGCAGCTTCAATCCCGCCGTTTTAAAGCCACTCTCATCCTCTCCCCTGCCCAAGCGGCGAACGTCTGGAAAAATGAAATTCGCCTATTTTTTCCAGACTTCAGAGGAAAATATTGCCTTGGCAACCCCAGTCGCCTTCCGTCCATTCGAGAGCGGGAGTCAACCCTTGGCACTGGTGTGTCTGATCTGCTCCATCATCTTCTCTCTATTGCCGACTGGCCTCAAGCGATACTTCACGTTATCATCTGTATTTATTCCACATGGTCTTACCGGACCTGTATCGGATCAACGTCAGTGAGACCATTGACATAAATGACAGGATCAGTCGGATGGGGTTGGGCGCAGAGAATGACTACGCTCTGCATCCGGAAGGAAACCTCGTCGACGGCTTTCCATCAGTAGACCGGACACGAGCCTATATCATCACTGTAAAATGTGCAGCGCTGATTATTAAGATGTTTGGGCAACGATCATCACGCCATAGCCCCGATTAGGGGGCGGTGCAGGATATCACAGTGAAAGAACAGATCCGCGAGGAGCAGATGTTTCGCACCTCCAAGGAATCAAGGGTAATTTTAGGCCGCTTGTCGTCTGCAGATCAAAAGGGGCTTCGCTCATTCTTTTCAATAGTAACCCTGAACCACCATGTCATTGAGTCCGAGTATAAGCTCAAGGAACGCCTAGGTTCAGGCGACATATACCTTCAGAATATCCGTAAGTTTTGATATTCCGCTACTGCCTGTAGACAACAAGCAAGCTTACTGTCATAGCTCCTGCCTTAACGAACCGCCGTAACCTTGTTACTCATGCTCGTCTTCCTATTCCCCCGGCAGTAACCCCTAGTGTTGGTAGGTTAGGTCCATTATTATCTATAGGCAACAGAGCTCATTCGTTCATTATAGGCGGTCAGACTCCTCCTACACTGACTCCATTAACTCGCCGACCATCCGTCGGCTTAACTTCCAACCGTCACCCTCTACAGCCATTCGCCACCAGATCCCGCCCACCCAGCGAATCGTTTCTCTCCGACCCCCTTAGTAAGGTCTCTCGGTCCTCCTAACTATCCATAGACAACAAGCAGCTCGAGTACTTTAAGAACCCTCTACATACAATCTAAGCAGCAATTCTCCGCCGGCGGCTCACTAGTCCAATTGCATAAGCCATTATTTGTGCAGTACTGAAATCCATCGCTGCAATTACAGGGAAACTCTGGATCATCGGGGTTAGTACTATTCCCCGATCTCAGTTAGCAAGTTTCTTCCGGCTAAAGCATAGAAATGCAAGCAATGGGTTTTCACTTACGCTGAATTACAAGAGAATACTGCTGAGGCGGTGGTAGACAGAACTACAGTCACCGGTGTGGGATTGACCGTATTGGTTGGAAGCGTAGTATAGGCACATGCCGCATTGCCGGTTCCCGTGGTCATAGTGGGATAGATTCCGCTGCCGGTATTGCATCCACACCAAGTGGCGGGATTGTATGTAGCGGCACCGAGACTTGAGCCAGCGCTGCAGGAGAATGGTTGGGAGCTTGACGAAGGTTGTACGCAGCCTGGTGGGTTTTCGTCCATTGCGTTGTTTGGGCAGATTACTGCGGAAGATGTTGATGCCGAGCCACTGATTGTGGACGGCTGTACACAATTTGGTTGATTTTCATCAACGGCGTTGTTCGGGCATATGACCGCTGACGTTGTTGTTACTGACTTAGTGCCGGAAGCTTGGGCAGAAGTAGCGGTTTGGGAGCCGTTGACTGAGGAGAGACTCCCTGATGTGATAGAACAAAAACTCCGTTTCTGGAGCTGGAGGTCTCGTTTGATGTTCGTGGTGTCGAATGCTAGGGATATACTGTATTTCCAGGCTGCACCGTTGGTATTTCCGTATTGGGTCCGGTAACTGGCCCACACTTGATACATAGCTCTCCATTCGGAATCGACTACGTCTTGTATCTGTTGAGATGTTCTGAGGTCTTGGCCGATGCTATTGATCAATTGTGTGACATAGGCCGGGACGTCGTTCCATTGGGTGGCAAGGTTATTCATGTAGTCTTTGTATTGCTGCGCAAAGCCGAAGTCGTATCGTCGGATCGTCGGATCTCCTGCGAGATACTGGTCGATTAATTGGCTAGAGTATAGAAACATTAGGAGATAATCACATGAAAGGGATAGCGTCCGACTTACAAGTTCGCATATATGCGATTGTTCGTCCTTTGAATCATGTCGATCAGATTGGGAGCTTGCACCATCAAGCAGCCTAGAAGCATAGCACCAAGAGTACCTAGCTTGCTCTCGATGTTATGATATGCATCCGGCCAGGACCAACTAGATAGCACGAGATATTTCGCTTGGAGATATGGTGGCGTTTGATAATTTGAACCAAGGATCTGGTTAAGATATTAACGAAATAAAATCGATTTGTACGATATAAGTGACCTACCAAACCCTTTGCTTCACTGTTGAGATACTGCGACATAATAATGAAATCAGGATTGGTCGCGCTGGCCAAAGCCCCGAAAATTGGTGCAAGAAAATTGCATTTTGAAGTGAAGAAGATTTCGTTAAACTGACTGCAAGTGAGGCTGCTGCCGCCCTTGTTAACGATTGATCGAATGAACGACGTCAACCACCCGTTCTCATCTGGGACTCATGTTAAGAATCGCTCAGTTCGGGATTGCCTATAGAAACTTACAAGCATGGTCTACAGAAACTTGGTCATTGTTGTCACCACTGTCCTGTACAGGGTATATTTGATCGGCAGGGACTGCGATAATGGTCGGTACGCACTCAGAAAGTGTAGTTCTATAGTAACGTGAAATTGCTTGATACCTCTCTGGTAAGACATTATTGGTCTCTGAAGCCCAGAATTTATTCCCACCAAGGTAGGAAGGTATTGTAACCCGCTGACCTGCGGGAGTCGCTAGGCTGCAGCCGTTGATTGTGCTGATGGGAACTGCAGTCTTTCTCTTTTCTAGGACGTGGAATATTCGACCGGCAAGGGCTCGTTTCTCATAATCAGCTGGATCCGTTGATGGCAGACTAACAGACAGAGGCCCTGTAGTCGGTATCTGAGGGACGGTAGCCGGGCAAGCGTAATTGCAGCCACTATTAGCAGATCTACCTGTAAATGCCGCTCCTTTGGCAATTCCTGATTCACCAGGCCCGCTGGGAAGTAAAGTATAGCATCCAGATTCAGATACCGAGACAGAAGAATACATGGTCGTTCCAGTCGCGCTGCAACCTATTACTGTTGAGAAGCAAGTGGTTGTGCAAACTTGGGTTGAGCCAGTAGCACCGCATTGTACGCTGCAGTCACTAGCTGTCCTAATGGCAGAGGGTGCACAAGAGCCGCTTGAGATTGAGGAACTGGAGGGGTTTGAGCTAGTAGTGCTTGCGCTTACCGAATTCGGTGAGGGGTTTGCTGAAGGAGAGTCCGATTCTGCTGTTTTACTCGGATTCGAGCCAGTTGTGTCGGAATCTTCATCCCCGGGATTATCATCTTCAGGTGGGGCATTGCAGTCGCCGCTCACGGTAATGCCGAAGACTTTAATACAAGGTAAGTGAAAGTGAGGGAGATTGGGAAAGCCTGGGAATTGGAATGATACGCTAGGTAACTCAGGTAAATTCCAGAGGATAATACCTCCATGAATACCTCCACAACTTGAACAGCCTACAATCACTGGCACGATAGTCGTTTGCCCCTTTTGCTTAGTAGTCAGCCATGTGTTACCAGTCCAGGCAGTATTTGAGGTCGAGTCAGTGGAGAAGCTTGCCGGCGCAGATGTCAAAGTGCTAGTGATGAGGGAGACATTGATTGAGCTTGTTAGCGACGGCGGGTTTGAGCCAGACCCAGAGGTTGGCGCAGACATTACTGTAGCAACAATGGCCGTTCCGACCGATGATCCGGGACTGACCTGCGAGCCCGTCGAGGCCAAGACCGGTGCTGAAAGACTCGCTGACTGAGACGTAGGTATTACTTGTGTGGGTGGAATACCGAGTTGGACCGTCTTCCCGTCCACGTCGACCAATCCTCTACTCTCAAGTGATATGGCATCAGTGGCATCAGAGTAGGGTCTCCCTCCCGGTACAAGTGTTTGGCCTCCGATGAAAAGATCAGTGGGGTTGCCAGAGGCAATTATGCCGGTCACAAGCCAATAATCTTTATTGATTCCACTACCGCTCGGAGATATCACTGGGATTGAAGCAGAGGTGACTGGGCCAGCTGGGGGATTGCCAGTAGCCGCTGAGCCAGCAGCCGCAGTAGCCGATGAGCCAGTAGGATTGGGTGCAGCTGAAGCTGAATCTATTAGGGTCAAGGCGTGAATTCAGTCTATTTATAAATCAACTAGTCGAAATAATATATAGACTAACTTTATATATAGACTAGTCTATTTATAAATTAACTAGTTTATAAGATATTTACTAGATTATTATAATATAGTCTTACTACAGCTCTTAATTATAATCTTAATAAATATTTTTATTACGCGGATTACTCTACTACCTACTAGATATATTATTTTATAGACTGTTTTTTAATACTATATTATAATCTATCTAGCTTATTTAGCTAGATAGATCGTGATTTAAATCACTATAATTATCTCACTACTATACTTACTTAAGATCTTAATATCTTACTTATTATTTATTTTATTATTTATTTTCTATTTATCTTACTATTTATCTTACTATCTATCTAATTATTTATTTAACTATTTATCTAACTATCTATCGTAGATAGTTAGATAGCGATCTGGATTATTATAACGCGTAATTACGTAATTACACGCTATAGTAATCTCGTTATTATACTTACTTAATATCTTACTCGCTATCTATTTAACTATTCATCGTACTATTTATTATACTATTTATTATACTATTTATTATATTATTTATTATACTATTTACGTAGTAAAGTAATCTATAAAAGTAATTAAAAATTAAAGAAAAGAATTAAGAGATTTACTCTATTAAATAATATTTAGAAGAAAGTATTATAGAGTTAAAGTATTACTAAAGTTAAAATATTATTAATAGAAGAAATATTATAAAAATAATATATTATTAATAAAGTAAAGTAATATAAATATATAATATTATTAGTAAGATATAATAATAAGAGTAAAATAAAAATAAAAGAATATTATAAAAATAAGATAATAATAAGTTCTTTTTTATAAATCTTATTATTTTAAAGAATATTATAATAGTATATATTTTTCTAAGCTTAATAAAAATAATAACGAGCTAGTAATTAAAATTATATATTAATAAATAAGCTATTAATAAATAAGTTACTTTAAAAAATAAATAGCTTATATTATAAAGTTTTAATATTTAAAAAATATAATATATTTATTTATATATCGCGCGCTAAGCGATTAAATATAATATTTAATAAATTAAAATTATTTTTTTTAAAGTAATCTACTAATTATTATTCGTATTATAATTTTTATAATAAGTAAGTTTATATCTAATAAATTATTTTATATAAATAATAATTATAATATAATCTTAATAAACGGTTATAATATAATTATTAATAATAATTATATATATAGTATATTTTATTTATTAATTAGTTTTTTATTATTTATATAATATTTAATTTTTAACTTATTATCTTTATAAGCCCTTTATATATTAAGATATATATTAATTAATTATTAGTTTCTTACTTATTTTCTAGAGTACTATTTTATTTATTAGGTTTTTAAGAGAATATATACTATTACTCTTATTAATTATATTAATATTATTTTACCTAGATTTTTTAATAGAGTAAATTATCCTTAGGAATTAATAGTATTATATATTTAAATAATTATCTATTAAAATTTTAGGTTAAAGTTATAATATTTAATCTAGTATAAATAATAAGTTATAATTATAAAATTTATATTTATTATTTAAAAATATAATAAGTTAAATTTAATATAGTTTATTTTAAAATTATATTTAAATATTATTATAATAGGAAAAATTAATCTTCTAAAGCTTATAAATATTATATTTAAAGATATAGATTTTATAAATATTTTTTAAATAAATTTTATTAATTACTTTTTATTTAATAAGATATACTTATTTATTTTTTAAATATTATTTTTAGAGCTATTTAATAATTAGTTAAGTTAATAGTTAAATAATTATAATTAATTATTAGAAATTAATAGAGAACTTATATATTAACTATAATATATAAAGATATACTTATTAATTTATTAATTTATTTTTTAATACGCGTAGTATTTTTCTCTTAAGGAAGAAAAGTATATATTATTATTATTCCTATTAAGAATATTTTAATAGAATTAGTAAATATTAAGACTATAATTAACTTTCTAGTTTCTAATAATATTTTAGAATTAGAGCTTATTTTATAGTAAGATAATTTATTTATTAAGAATAATTATATTTTTTTAAATATCTCTATTATAATTATTAGAGCTATTTCTCTATAATTTTTTAAAATTTTTCTTATTTAGCTTTAGAATAATATACTTTACTTAAAGTTTATCTTATAAATAATTAATAAAAAAATAAGATTAAAGCTTAATTAAGTTTAATTTCTAACTTTATATATAGTATATTATATAGTAGGGGCTAGTCTTATAGAGTATTAAATTATTTTTTAATTCTAATATATTAAGACCTTTATTCTAGTATTACTATAAGTATAATTATAAAGAAAGTAGAGAATAATAGAATTTATATAAAATTATTTAGATATTTAATTAATTTAATCTTTAAATTTAATTATATTAAGTAGTTTATAATTAATAAATTAATTTATATAAAGCTATTATTTATAATAACGCTTTAGTTATTATTTTAAAATAATAAATCACTATTATTATTACTAGATATAAATAACTTTCTATAAAATTATATTTTATTTTTTTTATAATAATTTACTTTCTAAACTAAAAATTATAAAGTATTAATATTTAGGTTTATAGAAAAATATTTATAAATAAAATATAAAATAAATATAATATATTAAAATATTTTATATAATTTATAGATATTTATTAATAGTTTAATATATATTTTATTTAAGATAAATAATTTATTTATAAATTTTATAAATATTATAGTTATAAATTTTTTAATTTAATAATTATAACTTTTTCTAGAAGCTTTATATTAATAAATAAAAGTTTATTTAAAATTTTATACTTTTAATTATAGCTCTTTAGACTTTATATAAAATAAAGAGATTTTATTTAAATATTTTATATATACTTTATTATTAACTAATATATATATAAGTATATAGATATTTTAATATTTTAAGTTTTCTTTAATTCTTTAATAATTAATAAATAGTTAAATCTTCTTCTTATAGATAATAATAATAATATAATTTTATAAAGTTAATAACTATATAATAAAGTATATAGAGCGATAATATAATATATAATATATTTAAACTATCTTAATTTATATAATTATTATATAGATATATATTATTACTTTATAATAAAGAAAACTTCTTACTTTAATTTTATTTAAAAAAAAATAGATATTTTTAGTTAAATAGTTAACTAGTAAGCTATATAAAGAATTAAATATACTTTATATCTTATATAAATATTTATATAAACTTATAAATAATCTTAAATATATTTTAAATTAATAATAAATTAAAATATATAGGTAGAATTCCTACTCTAGAATTAAATTAAAATAGGGCTGAATATTTAAAACTAAGCCTTAATATTAAAGGAGTAAACTTCTTTAATTATTAATTATTAATTATTATCTATCCTCTCTATATTCTTTATTTATTAGAATAGTAATATTATATTATAAGGATAATATTTATATTATTTACTTATATTTACTTATTTTAATATTAAGCTTAAATAGTTATAAAATAAGTAAAAAAAATAATAATTCTTTACTTCTTTTATATCTTAGGAATTCTATTTTATTAATTATTATTTAGCTTTAATTTATCTATTTTTTTATCCTCTCTTTCCTTTATTATATAAAATATTTTTAGCTTACTATACTTATTACTTATAATATCTTTACTATTTTCTATAAATTATATTTATCTACTTAAAATATCGAATCTCTACTATAATTATAAGAATATAATAATAATATTTACTAGTTTAAATAAGAGCTTTAAAAAACTCTATTAATTATAAGAACTTATTTTTAAGGTTTATATTAAGAACTCTAGTTATAAGAATATATTCTAGCTTAGTACTACTTAATATTATAAATATAAATATTAGTATAAATATTTTAATAAGTCTAGTTATAATCTTAATATTATAAATATAAAGAATAGAACTAAGGATTTTAAGATTTATAATAATATACTATATTATAAATCTTATATAATTTTTAAAGATATAATATCTAAGAAATTATTTAATTCTTATTATATTATATAAATAGATTATATATATTTCTTATACTATATTATCTTCTTATCTATTAATTTATTTATCTTTAGATTTAAGTAATTATTTAGGAAGTCTATATCCACTATAATTATTATAATTAAAATAAAATATAGAATAAAATTTAAAAGAAGTACTATAGAATTACTAAAAAGAAGATTAATTAATATATTAAAAACTATAATTATTACGCTTAAGTAAGAAAATATTAAAATAAATTTTTAATAATATCTATTAAGTTATAAAATACTTTTAAAAGGATATAAATAAATCTTATTAATATATATCTTTAATTAAATAGTTAATATAAATAAATTCTTTATCTTAAAAATTACTTTTCTAAGCTTATTTTTTTATAATTATTAGAAAATAAGATCGCTTAAAATATTTATAATAATATTATTATTTTTATTATAATATTCAGTCTAATAGAGATCTTATAAATAAATAATAATATAAAGTTTAAAGGTATTCTATTATATTTTATTTATTACTATAAAATTAAAATTATTAATAGTAATTCTTATTATCTCTAATTATAAGGCCTTATTAAGTAAGATAATAATATTATTAAAGATTAATTTATTATTTAGATAAAAAAAAATAAAACTATATATTAAGCTACTAAACTTATTAAGATTATTCTTAGAATTAATAATAATTAATTTAAAGTAACTAGAATATAACTATATAAAATTATCTTTAGTAAGTTTTATAATATTAATTATAATAATTAGCTAGATTATACTAATTATTAATAAGTTATTATTATTAATAAGAATAATAAGTCTAAGAATAATAAGACTAGTATTAATTTTTAAGTTCTTATAAAGTATATTAATCCTCTTAATATCTTAGTTTTAAATTTTTATAATAAATCTCTTTTTATTAATAATAATTCTTTCTTATTTATAACTTTAATTATTTTAATATTTACTCGCGTCTAGTAATAGCTTATTATAGGGATTAATTTTAATATTATTAATTTACTAGCTCTCGCTAATTAATCTAAAGTTTTAAAGCTTTAGAAAAAAACTTAAGAATAGAAAAAAAAATAACTATTTAAAATACTTTAATTACTAAATTCTTATTTTAAGCTAAGAGTAAGTAATAAGTTATTATAAATTCTTAAAGCTTAATATTAATAGTTATATAAGTTTAATTTATTATTAATAAGTAACTAGCTTATTAATTTTAAATTAAGTTTAAAAAGATTTTTTAATCTTTACCCTCTATTATTAATAGTAATATTATAGATATTAATAAAAATTTTAATAAGAATTTTTCTTATTAATCTAAATATTTTTTATCTAGCGGTAATATTATATAAATTTTAAATTATTTTTTTTTTATTTTATAATTTTTTTAATTCTTTGATAACAGCGGTGATAATAACGAAGTTAAAAAAAAGATAATATTATTTTAAAGATTAAGTAATTTATTATATTTACTAGAATATATTAGGATAAAGCGCGGAAAAATTAAGAAGTTTAATTTAAAGTAAAATATAATAATAAGATTAAAATATTTATTTTAGAGTAGATTATTATTTTAATTATTTCTAAATAAAACTATTTTTTATTTAATTAGTATTAAATATTTATTTAAGTATTTAAATAAAGCTATTATTATTATTAATTATAAATAAAATATAGAATTCTTAATAGGATATATATTATAAGAAATATTAAAAGTATTTTAAAATTTTTAAATAAGAATACGTTTATTCTAAATAAGTAAATAAACTTATTTTATAAAAAACTATTTAATAAGCTTCTAAGATAATAATAAATAAAATCTATTATTTTTATAAATCTATATTCTATAGGAAATAATATAAATATATTAAAGCTAGTAAGAAATATATAATTTATTATTATAAATAAAATAATAGCTATAGTAATAAGATTAAAAAATTTATTTTTAATAAATTTATAATATTAAAGTAATTAAATATATAAAAAAAGTTTTTCTATTAAATATAATATTTTTAGTTTTTATTTTCTTTATTATTAAATTTTTTTTTTCTATTAATAATAATAATTTATTTATTAGTTAGTAGTATAAATATTACTCTCTTTATTAATATACTTAAAATAGTTATTAAGCGCTAGAGGAAGTCTTTAAATAATATTATTATCTTATTATATTATTAATTTAAAAACTATATTTTAAAAAAATTTTATCTCTTTTTTTATAAGAAAGATTTTAAATATACTATAGAATTTATTACTTTATTATATCTAGATATAAATAACTTTATATAATATTTATATTTTATATAGTTTAGAATTTAATTTTATAAAGCTTAATATTTTTTTTATTATCTAAATTCTTTTTTTCTATTCTATTATTATTATTTATAATTTTTTAGAAGATAAGTTATTATTATATATAAATACTTATTTAAATATATAAATAATATTATATAACGCTATATAATATCGTATAGTTATTATATAAATATTAATATTAATATTACTCTAGAATTAAATAAGAATTAATAATAAAGTTTTATATATAGTTAAGCTATTATTTTAGTCTATTTATAAATAGATTATTTATTTATAAATAAACTATATATTTACGTATAATCTAGTCTATTTATAAATAGATCAGTCCATTTACAAATAAACTGGATAAATTTATAAATTGTTGAAAATTCACGCCTCGACCCTAACAAACCTACAGACGTAGAGCTAGGAGGGTTAGATGCAAAGGAGCCTGAACCGGCAAATGCAGAACTAGCGGAAGCAGAACTTGCGATGGATGGTCCCGGACCTGCTGTAGAAGCTGAGCTGTAACCGATGCCTGTAGTCCCTGTGGCTACTGCTTGTCCAAGCCCTAAGAGCGAAGGAGCAGAGATTGAGGAACCGACTCCCCCGCTCTGCGACGATGATGGAGAAGTTGTGTGGGGACCACCTCTAGTACTACCACCTACATTGCTAGTGCCTGTAATTGCAGAGCTTAATACCAAGGATAGATTCGAAGAGGGCATCCGAAGGCCATTCTGGGGGTACTCAAAATTTGAAATAGAGTAATTGTTACCGTTATCTATGACCCATCCACTGATGAGTTTTTAAAGTTAGCGTGGTACTTTGGATCTTGCTTTATTGACTGGGTTGTTTTAAGGGTACGTTGTTCCATGCTACTCATCTTTGAATGTACATCAGGGAGAAATGACCTGAATCAGACTTACCCCCAGTATCCAGAACTTTGGATGTTGATACATCCGCTGATGATGCTATTAAATGTGTCTGGACAGACCAAAGCAGGAACAATCGGCTGGCTGACTTCATCTCCAATGTAAGTTATGTTGAAATTGATTGAGTCAACTTGATAATAAACTATGTCAAGTAGGCCATTATTGGATAATTTTTGTATGTTGACATTGCAAGCATTGGGAACGGCAGATGTCAGAATAGATAAGATGGCAGACTGGCTTGGGTCTGAAGGCTGACGTGGCTGGATGCAGCTAGGTGCAGTAATTGTAGAAGCTGATTGTGAAGATGAACCTGTCTGCGAAGAGCTTTGGGCCGAGGCGATGACTTCAAAAGCAAGGAGAGCGGTCAGGGAGGAAAGAAAAGACATATCAACTATGGAAACGCGAGCGGCCGTGAACAGAGCCAGAATATACAGATCAAAGTAGAAGAAAATATTGGAAAATGATTTCAGTTTATTATATAGAAACTTCACAGCTGACTCTACCCACCATCTTACCTAGTCGAGCCAGCAGATCATCGAACTAATAACTCCTCTGACAGGTGATACCTCACTCGGGGTGAAAATACCACAGTAGGAAACATGATCCAAGCGATGGAGCTGGTAACGTGGTGAAACGAGGTAGGAAACAGCAACCAGAACGTTACCTTCAACTAGCGCGTAGAGAAACTGGGGAGGATGGGTAAGTATTCCTACCTCAGCAGACCAAGTGTTTTAGATGATGCTGGCTCGGGCTTCAAATTATTCATCTGACATCGGACAGCTACATTAGCAATGTTTTAGAAGGCTTTTATGGCCGCTCAAAAGATCCTACTGCAAATTTTGAAGACCCACGGCACAGATGCATAGGTGGTTTCAAGATATAGCTGTGTCTGCGAGGCTGATGGTGTGACATGATAGTGCTCAGGGGAGGGCGAATTGTGGCCGCAAAGCCATCTACAGCACGCACAGTCTAATTAGTTCTCGAAGGATTCAATCAATTTGGCATCTACCAATTGGCGGAATCCTTTAGGCTGGCAGCATTACCCTGCAAACGATTGTGTTTCAAAGCAGTTATCGAAGTGCAGAATTTAAGGGGGGAAGACGCGTGTTGTCGGCGCCCATAGCGGATAGCCGCGGACCATCGGACACTCCCTAGTGCCGAGGTAGCGTACGTAAGCTAATTTAAGTCGTAAGGCTGACGTTGGACAGGGTGTTGGAATATGAACCAATCACCATATTGGTATTAGCGTCACTATTGCTAGGCAATGCAGTTATATCTAAATCGACCTTTCAACACAGGGTACGCAGTCTGAAACGCTGCATTCTCGCCAACGCCCTAATAATACCACCAAGAGCACGGCACAGTGCTTTTCCTTTTCGGCTGTGATAGCGAAACCCATAATCGCACTATCGGTCCTCCAAAAATCGACAAGGCAGGTCAAAACATTGCGTTGGTAACCTTGATTTGTGCTGCTTGGGAGAGAATATCGGCGACTAGGTTCCTGTTTCTTTTGCGCATCCAAGACTAGGTTTCTACGACGTGCCTGTCTCAACACTTTGAGGATGATGTTAGAGGAGATGACAATGTACTGTACAATATGCGGGGGCCCAATTCTTGAGCCCGAAGTGGTAGTCTACTCTATATGATATCCAGAGACGGATCGAACATGGCTAATTGTGGATATAGAATTGTCCAGCAGAATGGCTCGGCCATGCGATTATACTTGGTTCGAAAGATAACCAACTCGACGGTTTAGATGTCATAGAAATACCAGCCACGAACCTACGTGGGCCATACTTCGAGATTCACGATACCAAGCAGCGGATAACTGCCTGCGATATTGCTACTCTGAATCGCTTTGTCAACCCAAAGCCACCGCTCTATATACCCGCTCACGCCGCTTGTATCCAGATCGCAGATCAGTTCGCCTTACAAGATGAGGGTTATGGGTCAAATTCGTTGAGCCATATCTGGCGTGTACTAAAGGCTAGATTCCTCATGGCTTGCTCTGACATGTATCGTGTAGTTACACCAACCAAGCTGTACGAGTCGCATTCATACTACGGCGAGTTATGGAGGTTTCAAGAGATGGAATGGGAGCCAGACGATGACGAAGGGTCACCCTACGAAGCACAAGTAAGCCACTTCTCGTGCACTAACCTTTTAAATTTGGAAATTCGAATCTTAACTGCCGAAACAGCATTTTGAAGCCGACCCAGTCCTGATTCCAAGCATGACAGAATCAATACTGTCGCATTTAACACCAATACACAAACAAATGCAGCATTCGACGTTGATATCATCAAGCGAAGCACTCCCGCTATCTCTACCCCCCCTTCCCCCAGAAATAATTTATCGAATCATGGAACAATTACATCCATTTTCCGACCCTCCACTCTCTTGCAACTTCCTCATCTCACCATCATACTGGCGACAAGCGCTGATGAATGGCGTTATACTGCCTTGGCTGTGGGACTTGGATCCGCGAGCAGTCATGAGAAAGGAAGCGGAGCTCCGAGGAGGCGACGAGTGGAATTGGGAGTTGCTCGTGCGGCAGCTGGCTCAAGGTAACTTATACGAGCCGGGAAAGGTGCTAAAAGATCTTCCATTGGGTTTGAGGAATCGAAGAAGGATATGGAGACTTGTCGGGGATATCATGGCTACGGACGCTGAGTGAGCTGTCTTAGAAAAGATTCATAAATGATAAATCGGTAATAAAATGGCATATTGATAGCTGAGGACCTTTTCGATGTTACTCCCAGCGTGAGATATTAGGGACCTTGAGAATACATCGGGTTTTGAAAGTTCAATTACTTCACATACTTTCTTACGGTCCATAGCGTTTTCCTTAATACTACTCCTTAGATTCAAAAGTACAAGTAGATTTATTTACATGCAATAGAGATTTAAGTCTATCTACTTTATTATATAGTTCTTAAAGAGAAGATTAATACCGAAGATTATATAAAGAGAAATTAAATATATAATAAATTATATATAGAATTATATCTTTTTATTTTATTTTTTTACTAGTAATACTTTATAATATATATATATTATTTTCTATACTTTAAATAATTAATAATTATTATTAATAAATACTTATATTTAATTCTTTCTATATAATAATATATTAAGAAAATAATTATTTAATTAAAATTATATTTATAATAATAATACTTTATTAATAAAATAAAATAATAAGATAAAATAATTATATTATAATATAAAAATAAATAAATTATATTAATTTAAAGAATTAATTTATTAATAAGATTTTTTTAAGTATATTATAAAAGATTAAATTAATTTAGAATAAAATAAAGTTTATATTAATATAAGAAGAAAAGTTATTTAAAATATCTAGTTATTAAATATATATAATTAATAATTATAAGAATTAAACTTAATAAAATTTAAAGTTATAAAAAATAAATTTAAATTTATAATATTATTTTCTTTTATAAATATAATAATATTCTCGTTACTATAAATTTTACTTAATATAATAAATATTTAAATAAAATAATAATTATATTATATATAAATTAATTAATTAAAATATATTAAAAACTAGCTTAAAGTAAATTAATAAAGATATAATATAATTAATAGAATAAAGTTAAGAAAGAAATCTATAAAGTATATAAGGAATTAATATTAATATATAATAATAATAATTATAAATATTAAACTAAATAAGTATAATATTATATTAAGTTAATAAATAAGTAAGTAAGTAATAAAAAATTAAATTATAATATTACTTTTTTTTTTAAGTCAGTATTAATTTTAATATTTAAAATAAATAATTTATAATTTAATAAGTTTACTAAACTTCTTAAAGTATTATTAATAAAAGTTAATAATTAAATTTATAATATTTTTAAATTTATTATTATTTATATTATATTATTATTAATTTAATTATTTTTTATTTTTTTAATATATATAAAACTATAAGCGATAATTCTTATTTATTTATTAAATATTTAAAATATTATTTAATTCTTATTTCTTTTCTTTATTAATAACTATAGATTTTAGAAAAATAATATATTATTTAAATAAAAAATTAGTTATAACTTTATATAAAAGACTTAAATAAAATATATTATAAATTTATATATTTATTAAGAACTTTAAATAGTAAAAAAACTTTATTTTAATAATAATTTTAAATAACTTTAATATTTTATTATTTAGCTTCTTATTAAGATATATTATAATAATATTTTTATTTAATAAAAATATCAAGTCTTCTATTTTATAAATAACTTTAAATTACTAGTAATTTACTTACTTTATTATATATTTTTAATTAAGAGTAGATTATTTTTTTATAAATTTTAGAATATTTTTTATCTTATTTATAATATTATTAATTTTAATAATTTAAATTTTTTTATAAATTAATAGACTAGAATTAACTAGTAATAAAAAAAATATATAAAAATAAAAATCTTTATTAATAAAGAAAAAAAATATATTAATAATATTAATAATTATATTATTATTAGCGAATTTAATTATAGATAATTAATATATTTAATTATTTTATATATATAAATAATAGGTTCTTAGTTATTATTTAATATTCTAATTTATTCTTTTTATTTATTTATTAGTTTCTAGATAAAAAACTATAAATAAATTAATTATAATTTATAATTAATTATATAAAGCTTTTTAAACTAAGAATATAAATTAGAATTTTTAATTAAATATAATTAAATTTAAAAGATTATAAGTCTTAAAGATATAATTAAATAAAATATTTATTATAATTTTAATAAAGATTTTCTTATTAATTATAATATAAAGAATATAATATTTTTCCTTAGAAAAATAATTTATTAATATATAAATTATATTCTAGTTTTTAAAGATAAAGAGATTAATAATAAAATCTATTAAGATATTCTATTAATATTATTTAAATATAAATAGTAGTTATAATAATTTATTATATTTATTCTTTAAAACCTTATTTCTTTAATAAATATAATAATTATAAATATATTAAATTACTTCTTTCTTTATATTAAGTTAATAGAATTAATATTTTAATATTTTTAATATTTAATCTTTTTTTAAATAATTATCTATAGACTAGTTATAGCCTTTTTTTATAATATTTAAATATAACTTAAGTAATATAGAAACTTAAAGATAATTTTTATAAAATAAAGTATAATATTATTATAAATAATATTATAAATTAATACTTTTAAATATTTAAGTTAAATTCTTTTTTATTATATTTTATACTTAATTATATTCCTTATTATTTTAATTCACTAATATAATTCTAGTATATAATAGTAGTTTTTTATTTATTATTATATTAATTTATTTATTTATAATTTCTTTATTTTCTCTCTTAGCTTCTTAATTTATTAAGAGAGTATAATTATAACTCTAAAAATATTTTAATAAGAGTAGAGTTTTATATTAATACTTAAAATATTTATCTTCTTTATTTATTAAGATTAAATTAAGTATTTAAATTAATATATTTATTTTTCTATTTAACTTTCTTATTTAATATATAATTTTAAAGTTATATTTAATTAACTTCTTAATTTATTTTATTTAATAATATATTAATTTCTTTATTTATATAAAGTACTTTAAATTTTTATAATTAGTAAAGATTTATATAAGAATATTAATTAATTTTAACTTAAAATATTAATATTTTAAATAATAAACTATTATTAAGAGTTCTTTATTATAGATTTTATAATTATATTTAATTAATATTATATTTTTATTATAGAAAGTTATTAAGTAAAGTACTTTTTTATTATTTACTTATAATAAGATTCTATTATTAATATAATCTAAAGAGTTTATTTTTAGTATTATAAAATAAAATCTTTTATAATATTAAAAGACTAAAATACTAGTAATTAAATACTTTATTTTTTTAAATATAATTTAATAGATTTTTAATTATAAGAATAAATAATCTTTTTTTATTATAATTATTAGGAACTTTATTATTTTTAAGAAATTCTTTATAAAATAATAATAAAAGTTATAGAATCTTATAAAGAACTATATTTTTTTAAAATATATAAAAACCTTCTATATAATAATTATTATAATTTTATTTAAATTTATCTTTAAACTAATAATAAATACTAAAAAACTTAAAAACTTTATTTCTTATATATAGAATTTATATTTATTTATATTAATTTATAACTTTATTTTATATAATTATATTAGAATCTTCTTAATATATTTTTAATATTTCTTTTTTATTTTATTATAAATTAGAATATTATCTAGATATATTTAATAAAAGTTATTTAAATATTTAAATAAATTATTATTTATATATTATTAATATAAAATAGATTCTTTAATAAATCTAAAAAGTAATATATAATATTTAAATATTTTAAAGAAAATAATAAAAATAATAAAATAAAGCTTATTAAATATAATAATAATATTAAGTTTTATTAAATATTTATAATTTATTATCTAGACTAGTATTTTCTTTATTAAAAAAATTAAATAATAATTCTAAATTATAATAATATTAAGTTTTTAATAATTAATATAGAATATTAAATTATTATTATACTTTTAAATAAATAATATAAGAAATATATAGAGTATAATATTTAATAATATAAAACTCTTTTATAAATTTTTTTTTAAATATTTTTTAACTTTCTATAACTTAAAACTAAATATAAAGTAAAGTTAATTTTATAATAATTTTTTATTTAACTTTAATTTAATCTTATAATTATAAAATTAATATAAAGAAAACTTCTTTATTTTATTTTTATTAAATATATTAATAAGATTATAGTATTTTTTAAGAAACTTTTTCTTAATAGTATTTTCTAAGTATATTATAATTTTATATATAATTTTTATAAAAATACTTTACTTTAATATTTAATTAATCTTTATAATAATTATAAAAAAATATTAAATTTAATATTTCTTTAAATTATAAGCTAATATATTAAAGGTTATTATATTAATTTAATAAATATTTAATAACTTATTTTTTTTAGGAAAGGAGGATATAAATATTTAATTTTTTATTTAAAACTAATCTAACTTAAATTTAATATTTAAGATAAATTTTTTTAAAAACTTTTTTAATATTAATTTAAATAACTTTATTATAATTAATTTAACTTTAATAATTATATTAAAAATAAGAAATTTAATTTATAAAATATCTTTATAATTATATTATTCTAGGATAAAGATAATATAATTATTAATTATATTTAATATAATTTTATATTTATTTATCTAGAATTTTTTAAGAATAATATATTAATTATTAAGATTAATAATTAATATAAATATAATAAACTTCTAATAATTACTTACCCTTATAAAGAGATATATAATATAAGTAATAAATTTTTATTTTATTTTATTATTATAATTATAAAGATAATAAGATTTTACTAAAAATAAAAATAAAATATTAAGAATATTAAATATAATTTATACTTCTTTTTTATTAATAAATAAATAGGTAATAGTATTAATATTAATAAAATTTTTAAATTAATATTTCTTTTCTTAAGTTAATAATATAATAAAGTATATAAATAAATATTTATTAAAAAAATTATATAAATTTATTAATAATAAGAATAAAAGATTTTTAAGGATAATTTTCCTAAAAATAATTAATTTTTTAAATTTAATAATTTTTTAATTATTTTATTAAAATCTTTTTTTTTATCTTTTTTATTATTAATTTTTTTAATTATTTTATTATAATATTTAGAATATATTATCTAGAAATATTCTTCTTTATTATAATTATAATACTTATTACGGTCTGGCTATTCATTACTTACTTATTTATTTATTAACTTAATATAGCGCTATACTTATTTAGCTTAGTACCCGTAGTTATTACTATTATATATTAATATTAATCCCTTACGCGCTCTATAGATTCCTTTCTTAGCTTTATTCTATTAATTATATTATACTCTTATTAATTTACTCTAGGCCGGCTCTTAATAGTAGAATAAAGCTTATTATTACTTCTACCCTTATAAGTATACTAGCGAGGTTAAATAAACAATATAATAATTATTAGTATTTAATACTATAAAGAAGCGATAGAGAAATCAACTCCTAAAATATAGCGACGCGCTTAATAATTAATATTAGACCGCTATTAAGCGAAGACTATTTAAAGTAATATACTAGTAAAATAAAGTTCTAAAAGGAGTTTATAAGTTAAAAATAATATTTACTTTAAAACAATATAAGTATTAATATTAAAATAAAAAACTTAAAACCTTTATATAAACTTATAACTATTTGCGATAATTTAAAGTTATATTAGCGATATTCTTATAAATATAAATCAAGTCTATAAAGAAATCCTTTAAAAGGTAAATTATTATCGCGTTAACTTTTTATTAAAAGATATAATTATTAACTCTAAAAACGCTAGAACTCTATAGAATATCTAGAATATTAGTTAATTATAATACTAAATAAGGACTAATCTAGCCGAGTTATTATAAGTATTAAATAAGTTTTATTAAAAGTAAGATACTACCCTCTCTTATATAAAAGAATAGAATTCTTTAATAAATAAGATAAATATAGTTTATATTATAACCTTATTAACTTAACACCTTAAAAAGATAGCGTAAAAGAAAGTAAGGAACTTAAAAATAAAGAAAATTTATTAAAAACACCGTATAAAAGAGTTAGAAGAAAAAATTATAAACTTATAAATAATTAAATATATATTATTTAGATAAACTATTTTTAGCTTTATAATTTTAAGTATAAAGTATTCTTAAAAGGTTTCTAATCTACCTTTATTTATTAAAGTAGATAGTAAGATATTTCTAAAAAATTAAATTTAATATATTTAAAATAAATTTATTATTAACTAAAATTATTATATAAATAATAACGCGAAAGTTATTTATATAATCTTATATATTAAAGGTACTATAGCTTAATATATTTAAGTTTACTATATTAATAATCTAAGCTACTTTATTAGTTTAGAGGATATAATTTAAATTTTAAATAATATTATAAGTAATCTTTATAAGAAGGATAATATATACTATAGCTTTAAAAGTTTAAAATAAAAAAATAATAACCCCTTTACTATCTTTTATTCTAGTTTTTATATATTTATTAATTATCTAAAGCTAGATAAAGAAATTATAATTAATAAATTAAAAAATAAGATTAACTTTTAATTATAGAAAACTATTACTATTATATTTATAGAGTTTAATATATTAAAGTAATTAGTAAATTTTTACTAGAAAATTAATTATTAATAATAAGTAGTAAATAAGTATAAGGATTATACTTTAATAATAATAAATTATTCTATTACTTATATAACTTCCAACGTTATAACTATAACTTAAATACTTAAGACTACTTATATTGCTACTTCTATTTATATTATCTCTATAAAATATTTCTCTATTAAGCTATTAATATCTTTATAACTCTATTATTTCTAGTCACCCTATAAGGATATCTTACCTAGAATAAAGAAATTAATAAAGTATTATAATTATAATAAAAAAAAATACTTTTAAGTAATATACCCTAAGCGTTATTATAAAATAGTTAGAGAGATTAGTAATAAAAAAAATAAAAAGAAAGACTTTAATAAGATAATTAAGAAATTATTAAATTTAGAAAACTAGTTATCCTTAAAAAAATCGTTTCTAAGAATCTTCTATTCTTATTATTAATAAATCTATATAATTTCTTTAATAAATATTTATTTATACATTTTATTATATTATTAATTTAAAAAAAGGAATATTAATTTAAAGCTTTTATTAATACTAATACTACTACCTACTTATTTATTAATAAAAAAGAAGTATAAATTATATTTAATATTCTTAATATCTTACCTTTACTCTTAGCAAAACCTTATTACCTTTATAATTATAATAATAAAATAAAAAAAAAATTTATTACTCATACTATATATTCCTTTATAAGGGTGGGTAATTATTAAGAGTTTATTATATTTATATTAATTATTAATCTTAATAATTAGTATATAATCCTTAAAAAACTCTAAATAAATAAATATAAGATTATATTAAATATAGCTAATAATTATATTATCTTTATCTTAAAATAATATAATTATAAAGATATTTTATAAATTAAATCTTTTATCTCTAATATAATTATTAAAGCCGAATTTATTATAATGAAGCCGCTTAAATTAATATTAAAAAAATATATAAAAAAGTCTATCTTAAATATTAAATCTAAGTTAAATTAATTTTAAATAAAGAATTAAATACTTATATCCCCCTTTCCTAAAGAAAATAAGTTATTAAATATCTATTAAATTAATATAACTACCTTTAATATATTAGCCTATAATTTAAAGAAATATTAAATTCAATACTTCTTTATAATTATTATAAAGATTAATTAAGTATTAAAGTAAAGTATCCCTATAAAAACTATATATAAAGTTATAATATACCTAGAAAATATTATTAAGAGGAAATTCTTTAAGGAATACTATAATTTTATTAATATATTTAATAGAAATAAAATAAAAAAGCTCTCTCTATATTAACTTTATAACTATAAGATTAAGTTGAAGCTAGATAAGAAATTATTATAAAGTTAACTTTATTTTATATTTAATTTTAAGTTATAGAAGATTAAAGAATACTTAAAGAAAAATTTATAAAAAGGCTTTATATTATTAAATATTATACTTTATACATCCCTTATATTATTTATCTAAAAGTATAATAATAGCCTAAGATTTTATATTAATTATTAGAAATTTAATATTATTATAATTTAGAATTATTACTTAATCCCTTTTATAAAAAAGGTACTAGCTTAAGTAATAGATTATAAATATTTAATAAAGCTTAATATTATCATTATATTTAATAAGTTTTATATATACTTAAATAGTAAGGACTTTATTACCTTTATTACTTTCTTTAAAGTGTTTAAATATTATATATTACTTTTCAGACTTATAAAAGGATTTGTTTTATATTAATAATATATAAATAACAATCTATTTAAATATTTAAATAACTTTTATTAGATATACCTAAATAATATTCTAATCTATAGTAAGATAAAGAAGGAATATTAAAAATATATTAAGAAGATCTTACTATAACTACACAAGATAGGGCTATAGATTAATATAGATAAATATAAATTCTATATATAAAAAATAAAGTTCTTAAGTTTTTTAGTATTTATTACTAGCTTAAAGATAGATTTAAATAAAGTTGTAATAATTACTATATAAAAGGTCTCTATATATTTTAAGGAAATATAGTCCTTTATAAAATTCTATAACTTTTATTATTATTTTATAAAGGACTTCTTAAAGATAATAAAGCCCCTAGTAGCCTTAATAAAGAAGGATTATTTATTTTTATAATTAAAAGCCTATTAAACTACGTTTAAAGAAATAAAGTATCTAATTACTAGTATTCTAATCCTTTAATATTATAAAAAATTTTATTTTACGGTATTAGAAATAAACTCTTTAAATTATATTAATAATAAAGTCCTATTATAAGTGAATAATAAGGAAGTACTTTATTTAATAGCTTTTTATAATAAGAATATAATATTAATTAAATATAATTACGAGATTTATAATAAAGAACTTTTAATAATAATTTATTACTTAGAATATTAGTATTCTAAGCTAGAGTTAATTAATATCCTTATATAAATCTTTATTAATTATAAAAGCTTAAAGTATTTTATATAGATAAAGGAACTAATATATTATTAAGTAAAATAAATTAAGAAGTTAATTAAATATAACTTTAAGATTATATATTAAATAGAAAAGTTGAATAGAAAGATAAACACGCTAATCTAGATATTAAATTTAATTTTAATAAATAAGGAAAATAAATATCTTAAATATTAATATAGGGCTTTACTCTTATTAGAATACTTTTAAGGTTATAATTATACTCTCTTAATAAATTAAGAGGCTAAAAAGGGGGGTGAAGTTATAAATAAATAAATTAACGCGATAATAAATAAAGAGCTACCACTATATACTAGAATCATATTAATAAATTAAGATAATAAGGAATATAATTAAATATAAGATATAATAGAAAAGAATTTAACTTAGATATTTAAGAATATTAATTTATAGTATTATTTATAGTAATACTATACCTTATTTTATAAGAACTATCTTTAGATTCCTATATTATCTAAGTTATATCTAGATATTATAAAAGAAGACTATAACCAGTCTATAAATAGTTACTTAGAAAAGGATTAAATATTAAAAATATTAAAGCGCTAATTTTATTAGCTTAATATAAAGGAAGAAGTAGCTTAATATATTTATAATTATTATATCTACTAAAGAAGTAAGGCCTTAAGGAATAAGTATAATAAATTATTATAGCCACTACCTATATCTAAGTAGCGTTAATAAAATATCTTAATAGATTTTATCACTAGTCTCTCTATCTCTAAAGGCTAGAATATAATTTATACGTTAATAAATTATTTTTCTAAAAAAAAATATTATACCCCTTATATTATAGTTAATAAGGGAATTTTTATTAAAGCTATAATAAATATCCTACTTAACTATATTTTTAGGACTTATAATCTTCTAAACTTAATTATATTTAATTAAGGACTTTAATTTATATCCTTAGTTTAGAAGGCCTTATATAATTAATTATAAATTATAGTTAATCTATTTATAGCCTTTCACTCAAAAACTAATAAGTAAATAAAAAGAGTAAATTAAAATATTAAGCGGTAACTAAGAACCTATTACTTATATATATAGAATAATTAGGTATATTAGCTATTTATAGCCGAATTCACTAATAATAATATAATTATTAATATTATTAATATATTCCCTTTCTTTATTAATAAAGATTTTTACTTTTATATATTCTTTTTACTACTAATTAACCCTAGTCTATTAGTTTATAAAAGAATCCAAGCTACCAAAGTTAATAATATCGCAGATAAAATAAAGGATATTCTAGAATTTATAAAAAAGTAGTTTATTTTTAATTAAAAATATATAATAGAGTAGGTAAATTATTAATAATCTAAAGTTATTTATAAGGTAGAAGACTTAATATTTTTATTAAATAAAAATATTACTACGACGCGTCCTAGTAAGAAGCTAGATAATAAGATATTAAAGCTATTTAAAATTATTATTAAAATAAGGTTTTTCTACTACTTAGAGTTCTTAATAAGTATATAAATCTATAATATATTCTATTTAAGTTTTCTATATAAAGTCGTAATTAATCCTTTATTTAGATAATATATTATCTTCTCAGAGCCTATAGTTATCAATAAGAAAAAGAAATAGGAATTAAATAATATCTTAAATACTTAATAAATAAATAGGAATCGTTGCTTGCAGTTCTATATATATTAAAAGAATAAGAAATAATTAAATTAGTAGTAATATAATATAGATAATAATAAATTTAAAAACGCTATAAATTTAGTTACTAACTTTTATTAATAATACTTTAAAAAGTCTAGTAAACTTAATAGACTATAAACTCTCTATTCTAAATATTAAAGTTAATACTTACTTAAAAGAGGGGATAATATTATAGTTTAACTATTTATTACTTACTTATTTATTTATTAACTTAATATAATATTATACCTATTTGGCTTAGCACTCATAGTTGCCGTTGCTATATATTAATATTAATTCCTTACGCGCTCTATAGATTCCTTCCTTAGCTTTATTCTATTAATTATATTATACTCTTATTAATTTACTCTAGGCCGGCCCCTAACAATACTTTATTAATTTTTTTATTTTAAATAAGATATCTTTATAGAGTAATTAAAAATAATAAAATTATAAAAATATTAATAACTTAATAAAAAAATACTTTATAAAGATAATATAAATAAAAATAATAATATAAATAATTTTTAATATTTAAATTATAATTATAATATTAGAAGTTATATAAGTAATAAGATAATTTATTATTATTAAAATATAATTCTTATATTTACTTATTACTTATTATTAATAATTAATTTTTTAATAAAAATTTATTAATTACTTTAATATATTAAACTCTATAGATATAGTAGTAATAGTTTTTTATAATTAAAAATTAATTTTATTTTTTAATTTATTAATTATAATCTCTTTATCTAGCTTTAAATAATTAATAAATATATAGAAACTAAAATAAAAGATAGTAAAGAAATTATTATTTTTTTATTTTAAACTTTTAAAGTTATAATATATATTATCCTTTTTATAAAAGTTATTTATAATATTATTTAGAATTTAAATTATATTCTTTAAATTAATAAAATAATTTAAATTATTAATATAATAAGCTTAAATATATTAAGCTATAATATTTTTAATATATAAAATTATATAAATAACTTTCACGTTATTATTTATATAATAGTTTTAATTAATAGTATTATAAAGTTAATTTAACTAGTAAATATTAAAATCTAGACTTAATAAAGTTTAGCGCTTATATTATTATAATATATATATTACTTAATTAACTTTATAACTTTTCTTTTTTATAACTTATAATTTATTTATATTAAAACTTTATTATTATTCTTATTAGTTCTAGTCTTTAATATATTATAAACTATTCTTTTTATAGTTAAGTAACGCTCTTAGTAAATTCTAGAAAGGCTTAATAAATTATACTATTTATATTATATTTTAATTATAAAGGAAATTTTTTTAATTATAAAGTCTTACTTAAAAATTTTAATTATTTAATATTTTTTTAATATTTTTATAGTATAGATTAAAAGTACTAAAAGTTTTATTCTAATTATATTATAACTTAGATTAAGAAAGTATTTTTAGTTATTTTAATAATACTTTTATATAAGAGCGTTTAATAGAAATTAGTTATAAATATTTTAATACCTTTAATCTTATAATTCTAGCGAGATATAATATTAAGTTTAAATAATTAAGAAAGAGAAATAAACGTTTAAATATAATAATTTTATTAAGAAAACTAAAATATAATAAATATTTATATATATATAAAGAAAATTAGATCTTAAGTAATATATAATATAAATTAAATTAAAATAAAATATAAATTTAAATAGTTTATAATAATTAACTAGATATAATAAAGTATAATTATAATTTTAATAGAAAAAACTAGGAATTTATTAACTAAGATAGTAAAAAATATATTAATAATTTTTTTTCTATTAATAAAATTTACTAGTTAAAGAATTTTTTTAAAATAATTCTTTTTTTATCTAGAGAGAAATCTATAGAGAATAGATAGTATATATTAAAATTTAAGAAAAATAATAAAATTTAAATTATTTATATTATAAACTTAATTAATAAAGTCTTAATATAAATTATTAATAAAAATAAGTTTTTTAATATAATAAACTTAAAGTTATAAATATAATAAAATATATTCTATATAAATATAGCTAAATACTTTATATTAAAAGAAATTAATAAAATTTTCTAGAACTAAATTATTTATATAAAGAAGTAAGTTAGAAATATAAATATTTTAATAATAAAAATATATAATAATAATAATTAACTTAAACTTAAAAGAAATTATTATTAAAAATAAATTATTATAATTAAAAAAGAATTAAAAGAATTAAATATCTAGTTCTAAGCTCTTAAGTAATAATAATAAGTAGTAAATTATAATTTAAATAATATCTATATAAAATTTAATCACTATAAATATTAAGAGTTAATAATATATTTATAAAAATAATTCTTTTATAAAGTATTAAGGAATCTTAATAATAATAATAATATATTAAAAAATTATATAATAAAATATTATAAGCTTCTCTTATTTTATAATAATAAAAATTAGAATAATTATAAGAGCTAGTAAATAATAATATTAACTTAATTTAAAAATTATTTTATAAACTTTTATTATGAATTCAGCTCTAGTTCTAATAAAGTTAAATTTATAATAACTTTATATTAAAGAGTCTTAAACTAAATTATATTAAAAAATTAATAAAGAATATAGTATTTAAAATTATTAAAATTTATATTAATTTAGAAAAAAGTTTTCTTTATTAAAATTATCTAGAAGTTATAAAGAATTTAAATAGTTTATTTATATAAGGGATCTAGTAGACCTGAATAGATATATACTAGGATATCAACGGAATACTACTATGAAGGTCTATCTAGGATCCTGGCTGCTAGATATGTGCGGTCGGCTGCCGGCCGCTAGCCCTGATGGGGTCTAGGGCTGCCAGGAGCAGACCTGGATCCATGACACTATCCCCCCCTCCATATGGCAACGTCCTCGTTGCCGCAGGTCCTACCTAATGCGACGGCTATCTAGGTAACGCGACAGCTATCTAACATACATGTTGACCAATCAGAACGCTCGTTGCCCGTATTCTATCCCTTTGCAAGCTCCACCGCGGTTCTACAAGATGCCAAGGATTGCCAAGCATCTTTTCCCTGTAGGTTGAATATCGGGCAACAGCGATGTAGAGGCAGCGACGTGGATATCACTTGTGTAGACAAGCATCGGTGGTTCGGATCGACCATGTTGAGCGACGACAGATGTTAGGATGTCAAAAGGTGAGCTAACGTTGAGTAGTTGCTTGCCATGAGGTTCAGAATCGAAAAGTCGAAAAAAGTTGAAAAAGTCGAAAAAGCATGTGGTTTTCGCGCGGCGAAAGGCAAGCATAAAATTGGTGGCGTTCCACCTGCATGGCAATCTGACTAGACCGGATCGGGTCTAGTTGCCCCTTGTCTATGTTGAGCGATGGTCGTCTGCAGCGATGCTGGGAGCAGAACATTGCGCCCGCGCAATTTGGTGATGGCTTGTGCCCTTTCCCAACTCCCATATTCGTGTAGGTCCATGCCCTTTTTTGGTGGTGAGACGAACAGGCCTAATAAAAGGGTCGTCTATTGAGGTGTTGAGCAGCTTTGGTGGTCTGCAGTGATGCGGGGATCCAAACATCACGCCCGCAGAATTTGGTGGTAGCTTGTGCATATCCCAAATTTCCCTTGTGTAGACCAATGCTCTTTCTTAAGACGAACTGCCTATCTAAAGGATCGCCTATTGCGGTGGTAGGAGGATCGGATAAAGGTGATGGTGTCGGTGCCGTGACGGGGCTGGTGAGCATGCTTATAGACATGTCGATGAGGATCGGAATAAGGATCGGAATCAGGATTCGGGTGAGGATTTAGTGAGGTTGTCGGTACGGAGGATTCGGTGCGGAGGGTTTCTAGTAGAGCTACTGTGTTAAGCAGAGCTCTGAGGTAGGAAGATGTGATGGTAAGGTCGGAACAATAGTAGGTAAGGTCGGATCAATGATCAAGAAGAACTAATAGCGAGTTAAGCTCTAAAATAAATAGTAGAGCTTTAGATAAGATAGGATAGGTAGTAGTTAATAGTTAAGTAATACTCTAATTCTTATAAATCTAGTAAGTAGTCTATATTAATACTATCGCTTTAAAATAGTTAATAAAGTATACCTTATAGTATACCCCGAAGAAAGGAAAGATAATAATATTATATAAAGAATCTAATAAACTTAAATAAGTATATATTAGAATATCAACGAAATATTATTATAAAGATTTATTTAGAATCCTAGTTACTAGATATATATAATTAACTACTAGTTACTAACCTTAATAAAGTTTAAAGTTACTAGAAGTAAATTTAAATCTATAATAATTTAAAATATATAATTTATATATTAAAGTTATAATAAATCTTAATAATTTAAATATAAGAATAAACTTAATTAATTTTAATAAAATATTTAACTAGTTTTACTCTTACTTTTTAATAATTATTAGTTTACTTAATTTTAATAAATATATAAAGATTAAAATATTAAAATATAATCTATTTAAAAAGTTACTAAACTAAATAATTAACTTAATAACTATAAATATATTATTTAAATAATATATAAACTACTTATAAATAGTTAATATTAATATAAGAATCTTAAATATTAAAAAAACTAGAAATAATTAAAATTAAAGAATTTATAATAAGTAAACTATAAAGAAAATATTAATATCTTATTTAATAAATAAGTTTAAAGAATTATTTATATCTATAAAATATATAAAGGGACTTAATATATTTCTAGAAATACTAATATAAATCTAAAAGAAAAATAAATATTTTAAATACTTAGAGATTAATTATAAAAGTTCTAATCTAAATATATTATATATAAATAAGTTAAAGCTAATATTAAGAGAAATAAAGATTTATCTAATTATAATTAATATTATATAAGATAAATAAGAGGTTAATAAAAATTATAATAAATTAAACTTTAATAATAATAATTTAGAAAACTAGAAATCTTTAGTTAAGATATTACTAGGAATCTCTAAGTATATAATAAGATTAAAGAATTAAATATAAATATTAATTTAATAATAATTATATATACTCTAGTTTATATAAATACTAAGAGTATTAATTTAATACTAAAATATAATAAATAACTAGACTTTAAAATAATTATTATTATAAGAAAAAAGAATATTTATATATATATTATAATTAACTTAAAAATATTAATTATAATATTTATTAATAAAATATTTACTAGAAAATATATTTTAATAATAATATTACTAGTAAAATTATATATATTAAAGCTAGTAAATAATAAGTTTACTTTAAATATTATATATATAATATAAATATAGTATAGTTTAAAAAGTTATATTAAAAAACTTCTAAAACTTATTATTAAGCTAGGAAAGTTTAATATTATATTAAGAATATTATAACTAGAATAATATAATCTTAATATTAACTAGTTAAAATAAATTATAAAGATAAAATTTAATTATTATATATTTTATTACTTAGTTTATTTAAAGCTAGTTAAAATAATAAGTTATTTATAATTATATAAAAAGGACCTAGAGTACTTAAAATATTATAATATTATTAAAATAAGTACTTATATCTTTATTAAAATATTGAAGAGAAAAAATTATAAGATTATTATAATATAATTAAAGAATTTTAAATACTTAGATAATAAATACTTTAAAATATTTATTATAATTAACGTTATTATAATCTTTATAAAAGATTATAAAAAGTTTTTTTATAAAATCTATAAAAAGTACCTATTATTAAATAAGCTAAAGAAGTTAATATTAAAAAAATATTATTAATAAATAAATATTTAGAATCTAATTAAAATAAATAAACTTTTATTATATAAAGATATAAACTATACTATTAACTTAAAAAAAGTATAAAATCTCTAATAAAAAAAGTATATAATATATTAAGAAATTAAATTAAAGTAATTAAAAAGTATATTTAGAATATACTAGAAAAGAAATATATTTACTTAAATATATTACTATATACTATACTAATATTAATAATAAAAAAGCTTAATAAAGAATTAAAAGTTTATATTAACTATAAAGTACTTAATATATTAATTATAAAAAACTATAATATATTATTATTAATATAGAATATATTAGCGAAGTTATATATAATAAAATATTATATAAAATTTAATATTATTATTATCTTTAATAAGATTTAAATAAAGAAAAAGAATAAATATATAATAATTTTTCTTATTAAATATAAGTTATTTAAATATATAATAATATTATTTAAACTTTATAATACTTTAAAAACCTTTTAAGTATTTATTAACTATACTTTAAAAAACTTTCTTAATATATTTTATATTATATACTTAAATAATATACTTATTTATAACTTAAATTCTAAAAATTATATTAAGTATATTAAATAAATACTATAAAGATTATAGAAAGTAAGTTTTTTCCTTAATATTTATAAATACTAATTTTATATTATTATAGTAAAGTATCTAGGTATTATTATTATTATAAATAAATTAAAGATAGATCCCTTAAAGCTAAATATTATAAAAAAATAGAAAATATTAAGATATCTTAAGAATATATAAATCTTTCTAAGATTTATAAATTTCTATAGAAGATTTATTAAAAACTATTTAAGAATAATAATACTATTATTATTATTAATAAAAAATAAATTTAAAAAGTTTATTTATTTATAAATACTAGGAGAACTTAAAGATAATACTTTTTAAAAATTAAAAATAGTATTTCTAGTAGCCTTAGTACTAACTTATTTTAACTTAAACTAAAAAATCTAAATAGAGATAAACGCGCTAAATTATATTATAGTAGTAATCTTATTATAAAAGAATAAAAATAAAGTACTTTACTCTATAGTATTTCTATTTAAAAAAATAATAGTATAGAAATATAATTATAAAATTTATAATAAGAAATTATTAATTATTATATAAATATTTAAAGAATAGTATCTAGAACTTATAAAGATATTAATAGAAAATCTTATATAAATATTAATAAACTATAGAAACCTTAAATATTTTATATTAATAAAGTAACTTAATAGATAATAAGTTAAATAGATAAAGTTTCTTTTTAAATTTAATTTCTATATAATTTATAAACTTAAAGCTTAAGATACTAAGTTAAATAATTTAATAAAGAGGATAGAAAATCTATCTAGTAATAAAAATAATATAAAGTACTAATTTTAATATTAAATAGTTCTAAAAAAAACTAATTTAATATAAAGAATATAAAAAGTTATATATTTAATAATAATATTATTAAATAAAGCTATATATAATACTATAATAATAATAATTATAATTTATAATATAAGCGAATAGGAAGTCTCTAATAAGGAATTAAATAATAAATTATTAAAAGATTTAAAATAGATTTCTAGAGGGAAGCTTAATAATAAATCTTTAAAAAAAACCTAGTATTTAGTTTAGCTAAGAAGCTTAATAATAAATTAACCTTAAATATATTTACGAGTAATAAGAATTTAATATATTAACTATAGAAAGTATATAAGGATAATAATTTAATATAAGTAATAGTTATTTTAAAGAAAACTAAAGATTAAAAACTACTAATAATTTATAAATTTATTAAAATAAAACTAGGAAATTATAAGATAATAAGTAACTTACTCTATATTATAAGAAGACTATATATACTAAATATTTTAAAAGTAAGAATATAAATTATTAATAAAGTTTATAACTTTAAATTAAAAGAATATACTAGTAAATTTATTATATATATTAAAATAAACTATTATTATTTCTAATTAAATATAATAAATATAATATAAAAGTTTATTTATAATTATTATATCTATAAGAGAATAAAAATATATTAAGATATTAAATAAAGCTTATTAAACCTATTATTTATTCTAAAGTATTATTAAAGAAATATAAATATTAACTTTATTATATTTATATTAAAATATAGTTAATTTAAGCGAATATATTAATATATTATAATTATAATTAATTATTTTTTTAAAAGAAAATAATTTATTAATCTATATTTTATTAATATTAAAATAGTAATATAAGCTTTTATAGAATAAATTTAAAAAGAAAAAAAGTATTTAATATTAATTATATTAAATAAAGATATATAATTTATATTATACTTTTAAAAATAACTTTATAAAAGAATTAATATTAAGTTTAAACTTTTTATTATATTTTACTTTAAAATTAATAATTAAATAGAAATTATAAATATAGTTTTTAAATAATATTTATAAATATATATTAATTATTAATAAGATAACTAGATAAATTAATTATTTATTATAAAATTTAAGATAAATTTAAGCTTAAATATATTAATAGAAATAAAGTTATTTCTAGTTATAAAGAGTTATTTATTATAGTTAGATTTAAAATTACTAACTTTATTATTATTATAAACTTTAGTAAAGAAAATATATAATATTAAAATAATAAATAATTATATATAGAAAATAAAAAACCTAAGAATATACTTAAAAAAAAAGTTAATATAAACTTAAGTTAAATAAAAATATTTTATAAATTATTATTAAGAACTAGTACTAGCGTTTAGAATAAAGGATTTAGTAATACTTAATATAAAAAATATTAAAACTAAAAAACTAAATAAGAGATTAAATTATAAGAATTTAAATTTTTTTAAGATTAAATAAATAATTAATAACTTAGTCTATAAACTTAACTTACTTAAAGTAATAAAATTAATATTTCTAATATTTTATCTTTAATTATTATATTTAGTATATAATAATTCTTTACTAAAATAAAAAATAGAATCTTTATTACTACTAAAGATTAATAAAGAAGAGAAAAAATAAAAGATAAAAAAGATTTTAAACTTAAAAATAAATAAAAAAAGATTAGATCTATTTATTAAAATATAAAGTTATTTTATATATAAGTTAAAGTATTCTAATTATAAAAACTAAAGTTAATAAATATATATAAATATAGTTAGTTATTTAAATCTAATTATTAACTTTTATTATAAATACTTAAATAAATTAGAACTCTATATAATATTCTAAATACTAAAGAATTAAGAAGTATTGATAATAATATTATTATATATTTATAATATTAGAAAATTATTAAAGATAGTTCTAAAGGATTAAATTATAAATAATAAAATTATTAAAAGTAAAAATTATTATCTAGTGACTAAAAAGATTTCTTAGATAATTTTAAGATATAGAATTTATTAGTAAATTATATAAATAATTATTTAGTATTATAATATCGCTGTAATAATTATTATCTAGTTAATACTTAGATTAATATTAAATTATTATTAAATTAAGTATTTATATCTTCTATATATAATACTTTATTCTTTCTTTTCTTCTTCTTTATTAATTAATTTATATATAAAAACTAATTTATCTTTATTTTATCTATTATTATATATAAGGTATATTTTATTTTTTAATAATATAATAATAATAATAAAATAATTATTTAAATAAATTAAGAATTAAATCTTTCTACGTTCTTTTATTTATCTACTAGTATTTATATTATAATAAGTTCTTAAATTCTAATCTATTAAATATTAAATATATTTAATATAAATAATTCTTTTACTAAGTATCTTATCTTTCTTATATTTAACTTATTATAATAATCTTACTTATATTATAGATTTAGATTTATTTCTAGTAATTCTAAATCTTATAAAGTCTAGTTTTTAATAACTAAATATATATATCTAGTAACTAGGATTCTAGCTTAAATCTTAATAATAATATTTCGATAATATTCTAGTATTATTCTATTTAGATCCGCTAGATTTCTTATATAATACTACTATCTTTTCTTTCTAGAAACGTATCGCAAGGTATACTTTACTAGTTATTTTAAAGTAATAATATTAATATAAACTACCTACTAAATCTACGAGGATTAGAGTATTACTTAATTATTAATTATCTATTTTACTTTATTCAGAGCTTTATTATTATCTAGAGTTCTACTTACTATTAAATTTTCTAATTATTACTTTAATCTTACTTATTACTATATTAATCTTATTATTAACTTTCTTTATCTTAAAGCTCTACTTAATATAATAACTTTATTAAAATTTCTTTATATTAAATTCTTTATATTAATACTCTATCTACTTTATTATATTCTTATTAATATTCTTATTTTAATTCTTATTAATATATATATAAGTATACTTACTAGCTTTATTATTAATATTATTTCTAATATTCTTACTTTTATCTAATCCTTTAATATTATAATAAATAATTCTTTTATTAAACTATTCGTCTTATTACTAAGAAAAAGTAAGGATTTATATAAATATAAAAGTTAAGAATAAATACAAGCTATTACTAAATTATATAGACGTAATATTCTATTCTTAGTAAATAACTACTATTTAATACTAAATAAGAAGTAATTATACTAGATTAAGATTAGTTCTACTACTAAGTAAATAAAGTATTACTATTTTTTATACTTATCTTTCGCTGCGCGGAAACTATATACTTTTTTAACTTTTTTAACTTTTTAATTCTAAATCTAATAATAAGTAATTACTTAATATTAACTTATATTTTAATATTCTAATATTTATTATCGCTTAATATAAATTATCTGAAGTACTAAAGCTTATATTTATAAGTAATTCTTTATATCGCTATTATTATATTACCGCCGCCCGATATTTAATTTATAGAGAAAAAATACTTAGTATTTTACAGAACTACGCTAAAGCTTATAAAGCGATGAAATATAAATAATAAGCGTTTTAATTAATTAATTATATATATAGAATAACTATTATAAATCTAGATATTTATTATATTAAATATAATTTATAGTAATAAGAACATTACTATATTAAAGAGAGAGATAGTATTATAAATTTAGATTTACTTCTAATAACTTTAAACTCTATAAAGTTTAGCTTCTAGTAATTAAATATATATATCTAGTAACTAGAATCCTAGCTTAGATCTTAATAGTAGTATTTTAATAATATTTTAATATTATTTTATTTAGATCCGCTAAATCCCTTATACTTAAGTAAAGATTTATCTTTAATATTTTTAAAGTTAATCTTAAGGCTAAATATAATAAAATAATCTATTTTTTTTAATAATAATAAGATTTTCTACTAAATTTATTACTAGTAGTTTTATTAATAATTCTATTATTAACTTTACTACTAACTTTATAATTATATACTTAGATAATACTATCGAAGTTTTCTTCATAATTAATATCTATACTTATATTTATTTCTACTTTTATTCTTATTTCTACTTAATCCTATTTACTATTACTAAATATTAAAATAATAGAAGAGATAGAATAAAAATAAGTTTATAAATCTCTATAAAATATTAAGTAGATAAAGTAAAAGTAAAAGCTTAATACTATGAAAAAAATAATACTTATAAATAAGATTCCTTATCTTAAGAAGTACTTTAGATAACTACTTAAATTAAATAGTATTTATAATTATTTCTCTTATAATAAGGAACTAGATATATAGTATATTACTATACTTAATATAATAAATACTTTACTCTATTAAACTTAATATTATATAAGTAAATACTACTATTTTTTATTTATTAATTCTAAATACTTAAATTCTTATAATATTTTCAACTTTTTAATCTTTTAACTATTAATCTTTCTTTCTTATCTTTTTATTTACTTAATTTTTATTAATTATTATTTATTATAAGTAATACTTTATTCAATCTACTAAAGTTATTATTTATAAGTATTTTATATAATTATAGTTATTAATATTACTATCGCTAAATCCTAACTTTTAAAGAAAAAATCTTAGTATTCTAAAACTTTATATTTATATTTACTCTCGTATTTATTCTATTAATAACGTTATTATTTCTAGTAATTATAAATTATATAACTTCCTATTAATTAATAATATATAAATATAAAATATATAATATAATAAATCGCGTAATAATAATAAGAATATTACTTTTCTTTCTTTTTTATAAATATATTATTATAATATTATTATAGTAATTAATATTTAGCTAGCGCCTAAATTAATATTAAGTTATTATTAAGTTAAGTATTTATATCTTCTATATATAACGCTTTATTCTTTCTTTTCTTCTTCTTTATTAATTAATTTATATATAAAAATTAATTTATTCTTATTTTATTTATTATTATATATAAAATATATTTTATTTCTTAATATTTAGAGTAGAAACTCTATTTAATATTATAATATATATTATTTATATCTCGTTATATAAAACTTATATTTTTTTTATAAGATTTTTAATACTTTAATATTCTTTACTTAAAATCTATTAATAAACTATTTATAATTTATAGCTTATTCTTTTAATACTTAAATATTTACTATTACTTAAGAATAATTATAAGAATTAATAAAGTTTATAATAATAAGTTATTTATATATTATTACTAAGATATCGTCGTCGCTAGAGATTTAAGATATAGAGAAGAAAATCTTAATAATACTTAATAATCTAAAGTATTAAATTAAGTATAACTATATAAAGAAAAATATAAGTAATAAATATCTTAATTAATTAAATATTATAAAGAATATTTATCGCGCTAGTTATAATATAAACAACGCGAATATTATTTTATTAGAAAGAAAGATAATATTATAAAGTTAGTTTAACTAGTAAATATTAAAGTCTAGACTTAATAAAGTTTAGTACTTATATTATTATAATATATATATTACTTAGCTAGCTCTATAGCTTTTCTTCTTTATAATTTATAATCTATTTATATTAAAGCTTTATTATTATTCTCGTCGATTCTAGTTTTTAATAAATAATAAGTTTATTTTAAATATATTAAATTTAATTCTTTAAAAATATCTTACTATTTACTTTAATAAATAGAGATAAGTTAAAGATTTTTTAAAAATACTTTATACTTAAAATTATAGAGTTAAGGATAATTTATTTAAATAATATATATTTAGTTATTTATAGATACGCCGCGCAACGGGTTTTTCTTAATATTTTAACTTTTTCATATTCTTTTCTTAATAACCTTTTTATCTATTAATATAATTTTAGTATTAGGGGATAGAATTAAAGCCCTACTTAAGGGCTATAAAACCCTATATTTTTTACGCTAAACTAATCTAGGTTAGTAGAATTATTAAGGTTTAAAAACAGGGACTTAAAGTCGGGTCGAGTTGCGTTTTTTAAGTCTAACTCGACCCGACTCGACAACTCGACGCGCTAATAGCTCCACTAATCTATATTAGTTTAGCGTTAAAATTATAGGATTTTATAGCCCTAATATAGGGCTTTAAATTCATGCCCTAATATTAAAATTATCTTAATAAATAAAAAAGTTATTAAAAGAATAAGAAATTAAAAAAAAACTCGATTCTTAACTCGACTCAACTCGTTGCGCAGCGTATTTATAAGTTTATAATCTCTTTTTTTAACTTTTTTATATAGTATTCTTAATAGATCTTCTTTATTTTTAAATTTTTTACTTTTTTTTATACTATTTTTTTAAGATATTAAGTTAATAAGATTATAGTATAAATTATATTTATTTTATTTATTAAAAAATTCTATTCTTCTATATAAAAAAGAGTAATATTTTATTTTTAGTAAAGTTTATCTAATATTTATAATAACTTAACTAGGTTAATTCTTATTTAATATTATAATTAACTAGTATTTTAAATATTCTATAGAGTTCTAGTATTTTTAGAGTTAATAATTATATTTTTTAATAAAAAACTAATATAATAATAGTTTATCTTTTAAAAAATCTTCTTATAAACTTAATTTATATTTATAAGAATATTACTAGTATAGCTTTAAATTATTATAAATAATTAGAAATTTATATAAAGATTTTAAGTTTTTTATTTTAATATTAATATTTATATTATTTTAAGATAGATATTATTCTTAGCTTATAAGTTTTTTCTAAGATCTTATCTTATTAATATATTACTTTAAGTAATCTTTACTTAATAATAATTTAATACTAACTATTAAACGCGTTATTATATTCTAAGAATTAGTTTTTTTACTACTTCTTTACTATATTAATTATTAATAGTTATTATATTATTTATTTAATCTTATTAATATATTTATAAAAGTAGAAGTAATAATAAATTTTATTTTATTATTAAGAGCTAGTCTAGAGTAGATTAATAAAAATATAATATAATTAATAAAATAAAGTTAAGAAAGAAATCTATAGAATATATAAGGAATTAATATTAATATATAATAGTAATAACTATAAGTACTAAGCTAAATAAATATAATATTATATTAAGTTAATAAATAAGTAAGTAAGTAATAAATAACTAGATTATAATAAAGAAAATATTAATAAATTACTTACTATAAAATTAAGAATTCAAAATATAAAAAAGTTAAAGAAAGTTAAAAATTTATAAGAATTTTACTTAGTAATAAATAAGTAATAAAGTAATAATATTTTATTTATATAATAATTAAGCTATATTAAATCTAATATAATTTATTATTTATTAATATTAAGTAATAATAATTATTTATAATAAAAAGAAAAGTAATATATTTATAAAATTTAATAATAACTTATAATTATTTTTAATTTCTATATTTATATAAATTCTATACTTTTTTTTTTAATTTATTAATTAAGATTTTAATTTAATAATAAGATAAATAACTTAATAAAAGAATTATTTATAATATTAATAATAATAATAAAGAATTTAATAATAAAGAATTCTCTAAATATATAGAATAAGTTATTAATTTTTAAATATAAAAGTTTTATAAATCTTATTAATAAGTTTATAATAATAAAATAAGTTTTATATATAAATAATAATAACGAGATTACTTAATATCTTAATAATAATAAAAATATAAGTAATAATATAAATAAAAATATTAATAAATATATAAATATATATATTATTAAGAATAAAGATAAAAATCTAAATAAGAATTAAGATAAGAATATTATAAATAAGAATTATTTATTTATATATTTTTAATATTCCTTGTATAAATATTAATATAAGCGATTTTTTAATTAAAAAACTTTTTCATAGTATTTATAAGATAGTTTATTATATATATTTTTCTATATATATTAAATAAAATAAATAATTAGTAAAAATAAGATATTATAAAGTTTATAATAATAATAATTAAATATTTAATATACTTACGAAGTTATATTTAGAAATTCTTCTAAAAGTTTTTCTAAGAATACTTAGAATACTTATAACGTTTCTAGAAGATTTTTTAGAGATATTTATTATTAAAATATAACTTTTATAACTCTTAAGTATATCGTAAGATCTTAATATTTTAATTAATTAAATTATTTTAAAGCGTTACCTTATAAATAACTTAGTAAAATATTTAATATATTTATTTTTAAGAATTTAAATTACTTTATATAATTATAAAAAATCTTAATATTCTAAAATAAATATAACTTAGGAAAATTATATTATAGTAAAGAATCGAAGAATTTAATATTTAATATAAATAGTTATTTTAAACTTATTATTACTAGTATTAATTATAAAGTTAAATAATAATAAAAATAAATATAGATTTAAATCTTAGAATTATAATTTAACTTCTAATTATATAAATTATTATTATTATTATATTTATTATATTTTATATTATTTAAATATTTATTTATAAATATATATTTAAATTTAACTTTTATAAAATCTTAAGAACTTAATAAGATATATAATTATATTATAAATAATATAAAATATTCTATATATATTAATATCTTAAATATAAATAAGTTTTAGTAAAATTAATAGAAAAGATATTAATATTAAAGAATTTAATAAAGTTACTTATATATTAAGTAAAGCTTTATAATAAAAAGAAGTAATAATAAAATAATATTAATAATAAGTTAAGTTCTAAACTAAGAAGAATTAATAAATAAATAATAATAGAAATAGTAGTAAAATTAATAATTAATTAATTAAGTAATTAATAATTAATAAATATTTAGTTCTTATAAAACTAATTAATAAAAAAAATATTTATATTATTTACTTTAATAATTTAATAAAATCTTCGTAAGATCTTTAGTAAATAAATACTAGTAATATATAAAAAACTAAATTAATTTAAAATAGAATAAAATTTAAAGTATTATAAATTATTAATATAAAAAGAAAAGTTATTTAGAATATCTAGCTATTAAATATATATAATTAATAATTATAAAAATTATTAAGAAATAAGATATATCTTATATATAATAATAAATAAAATAAAAATAGATTGATTTTTATATATAAATAAGTTAATAATAAAGAAAGAAAAGATAAAGTATTATATATAGAAGATCTAAGCGCTTAACTTAATAATAGCTTAATATTAATCTAAACGCTAGCTAGATAATTATTACTATAATACTATAGCGATTCCATAATAATATATCTATAAAGAAAATAAAAAAGCGATATTCTTATTATCTATATATTATTTATTATATTATATATTCTATATCTATATATTATTAATTAATAGAAAGCTATATAGTTTATAATTACTAGAGATAATAGTATTATTAATTAAATAAGTATAAGAGTAAATATAGAGTTCTAGAATACTAAAATTTCTTCTTTAAAAGTTAGAATCTAGTGATAATAATATTATTAACTACGACTATATAAAATACTTGTAAATAATAGCTTTAGTAGATTAAATAGAGTATTACTTACAACGAGCGATAGTTAATAAGAATTAGATAAATAAAAAAATAAGAAAGAAAGATTAATAATTAAAAGATTGAAAAAGTTAAAAAAGTTAAAAATATTATAAGATTTTAAGTATTCGAAATTATAGAAAGTTAATAAAAGAAAATAGTAGCGTTTATTTATATAATACTAGATTTAATAAGATAAAGCGTTTATCGCGTTAAGTATAATAATATATTATATATTTAGTTCTTCATCGCGAGAGAAATATATATAAATACTATTAAATTTTAGTAACTATATAATCTAGTTCTTTAAGAACTTAGCTATATATTTTCTTAATACTTTTTTTAAAGCTTTATACTTTTATTTAATTAATCGCTTTTAAATATTCTATAAAAGATTATAAACCTATTTATATTTCATCTCTTTAATAACTTCGACGCTTAGTAATAAAGAATAGGATTGAGTAGAAATAAATATAAGGATTAACTATAGAAGAAGCTTCGATGTTATTATCTAAGTATATAACTTTTAAACTAGTAATAAAATTTATAGAGAAGCTAGTAATAAAACTACTAGTAAAGTAAATAATAAAGAAAATAATAGAATAAGAGATCGCTACTATTATTTAGCTTTCTAAAAATAGAATTCTTTTAATATCTTATTAAGCTAAGTATTAGTATTAAGTTAAGATATAACGATGAAGATAATAAGTCTAGTAAAAGAATTATTTATATTAAATATATTAAATTTAATAAAGGACTTAGAAAGTCTACTATAGTATAAGTACTAGTAAATAAGTAGAAAATATAGAAAGGTTTAATTCTTAATTTATCTAGATAATTATTTTACCGTTACTATTATATTATTAAGAAATAAGATATACCTTGTATATAATAGTAAATAAAATAAGGATAAATTAATTTTTATATATAAATAAGTTAATAATAAAGAAAGAAAAGATAAAGTATTATATATAAAAGATCTAAGCGCTCGGCTTAATAATAGCTTAATATTAATCTAAGTACTAATTAAATAACTATCGCTATAACGCTATAACGATTCCATAATAAAAATTAAACTTAATAAAATTTAGAATTATAAGAAATAAATCTAAATCTATAATATATATAAAAAATATAGAAAAAAAATTAAATATATTAGAAAATAATAATTAAAAATATATATAATATATTAAAACTAAGTATATAAATATATTATAATATATTATTTATTTTACTTAAAATTAATTATATATATTTTATATTAATAAAAATTATTTTTAAAATATATAAATAACTTTAAAAAATTTAAATATAAATAAATTTTAAAAATATTAGAAATTAAATATTATATTAAATTAATAATTAAATTATAATATAATTTAATTAATAACTATAAAAAATTTAATTATATAGAAGTTATAAATTATATATACTTAATAAATAATTATTAATTAAATTAAGTTTAGTATTATAAAGTTATTAGAATTATAATATTATCTCTTCTTTTAAATAATAATATTCTCGTTATTTTATAAATTCTCTTATAATTTCTTTATTTTCTTAATATAATAATTATTTATTTATTTATTCTATATACTTATTTAATTAATTAGATTATTTATTACTTATATTTTATTCTATTCTCTTTATTTTATATAGATATTAAGTTTTTTTTCTTTAAAAATTTATAAGTAAGTAATAATAATATAATAATAATAATATAAAGAATTTATATTTAATTAAACTTCGATACTTTAGATTAATTATAATAAGTAACGAAATATATTTATATATTAAAGAAATAAATTAATATTAATAAATAACTTACTAAGAAATCTAGAATTAAAAAGTTGAAAAATTAAAAAAATTAAAAAGAATATAATTTATTACGTAGTAATATATAAGTAATAAAAATAATAATACTTTATTTACTTAATACTTAGATTAAACTAAATATAATATAATTATTTTTTATCTAGTAATAATAATTACTTATAATAATAATAAAAATAAAATATTATATTATTATAAATTCAAGTTTACTTCTAGTAGCTCTAAACTTTATAAAGCTAGTAATTAATAATTAAGTATATATATCTAATAATTAGAATTCTAAATAAATCTTTATAGTAATATTCTGATAATATCTTAATATATATTTATTTAAATTCGCTAGATTTCTTATATAATACTATTATCTTTCTTTTCTATTAAAGTATATTATAAGGTATACTTTACTAATTATTTTAAAGTAATAATATTAATAGTATAAAGCTACCTATTAAATTTATTATAAGATTAAAACTTTACTTAATTATTAATTATTATTTATTCTATTTTATTTAAAGCTTTATTATTATTTAGAGCTTAACTTAATATTAATCCTTCTTTACTATTATATTAATTTAATTTTATTTATTATTACTCTAACTTTATTATTAGTTCTTCTTATCTTAAAGCTTTACTTAATATAATAACTTTATTAAAATCTCTCTATACTACTCCCTTTATATTAATATCTTATTTATCTTATTAAATCCTTATTAATATTCTTATTTTAATTCTTATTAATATATTTACTAGTATACTTACTAGTTTTATTATTAATATTATTATTAATACCTAACTATTATCTAACTTTTTAATACTGTAATAGATAATTCTTTAGATAGATAATTTATCTTAAAAAAAAGTATTAATTTATATAAGAAGAATTTAGAATATATATAAAATACTATTAAATTCTATAAGTATAATATTTAGCTCCTTACTACAAACTATTAATACTACTCAATATCTTAATAAATAATTTTTTTATTAGGTTATTTATTTAATTATTAAAAAAAAACGTAGATCTATATAAATATAGAACTTAGGAATAAATACAAGTTATTATTAATTTATATAAGCGTAATATTCTACTTCTATTATTATAAATAATTATTATTTAATACTAATAAGGAGTAACTAAGCTATTTTTAGTTTAATTTAAATACTAAGTAGGTAGAATACTATTATCTTTCTTATTTATCTTTCGTAGCGCGTACGCCGCGTAATGGGTTAAGTTAGGTTAGGATTTTCTTAATCTAATTTAAATCTAAACTTAATCTAAACCCAACACGTTGGATTTAAATTAAGTTAAATTTTTTTTAATAAGTTTTTAAATTAAATCTAATTAACCTAATTAATATACTAAGCTTTATAATAAAGTTAGTATTTAATCTAATAATTAATTTAATAATTATAGAAGAGGAGATTTTATTAAGCTTCTATTTAGAATATTATTAATATAATTTTTTTAAATTAAAATTTTTCTCTATCTTTCTCTATAAGGCGTTTAATTAAGTTTAGATAATTATTATACTATTTAATAAGAATTTATATAATTTATTTAGTATATACTTTATTTAAAGACTATAAAAATATTAATTTTATTAATTTAAAGAGTTTTATTTTAATTTATATTTTCTTATAAATATCTTCCTTAATTATTCTATTAATATTAGGTTTTTTAGTTAAATAGTAACTCGCTTAATATATATAATAAATAAATTAATTATTAATAACTAGTTAATTATTTTAAATTTTAAAATAATATAAGGGATAATAATACTTTTAAATTTTATAATTAAAAATACTTTTATAGTCTTTTAAATTATTATTAGAGAACTTATTTAAAATTATAAATTATAATAATCTAACTTCTAATAAATTTAATAAATAAGATATTAAAAAAAAAATTTATAAATTAAAAAATCTATTTCTTTTTAATAGCGTTTAATTTCGCGTAAGATACTTATTAAAGTAATTATTAAATTAATTATTAAATTAATAAACTTATATACTTATTACTAGTCTTAAACTTTTTATTTTTATCTCTAGTTTTAGATTTTTTTATTAAAGTACTAAAATTTATAGTTTTAAAATTTTCTAGATTTTTTTTTTTATAATATTTTTTTATAATAGGGGCTTTTATTAATTATTTTTAAATAAATATTCTAGTTCTTTTATTATTTAAATTTTTAATATAAGGACCCTTATTATCTTATTTTTTTTTATATTTAGTTTTATAAACTTTAATATATTTACTTTATAATATATTTTAATAGAAAATTTTATTTTTCTTACTTTAGTTCTAACCCTTATAAATATAATTATTTTATTTCTTAATATTTTTATTATTAAATATATTATCTTTATTATCTATCTTAATTTTATAGATATATATTTTAGCTTTATTAATATATCTAAAATTATTTTTATAATAATAATTATATAGATTAAATACTATTATAAAATAAATAAATAGTATAAAAAATAATTTATTATTTATTAAAACTCTATTATTAAATACTGTTTCTAATTTATTAAGTATTAAAATAAAAAAAATATTAAATTAAGTATTATATTAATAAGTATTAATATAAAAAGTATTACTTCTTTATTATAATATATCTATTCTTTTTAAATAGATTATTATTATAGTTTATAGTATTTACTCTTTATAGAATATTAAAAAAATATAATTATTAAATTAATTATTAAATTATAGAGTAATATAAATAAACTTATTTAAAAATAAGTCTTCTAGAAGTATTATAATTATTAGAGATATATAAAGGATTATATTATTCTTATAAAATACTAATATAAAATTTTAAAGTTATATAATCTTAAATTTAAAAAAAATATATTAAGTTATTAAATTAGTCCCTAATTTATAGTCTATTATTAAATTATAATTTTTAATACAAATTTTTCACATATTACTAAAAATATTAGGTTAATAAATAAAAACTTAAATTATATAAAAATAAATTATAAACTTTTTAGTAATATAAATAGTTTAGCTTTAAATATTATACTTTAAAATTATCTTAATAGTAGTTAATATATTAGTTCTTAATATTCTAATTAAAAAAAATAACTAATAATTTTTAATATAATAATATTAAATTTAATAATTAATTTAATAATTACTTATAAAAGTAATATAGGAGTAATTAGCTAGATAAAATTAAAAAAATTAGATTTAATATAAACTTTTTAAGTAAGTCTTATTTTAAATTTATTAAAGTATAATTTTAATAGGCTATAATATATATAAAATTAATAATAATAATATAAATAATTAAATATATATATAGAAATAGAAAAAGATAATATTTATTAACTTAAATTAAAATTATTATATATTTTAGAAGAAAGAAAACTAATTAATAAATTAAAATAAATAAATAAAATAAAAAGTAAATAATAGATTATCTAAATAATATTAATACTATATTAATAAACTAGTATATTATTATTAAAAATTTCTTTATTTATAATTCTTTATTCTTAGAATCCTTTTATTTTTAATTTTTTTTATAATATTAGTAAGTTAGTTAATAGTGTATATCCTTATTATAATAAAATACAGCTATAAATAATAATATAAAAGAATAGAATAATAAATATTTTAATATATATTATAAAAGTAGTATATAGAAATAATATTATATTAATAAAATTAAAGAAAGATATTATTATAAATAGTTTAGATAATATATTATTATATATATATAAGGTGCCTTATAGTTATTAAATTAATTATTAAATTATTTATTATTTATAGCTACTATTTTAGATAATAATAAATAAGAAAAGTTTTAAAATATAATAAATAATACTAGTATAATTATTAATATACTTTAAAATTAGATTTTAAAAGTAAAATCTAGAATAGTTAGTAAATTTAAGAAAGATTTAACTCTTTTTTTTAAAAATAAAAATATAATATAAGTAAGGAATTAGGTAGTAAAGCTTAAGAATAATAAATTATTATTTTATAAAACTAAATTTAGGGATATCTTTGTAATATTAGAATTTAAAAAGAAGCTTAAAAATTTATTTACTTATTAAATAGCGTTTGAAGATTAGAAAAGAAAAATAAAAAAGAATAATAAAAAAATAATAAATTATAAAAGATAAGTATTATTTATATTAGAATTAAATTTAATAATTAATTTAATAATTAATTTAATAAGTAGACTTTTTAAAGGATAATATATTAATAATATTATTTTTTCGCTATCTTTAACTTCTAATAGTAGTTTAATTATTAAGGTTTATAAAAATAATCCTAAGCTATTTAATATATAAAATATCTAGAGAGACTTTATTAAAGAGGAATTAAATAATAATTTATATTACTAAGTCTATCTATTCTATTTAGATAAGGATAAATTTTAATTTATTAATTTTATTCTATTATTAATAAAGGATTATATAGAGGGCGTATTTAAAAAACTAGATTATAATATATTAAGAATCGTCTTTATAAAGACTAGATTATATTAATAAAAGTTAATTATCTTATTATAATATAAGATATAATATTTTGGCTAAAAGTAGTATTAAAATATACTATAGTATTATATTAATTTTTATAAATACTAGAAGTTTTTAATAATATAAATATTTCTAAATATTAATTATAATAAGATAATTAACTTTAATAAGCTATAATAATATTTTAAATACTTATAATTTTCTAGACTAGCTATTTAATTAATTATAATAATATTATATTTAATAAAATAATAAATTAATTTAATAATTAATTTAATAATTATAGTTCTTTATTAATATTTAATTAAATTAAATTCTATTATATAAAAAAGCTATTTTTATATAAATATTTTATAATAATAAAATAGGCTATATAGAGAAATATTATTTTATAGATATTAATTAATAATAGTAAGTAGATAGAGATACTAAGTTTTATAAATTAATAATTTAATAATTATAATCTTTATAAGTATAATTAGGTATTAGATAAAAATAATAAGAATATAAAATTTATATATATATTAATAATTATAGAATTTAGAGATAAAATTTTTAATAAGTTTAAATATTTTTATTTCTTAAATACTAAGCTGGCTATAGAATAAATTAATATTTTAAGAATAATATAAAGCTTTATTTAATAAATAATAATTATTAATTATTATAATTACTGTATTAATTATTAAATTAATTATTAAATTAATTAATATTATTATATAATATTATTTTTACTCTTTATTATTATTTAGTCTAGTGATAATTTTTTATATTATTTATATAAGTATTATATCCTTTTATATAAGAGTTATTCTCTTATAATAAATTATATAGAGGTTGTTTATTAAATAAATTAATAATAAATTTAAATATAAAGAGTATTAAAGCTTATAATATAATTTTATAATAAGATAATTTTTTACTATTTCTTATAAAGCTTCTAAAGTAGTAGATTATATTTAAAAATTATGAATAAATACTACTCTAATTATAATCTCGCGGATAATATAGATAAAAAGTCTTTATAATATAAGTAAATTAATTAATTTTTAATATTATTTAATCTCCTTAAGGGCTATAGCTGATAGATAATTAAATTATTTTATATATAAATATTTAAACTATTTAGATTTATTTATTTATTTTTTTTATTTATAATAACTATTACTTCTCTTTATATCTTTCTTTATATATTTCTTTATACCTTTTTTTATACCTCTTATTATATCTTTCTTTATATCTCTTTTTATTTTTAGATTAAAAGCTTTTATAGCCTTATCTATTACTATAAGGAGACTTTTTTTAATAATTATCTTTATTTATTTTAGTAATTTTAAAAGTATATTTATAGTTATCTCTAATCTTAGTATAAAAAATATAAAATTAATAGTATTTTTATAAGTATTTTATATATCTACTATAGATTTATCTTTAATAATTATTAAAGGTATAGATAATAATAATTAAAAGATAAAAATTTAAAAGAAAAATTTAAAGATAGGAAATATAGAATTTAAATTTTAATTAAGTTTAATATTAATAAATTAATTATATAATATCTTATAGTAATTATAATAAATTATAGTTATTAAAATAATAAAAAATATCTTTTTATCTTATCTAATTATAATCTAATAAATAATATAATAATAAAAAATAATTTTTCTTATTTATATTAAGTAAATATTATAACTTCTATTTTATTAGAAAGTAATTTTTAATTAAGTTAAAGTTAGTTAATAATAAATACTACTTTAGTTACTACTATAAAGAAATAAGGTTTAAAGAGAATTAGAAAATTAAAAAATTACTTTTTTTATAAAGAGGAGAAAAAAAGTCTTTTCTATAAATAATAGTAAAAAATAGAATAATATAAAATAAATAAGAATAATCCTAATAAGATAAAGATTATATAGAAAGGAGAAAAAAAAGTTATTTAATAAAAATACTTTTTTAAAGGCGCTGTTATTAGCTTAGAAGTTTTAATAATAATATATAAACTATACTTTAACCCTCTAAAATATTCTTTATATAAAAATATTAACCCTTTAGGAATAAAATTATATTTAGGTAATAAAAATTATAATTATATAGAAATAACTTAAAGATTTAATAATAATCTCTATTAATTATTATATTATAAATTAATAAATTTTAAATATTAATTAATTATTAGATTAATTATTAAATTAATTATTTATTTATACTATATCTAGTTAATACTTTAGTAATTAGATATTAAGAGATAAACTTATAAAATAGAAGTTTTATAATTATTATTTTATCTATAGTAACTAGGATACTTAGATATTTTATATAATTATTTTTTTATAATTACTATTCCGTTATATTTAGAATATTAAGTTTTAGAAAACTTTTAAATATTTTAATATATTTATTAATCTATTAAGCGTAAATATTATTAAGTATAGGATTATAAATTAGTATAAAGAAATCTATTTAATATTTCTAGTTAAATTTCTAAGAAATAAAATTAAAATCTTTTTATTATATAATAGCTAGTTATTAAAAAATAAATAAAGCTATTTAATTATTAATATATATTTTATTAAAAAAAACTAGAAGTACTATAAAGTTTTTTTTATATTTTAATATATTTAAAATTATTATACTAGGATAAGGATTATAGATATTCTTAAAAAAAAAATTAATTTTTATAAAATTAAAGATATTCTTAGTATTATTATTATAGATAATATATTAAATAATAGAACTATAATAAAAGCTATAATAAAAACTATTTAATAAAAATATAGATTAAGTAATAATAATAATAATCTTTAGTTTATTAAATATTTTTCTTATTTTACGTATATAATTTAGCTTACTATTAGTAAATTACTTAATAAGATTTAAATTATTTTAATAAATAAAGAGTTTTAAGTAATATAGAATAAATATTTAAATAAGTAAAATTTAAAAATTATTATAGTTAGAGTATTATTAATCTTTATAAAAATAATTAATTTAATAATTAATTTAATAATTATTTTAGACTAAGCTGTTTATTCTAATAAATTTATAAAATAATAATATATATTAATATAAGTTCTCTATATAAAGAATAATTTATAATTATATAAGAGTAAAGAGTAATAATAGAAAAGATTAAATTTACTATTTTAATTTATAGCTTCTTTATAAAAAACTATTCTAATATATTAAAGATTTTAAAGCTTTTCTAAGATATTAAAAGCTAATAGGATTTTATATTATATATATTTATTTATATCTACTAATTAAAACTAAACCTTAAGATATTTTTTAATAAATATAAAATAAAGTTTTTAAGATTAGATAAGGAAGAATAATTTTAAATAAAATACTTAATTAATATTATAAAACTCTTTTATAGATATATATAGGTTATTAGTACTATTTAATAACTAATATTTTATTAAATATTTAAAATTTATAACAAGCTCTTTAAATATTTAAAAAGAGTAAGTAATTACTTTTTATAAAAAAGAGTATTTTAAAAAATATAGATAAAAGAAGCACTTAATATAATCTATAAAAAACTAGTAAAATATTATATAGAGATTTAATTATTTTTTAGGTATTTTTATAGTAAAGCTACATTACTTTATTCTAAGATAAAAGATATTATTTTTTAAAAACTCTTATAGATAATAAAATCTAGTATATAACTATAAATTAAAATATATTAGAAAGTATTATAAGAAGACTTTAATAAATATATAATAAATAAATATAAGGTATTTTCTTTATAACTTATAAATATATTAAAAGTAATATTTAGTATTTTAAATAACTTAAATACTATTTTTTATAAAGTTTTAAAATAAATTAAGGATAAGTTTAACTATTATTAAAAAACTAGTAAATATTATCTTATTTTAATAATTAATTTAATAATTATCTACTAACTCTTTTTAGTATATTAGATTTTTAGGATTATACTAGAGATATAAAGAAATCTTATATTAAAACTTTTATAAATAAGATTTTTTACTTATTATATTCTTGCTTCGCCTATAATAGAAGTTAATTATAAATAAATTTTTAATATTACTAATAATATATATTAAATAAATTAATATTTTAATCTAAATACTTTTTTAATAATTATAGTCCTTAATTAATATAATTATATAAAAAATTTTAATAAATATTATTATATAGATTTATTTAAAGATAAAATTCTTAGTAAAGAGGAACTTAAATATAAGTTATATTAATATAAGATAGCTTTAGATAATATAATAAAGTACTAATATATTAATAATAAAAATAAGAATAATAATAATAATTAAATTAAAGTAAATAATTCTCTCCTAATAATTATAGATTTATAATATATTAATAATTATTAAGATACTATAGCTAAAGAATATTAAAAGAAGATTAACTATAGAATTATTTTAATTTAAAAAAATTTATTTAATATAAGTATTTATATCTATAGATAATAAGTAAGAAGAGGTAAATAAAAGAACTAGAATTATTATATTTATTAAAAAGAAATAATATATAAGGACCTTAATTAAATAGGTAAATAAATATAAAATAATTTAATAATTAATCTAATAATTACTTTTATAACTATATAATAGCGATATAATTATAATTATATAATAATAATAAAAGTATAGCTATACTAAATAAAGTATAGTTATATTAAATAATAAAAGCTATTAAATTAATTAGGTTAAATCTAAAAACTTATTATTAAGTTAAGTTTAGATTAGATTTTTAATTAGGTTTCTAAACTTAATTTAAAACCTAATCTAAACTTAACTCGATCTAGAACTTATTAGATTAAACTTAACTTATTACGTAACGTAGTAACGCGAAAACTATATACTTTTTTAACTTTTTTAACTTTTTAATTCTAAATCTAATAGTAAGTAACTACTTAATATTAGTTTATCCTTTAATATCCTAATATTTATTATTACTTAATATAAACTATTTAATTCATTAAGACTTATTTATATAAGTAATTTCTATATTACTATCTTTATATCGCCGCTACTCGATATTTAATCTATAGAGAAAAGATACTTAGTATCTTATAAAATCACGCTAAAGCTTATAAAGCGATAGAATAAGAATAGAAGTATTTTAATTAATTAATTATATATATAGCTAGCTGTTATATATCTAGATATCTATTATATTAAATATAATTTATAGTAATGAGAACGTTACTATATTTAAAGAGAGGAATAATATTATAAATCTAAGTTTACTCCTAGTAGCTCTAGATCTTATAAAGTTAGTAATTAATAATTAAGTATATATATCTAATAACTAGAATCCTAGATAGATCTTTATAATAATATTTCGATAATATTCTAGTATATACTTATTTAGATCCGTTAAATTCCTTATATATATTTATAAAGTCTAGTAATAATTTATATTTATTTCTAAATCTTTCTATATAAACTCTTGTTTTTTCTTATTAATTTTTAATATTCATCGCTAAGAATTTGAATTTAATAAAGAAATAAAGATTATTTATTATAATAATAAGATGAATTAAGAAATATTATTAGATTTAATAATATTATTATTAAATTTACTACGTTTTATTTATTAATATTAATTCTCTATATAATTTCTATTTATTTAATATTTAATAGTATTAATTATTATTTAATCTTAATAATATTATATATTAATATATTTTTAATATCTAGAATTTCTTTATTATAATTTCAACGCTTAAAATTACTTAAATAATTATCTTAATAATATTAATTCTTATATAGTTTATAAATTACTTAATATTAATTATTATTAATTTATACTCAACTTTAATTCTAATACTTAAAGTTATTTAGATAATTATATTTAGTTCTAGTTTAATTCTAACGCTCTTTAATAAGATTTACTAGTTATTATTAAAAAATACTTTAATTTAATTTTAATACTTAAGATCTTCTTAATTATATAATTAATATTAAGTTATTATTTATTTTATTTTATAGAAATATTTATATATTAAATCTTATTATTAAATTAAATATATAATTCTTATAATTATATATAAAAAAAAATATTATTAATATATTAAAAACTAAATATTAAATTAAATTAATAATTATAAAGAATTTAATTATATATAAAAAAAAATATTATTAATATATTAAAAACTAGATATTAAATTAAATTAATAATTATAAAGAATTTAATTATATAAAAGTTATAAGTTAAATATACTTAATAAATAGTTATTAATTAAATTAAGTTTAATATTATAAAGCTACTAGAATTATAATAAAAAAATTAAGTATAAATTTTTTAATATGAAAAATAATAAGTTTATATTTATTAGAGATTAAGTAAATCTAAATAATATTAAACTTTAGTATAATAAGAATATTATTATAAAGATCTAGTTATAAATCTTAACTACTAGATATATATAATTAACTAGTAAGAACTAGACTTTATAAAGTTTAAAGTTATTAAAAGTAAACTTAAATTTATAATATTATTCTCTTCTTTAATATAATAATATTCTTATTACTATAAATTCTACTTATTATAATAAATATTTAGATAAGGTAATAGTTATACTATATATATATTAATTAATTAAAATACTTATTATTTATATTTTATCGCGCGATACTATTTTATAAGCTTTAGCGTAAGTAAAATACTAAGAACTAATTCTCTATAAGTCTAAATTTAAGCGACAACGATATAATAATAATAATATAAGAATTACTTATATATATAAGTATTAATAATCTAAATAATTTATATTAAGTATTAATAGATATTTAAATATTATAAGAATAAGTTAATATTAATAGATAGCTTGCTATAATATTAAGAATCGAAAAGTTAAAAAAATCGAAAAATTAAAAATCTACAAGGATTTCACGTAGTAATAAGTAAGTAATAAAAATAATAGTGTTTTATCTACTTAGTAATTTAACTAGACTATTTTTAGCCTAGTTACTACTTATTAATATTAAATAAGTAGTAGTTATTTATAGTGTTTATATATTAAGTAAAGAGTTAAATATTATACTTATATAATCTAGTAATAACTTATAATTATTCTTTAATCTTATTTCTATATAGATTTTAAGTTCTTTTTAAAGATAAATAATCTATTAAAAGGATTATTTATAATAATTATAATAATAAAAAATATAGTAATAATAAAGCGTTCTTTAAATATATAAAAAAAATTATTAATTTTTAAATATAAAGATACTATATATCTTATTAATAAGTTTTTAATAATAAGATAAGTTAATAGTAGAAATAATATCGCTTAATATACTAATAATAATAATAATATAAGTAATAATATTAGTAAGTATATAGATAAGTATATAGATAAGAATCTAAATAAGAATCTAGATAAGAATATAAATAAGAATTATAGTAAGAATTTATATATTTACTTTTAATAATCCTCGCGTAGATATTAATATAAGTAATTTTTTAATAAAAAAACCTTTTTATAATATTTATAGAATAGTTTATTATATATATTTTCCTATATATATTAAATAAAATAAGTAATTAATAAAAACAAGGTATTATAAAGTTTATAATAATAATAATTAGATACTTATAAGAATATTTTTAAGAGTATCTTTAAGAGTACTTATAGAGATATTTATTATAATAATACTTAAGAAACTATCTTTAAGAATTCTTACAAGGATTCTTCCGAGAGTATTTATAAAGCTTTTAGAAAGACTTTCGAGAATACTTATATAAATCTAACTCTTATAACTTATAAATATACTACTAAATCCTTATATTTTAATTAATTAAACTATATTATAGCGTCGTTATATAAATATCTTAATAAAAACTTTAGAATATTAATTTTAAAAAACTTAAGTTACTTAATATAATTATAAAAGATATAGATATTTTAAAATAAATATAAATTAAAAAAGTTATATTATAGTAATAAATCGAAAAACTTAATATTTTTTATAGATAGTTTCTTTTCTAATATTAGTATTTATAGATTTAAGTATTTTAAGTAAGTAATATAAAGCTATTATAAATATAGAAGATAAAAATCTATAGTAAATATATTATATTACCTAAGAATTTAGGATTTATAAAAATTATATAATCTATATATATAAGAATATAAGGAATTAAGAGTAGAAAACACTAGAATATTAATATTAAAAGAAAATAAAAATATAGAAATTAATAACTATTAAGTTATATAAAGTTAATTAAATAGAATTTATTAAATATTATAATATATCTTTCTAGCTTAAACTAGTAATAATTAAAACTAAATTAAAAAATAATAAAATCTAAAATATTAATTATATTAAGTAAATTAAGGAAGGTCTAATATTTTTAATTTAATAAAATCTTAATTAAATTATTTATAAATATCTTCGCGGTAAGTATTTAAATAATAATAATTCTTTTTATCTAAACTTTTTATTTTAATTAATGGCTATAGATATTAATATATTTTAAATAAATTAATAATCTTAAGATTTTATTTTATATAAGATTAAGTATTTATATATTATTATAGTAAATATTTATAAATTACTTAGTATTAAAATAAATATTTTTAAAAAATCTCTTCTATTATAATATTTACCTTATAGTTTTAGATAAAACTAGAAACTTTATCTTAATAAATAATATTATTATAATAACTTATTTTAATATTTTCTAGTTAATAAGTTCTTTATATAATTAAATAAAATAACTAAATAAATTTTTATAAGTTTTTTAGTTATTTATAAATATAATATCTAAACTTAATAAAAAAATAGAGTTTATTTTTAATTTAAAAAATTTAATAGTAAGTCGTTTTATATTATATAGATAAAATAGAAAATAATTAGCTATAATAAAATATATAAATAATAAATTAATTAAAAACTAAGTAAGCTTTATAATAAAAAATAAAATATTTAATTTAATAGTAGTAATTATAAATATTAATAATTTAATTTTTTATTAGTATATATAAATTTATAATATTATTACTTAATTATTATAATTAATTAATAGATTTTAAGATAATAATATTTTTAAATAAGAATTAATAATAATTATATAGTATTTCTCTATAATTTTATTAATATATAAGTCTTAGTATAAATAAAGCTTATTATTACTTTAAATAATATATATATCTAGGAATTAATTAAGATTACTAAGACTTTAAATTTTATATAAGATAAATAAAATAAATTTAAATTCTAGAAATTATTATTTATCCTTTATTTAATAGAGTAGTATAAAGTTATTAATATAAAAGAAAAAAATAAATTATTAATTAATAAATAAATAATTAACTTTTAATATTAAGTTAATTCTTAAGTTAAATAATATTAATAAGACTTCTTAAAGTTATAATAAGAAAAACTATTTAAATTTATATAAAGTCCTAAATAAAAGAAAATATAAATTTTTAAAATTTATTAAAATCTTTATATTTTTTAAATAATTAATAAAGAATTCCTTATTTATAGTATTATTAATAAAGGTATTAATTATATTATATTATTTAACTTTAAGCTTAAAACTAATAATAATAAATATAAAAGCTTTAAAACTTAAATAATAAAAGTAATTATTATAGTATTTTAATTAATTTTTTAAAAATTATTATAAATATAAAGACGAGTTTTATATTTAATTAAATATTTAATATTATTAAATTTATATTTAAATATTTAAATAAGAGAGAGTATATTTTTTTATATAAACCTAATAATTAATTTAAAGATTTCTTTTTTTTATAAATATTTAAACTTCTTATTTACTATTTAAATAAATTATTAATTATAAGAATACTTTAATATTTATTTCTAATTTCTTAATTTCTTAAGTAATTTATTATAGTGAAGTTAAAGCTTTAGAATAAAATTTATAATAAAAATAATATAATATTCCACCTATTAATTAAGATTCTAAATAATAATAATATAAACTTATTAATAATTATATATTCTATTAGATATAACGTTATTATTATTAAGATTTATAAATATTATAAATAATCTTAAAGCTAGAACTCTTATTATTTAATATTTTTATAGTTTTTTTCTATTTATTTCTTTAACTCTTTTTTTAATATCTTCTTTAATATTTATTATAGAAGGTTTTTCTAAAAATATTAATAATAATAAATCTATAGTATCTTCTATTATAATAAGTAGTAATAATAGATATAATTAATTCTAATTAAATATAACCTTATCTATTTACTTATTAATAGTTAATTAATTAATATTTATTTTATTAATAATAAGAATCTTAAACTCTTATTTATCTTAATTATATATAAATAGAGATTTTAGAATTTTCTATAAAATTTATATAATATTATAAAACTCTTACTTTAAAATTAATTAAATAATATTAATATTATATAATTAATAATAAATTATTTAATTAAATATAATATTTTATATATAGATTATCTACTTCTTATTTAAGATTTAAATATAATAAATATTCTAAAAATTATAGTTAACTAGATAATTAATATAAATATAAGGTTCTAGCTTTTAAAACTTTAGAATTTTATAAATAAATAAATAGGCTTTATAGCTATAGATTTTTATATAATATAATTATAATTTAATATTATATAAAGTCTTAAAGAGAGTAAGTTTAATTTTAAATATTAAAATATAATTTAATATATATATAATAACTAAGATTATTTTAAATTATAAATTATATAATAAATTAATATTAATCCTTATATATTAACTTTTTATAGTAATTATCTCTTTAGAGTACTTAGTTTTATTATTTTAAGTTAAAATATATATTAAAGACCGGTCTAGAATAGATTAATAAAAGTATAATATAATTAATAGAATAAAGCTAAGAAAGGAATCTATAGAGCGCGTAAGGAATTAATATTAATATATAATAATAATAACTATAGATATTAAGCTAAATAAATATTATATTATATTAAATTAATAAATAAGTAAGTAAATAATAAATAGCTAAATTATAATATTATTTCTCTTTTTAAATAAGTATTAATTTTAATATTTAAAATAAATAATTTATAATCTATTAAGTCTACTAGACTTTTTAAGATATTATTAATAAAAATTAATAATTAAATTTATAATATTTTTAAACTTATTATTATTTATATTATATTATTATTAATCTAACTATTTCTTATCCTTTTAATATATGTAGAATTATAAGTAATAATTTCTATTTATTTATTAAATATTTAAGATATTATCTAACTTTTATTTCTTTTTTTATTAATAATTATAGGTCCTAGAGAGATAATATATTATCTAGATAAAAAATTAGTTATAACTTTATATAAAAAATTTAAATAAAATATATTATAAATTTATATACTTATTAAAAACTTTAAGTAGTAGAAAGATTTTATTTTAATAATAATTTTAAATAACTTTAATATTTTATTATCTAGCTTCTTACTAAGATATACTATAATAATATTTTTATTTAATAAAAATATTAAATCTTTTATTTTATAAATAATTTTAAATTATTAATAATTTACTTACTTTATTATATATTTTTAATTAAAAATAAATTATTTTTTTATAAATTTTAGAATATTCTTTATTTTATTTATAATATTATTAATTTTAATAACTTAAATTCTTTTATAAACTAATAGGCTAGAGTTAACTAATAATAATAAAAAAATATAAAAATAAAAGTCTTTATTAATAAAGAAAAAAAATATACTAGTAATATTAATAATTATATTATTATTAGTAAATTTAATTATAAATAATTAATATATTTAATTATTCTATATATATAAGTAATAAATTCTTAGTTATTATTTAATATTTTAATTTATTTTTTTTATTTATTTATTAATTTCTAGGTGAAAAGCTATAAATAAATTAATTATAATTTATAATTAATTATATAAAGCTTTCTAGATTAAAAATATAAATTAAAGTTCTTAATTAAATATAATTAAATTTAAAAGGCTATAAATCTTAAAGATATAATTAAGTAAAATATTTATTATAATTTTAATAAAAGTTCTTTTATTAACTATAATATAAAAGATATAATATTTTTTCTTAAAAAAATAATCTATTAATATATAAATTATATTTTAGTTCTTAAAAATAAAAAAGTTAATAATAAAATTTATTAAGATATTCTATTAACGTTATTTAAGTATAAATAATAATTATAATAATTTATTATATTTATTTCTTAAGGCTTTACTTTTTTAATAGATATAATAATTATAAATATATTAAATTACTTCTTTCTTTATATTAAGTTAATAAAATTAATATTTTAATATTTTTAATATTTAATCTTTTTTTAAATAATTATTTATAAGCTAGTTATAATCTTTTTTTATAATATTTAAATATAACTTAAATAATATAGAAATTTAAAGATAGTTTTTATAAAATAAAATATAATATTATTATAAATAATATTATAAATTAATATTTTTAAATATTTAAGTTAAATTCTTTTTTATTATATTTTATACTTAATTATATTCCTTATTATCTTAATTTATTAATATAATTCTAGTATATAATAGTAACTCTTTATTTATTATTATATTAATTTATTAAGAGAGTATAATTATAATCTTAAAAATATTCTAATAAAAATAAGATCCTATATTAATATTTAAAATATTTATTTTTCTTATTTATTAAAATTAAATTAAGTATTTAAGTTAATATATTTATCTTTTTATTTAACTTTTTTATTTAATATATAATCTTAAAATTATATTTAATTAACTTTTTAATTTATTTTACTTAATAATATATTAATTTCTTTATTTATATAAAATATTTTAAGTTCTTATAATTAATAAAAATTTATATAAAAATATTAATTAACTCTAGCTTAAAATACTAGTATTTTAAATAATAAATTATTATTAAAAATTCTTTATTATAAATCTTATAATTATATTTAACTAATATTATATTCTTATTATAAAAAGTTATTAAATAAAGTACTTCTTTATTATCTACTTATAATAAAACTTTATTATTAATATAATTTAAAAAGTCTATCTTTAATATTATAAAATAAGATTTTTTATAATATTAAAAAACTAGGATACTAGTAACTAAATATTTTATTTTTTTAAATATAACTTAATAAGCTTTTAATTATAAAAATAAATAATTCTTCTTTATTAAAATTATTAAAGACTTTACTATCTTTAAAAAGTTCTTTATAAAATAATAATAAAAGTTATAAAATTTTATAAAGAATTATATTTTCTTAAAATATATAAAAATTTTCTATATAATAATTACTATAATTTTATCTAAATTTATTTTTAAATTAATAATAAATATTAAAAGACTTAAGAATTTTATTTCTTATATATAGAATTTATATTTATTTATATTAACTTATAACTCTACCTTATATAATTATAATAAAATCTTTTTAATATATTTTTAATATTTCTTTTTTATTTTATTATAGATTAAAATATTATCTAGATATATCTAATAAAAGTTATTTAAATATTTAAATAAATTATTATTTATATATTATTAATATAAAATAGATTTTTTAATAAGTCTAAAAAATAATATATAATATTTAAATACTTTAAAAAAAAAAATAAAGATAGTAAAGTCCTTACTATTTAAATATATATAAAACTTATTAAATATAGTAATAATATTAAATTTTATTAAATATTTATAATTTATTACCTAAGCTAATACCTTCTTTATAAAAAAAATTAAATAATAATTTTAAATTATAATAGTATTAAGTTTTTAATAATTAATATAAAATTTTAAATTATTATTATATTTTTAAATAAATAATATAGAAAATATATAAAGTATAATACTTAATAATATAAAGCTTTTCTATAAATTTTTTTCTAAATATTTTTTAACTTTTTATAATTTAAAATTAAATATAGAATAAAATTAATTTTATAATAACTTCTTATCTAACTCTAACTTAATTTTATAATTATAAAGTTAATATAGAAAAAACTTCTTTATCTTATTTTTATTAAATATATTAATAAAATTATAATATTCTTTAAAAAGCTTCTTCTTAATAATATTTTCTAAATATATTATAACTTTATATATAATCTTTATAAGAATACTTTACTTTAATATTTAATTAATTTTTATAATAATTATAGAGAAATATTAAATCTAATATTTCTTTAAATTATAAATTAATATATTAAAGACTATTATATTAATTTAATAAATATTTAATAACTTATCTTCTTTAGAAAAAAGAGATATAAATATTTAATTCTTTATTTAAAATTAATCTAGCTTAAATTTAGTATTTAAAATAAACTTTTTTAAAAACTTTTTTAATATTAATTTAAGTAGCTTCGCTATAATAAATTTAACTTTAATAATTATATTAAAAATAAGAAATTTAATTTATAAAGTATCTTTATAATTATATTATTTTAAAATAAAAATAATATAATTATTAATTATATTTAATATAACTTTATATTTATTTATCTAAGATTTTTTAAAGATAATATATTAATTATTAAGATTAATAATTAATATAAATATAATAAACTCTTAATAATTACTCACTCTTATAAAGAGATATATAATATAAATAATAAATTTTTATTTTATTTTATTATTATTATTATAAAGATAATAAGATTTTATTAAAAATAAAAATAAAATATTAAAAGTATTAAATATAATTTATACTTTTTTTTTATTAATAAATAAATAAATAATAATATTAATATTAATAAAAACTTTAAATTAATATTTCTTTTTTTAAGTTAATAATATAATAAAGTATATAAATAAATATTTATTAAAAAAATTATATAAATTTACTAATAATAAGAATAAAAAGTTTTTAAAAATAACTTTTTTAAGAATAATTAATTTTTTAAATCTAATAATTTTTTAATTATTTTATTAAAGTTTTTTTTTTTTATTTTTTTTATTATTAATCTTTTTTACTATTTTATAATAATACTTAAAGTATATTATCTAAAAATATTTTTTCTTATTATAATTATAATACTTTATTAACTTCTTTATTTTAAATAAGATATTTTTATAGAGTAACTAGAAATAATAAAATTATAAAAATATTAATAATTTAATAAAAAAATACTTTATAGAGATAATATAAAAAAAAAAATAATATAAATAATTTTTAGTACTTAAATTATAATTATAATATTAGAAGTTATATAAATAATAGAATAATTTATTATTATTAAAATATAATTTTTATACTTACTTATTATTTATTATCAATAATTAATTTTCTAATAAAGATTTATTAATTATTTTAATATATTAAACTTTATAAATATAGTAATAATAGTTTTTTATAATTAAAAATTAATCTTATTCTTTAATTTATTAATTATAATCTCTTTATCTAGCTTTAAATAATTAATAAATATATAAAAACTAAAATAAAAGATAGTAAAGAGATTATTATTTTTTTATTTTAAACTTTTAAAACTATAGTATATATTATCCTTCTTATAAGAATTATTTATAATATTATTTAAAGTTTAAATAATATTCTTTAAATTAATAAAGTAGCTTGGATTATTAATATAATAAACTTAAATATATTAAGTTAATAAAGTTATAATATAAGCTATATTTATTTTATTTATTAAAAAATTCTATTCTTCTATATAAAAGAGGGTAATATCTCGCTTCTAGTAGAATTTATTTAATACTTATAATAACTCGACTAGGTTCGTTCTTACCTAGTATTATAATTAACTAGTATTCTAAATATTCTATAAAGTTCTAGCGTTTTTAAAGCTAGTAGTTATATCTTCTAGTAAAAAATTAATATAATAATAACTTATTTTCTAAAAGATCTTCTTATAGACTTAATTTATATTTATAGAAATATCGCTAGTATAACTTTAAACTATTATAAATAGTTAGGAATTTATATAGAGATTTTAAGTTTTTTATTTTAATACTAATATTTATATTATTTTAGAATAGATATTATTCTTAGTTTATAAACTCTTCCTAAGACTATTTATTACTTATTAGTATATTATTTTAAGTAATCTTTACTTAATAACGATTTAATACTAGTTATTAAACGCGTTATTACGTCCTAAGAATTAATTTCTCTATTACTTCTTTATAATATTAAATATTAATAATTATTATATTATTTATTTAACCTTACTAGTATATTTATAAGAATAGAAGTAATAATAAGTTTTATTCTACTATTAAGAGCTAGTCTAAAGTAAATTAATAAAAATATAATATAATTAATAGAATAAAGTTAAGAAAGGAATTTATAAAGTATATAAGAAATTAATATTAATATATAGTAATAATAACTATAGATATTAAGTTAAATAGATATAATATTATATTAAGTTAATAAATAAATAAGTAAGTAATAAATAACTAGACTATAATAGTATATAAAATAATATATTATAAAATAATACTATATTTATTAAATATATCTTTAAATATTTAATTTAAAGCTTTTTTATTATTAGTTTATAAAAAGGAGATTAATTATTTATAATATTTTTCTATAAGATTTATTATCTTAATAATAATTTTAGTAGTTTTATATTTATAATAATAAGTTTATACTTAATAATAATTTATATTTTTATAAATAAAATAGCTAATTTATTTATAATTATTATAACTTTACTTTATTAGAATTAAGTTATAAACTATTTATTATAATAAATATATTAAAGAGACTTTAGAATTATTACTTCTTAAAATAATTTAATATACTTTAAATAGTTAGTATATCTTATAACTTTTAAATTTATCTAAAGAATATAATAAGATAAGTTTTAAATTTTAAATAATTAAAAAGAACTTAGTAATAATATTTATATCTATATAATTTATTATTTAGTAAAGATATATAAATAAAATTTTAAATATTTTTAGTCTAGTTATAACTTCTAAAGTAAACTTAATAAATATTTATTCTATAATCTATATATATTTTAATAATAATATAGTAATTAATATAATAAATAACTTATAAATAATTAAATTAATAAATAAAATATTATATTTAATAATTTAATATTTATTATAAGATAATAATAAGTAAAAATAATTTTTTAATCTATTTTTTAATTTTATATATAAGGTGTTTTTTTTAGTATTCTAAAAAATATTTATTTACTTTACTTTAATAAAGAAGATTAGATTAATAAAGAATTCTATTATAAAAATAATATATTATAAAATAATATTTATTTTATATTCTATAAAAGTATTAAGAATAATATTAATAATATTATATATCTTAATTTAATATATTATTAAACTAGATACTAGATAATCTTAATAAATAATTATATAAATAATTTTAAAGCGATTTAAGTTATTATAAATATAAATATTTAAACTTAAATTAAAAATATAATTATTAATAATATTATAATTAATAGTTTTATTAACTAAATAATTTAATAGAATTATATTAATTAATATAATAATATTAATAAATATAATAATATTATTACTATATTATATTATTATAAATAATTTTAATAATTAAGAATCTAAAGATAGCTTATTAATAAATAATATTAAAGTTAATATTTAGCTTTTTTTTATATTTATCTTCTATCTTTACTTTATTTTTTTAATATTTTTTTTAAACTTAGTATTCTTTATTACTTTCTCTATTTTTTTTAAAATCTTAGTATTAGGCTTCTAGTTTTTAAGATATAAAGACTTTATAATATAGTAATACTTAGAATATTAATATTATTATCTATAAATATATTTAAATATTAATAGTAAGTTAGATCTTAGAGTTTTAAAAATAAAGTTATTAAAACTTAATATTTAATCTTATAATATAATAATATAAACTAATAAAAAATTAATAAATAATAAATTATTTATAAATATTTATTAAAATATATTAAGGATTTTTATAAAAATAAGTTTTTTTTTATTTTTATATTACTTAAATTATATATTATAAGTAATTAACGTTATTTATTATAAAATTATTAATTTAAAGTTTTTTATAAATTTATTAATTATTATTCTTAAATAAATATTAAAATATTCTATTATTTTAACTTTTTTATAAAGTTTTTTTTATTTATTTAATTACTACTTTATATTTTTTTCTCTTAATAAGTTAAAATATAATATTTTATATTAATAATTAATTTCTATAGTTTTAATATTAAAGTAAGGTTTAATTACTTTTTATAAAATTTTAAAAGTTTATTATAATAAGTCTTTTTTAATAATATAAATAAAATACTTTTAAAAGATAGATTTTTAAATAGCTTTTAATATATAAATTAATACTTCTTATTTCTTATAATATAATCTATAATTAATATTAAATTATAGTATTAAGTTAATATATTAATTTAATTAAAACTTTTTATTATCTTTTATAATAGCTAACTTTAAAGATATAATAAAAATTATAAGAGTTAATTCTATTTCTTTAACTAGATTTATAAGATTTTAAATTTATAATTATCTTATATTTAATTTAATAATTAATATTTAATTATATTATAATAAAATACTTATAAAGATAATTATATTTATTATAATAATTATTTAGCTTATTATAATAATTAATAGCTATTTATAATTAATATATAATTAGAAATTATTAAAACTATTAAAAATTTAGATATAATAAGTAATAGTAAATTAATTTAAATAAATTTAATATAGTTAAGTAAATTTATAAGAGTAAATCTAAGCTTATAACTATTATAAATATAAAAGATAAAGATTTATAGTAAATATATTATATTATTTAAGAATCTAGAATCTATAAAAATTATACAATCTATATATATAGAAATATAAGGAATTAAAGATAGAAAATACTAGAATATTAATATTAAAAGAAAATAAAAATATAGAAATTAATAATTACTAAACTATATAAAGTTAACTAGATAGAATTTACTAAATATTATAATAAGAACTCTAGCTTAGAATTATTATATAATTCTTAATTATATAACTTTTAATTATATATATAATAATTATATATCTCGTAGATTATATTATTTAAATATTTATTTATAAATAAATAGTTAAGTCTAGTTCTTATAAAGTCTTAAGAACTTAATAAAATATATAGTTATATAGTAAATAACGCGAGATAATTAATATATATCGATATTTTAGATATAAGTAAGGATTCGATAAGATAAGAAAAATATTAATATTAAAGGATTTTAATAAAGCTTATATTAAGCGAAGCTTTAAAATAAAAAGAAGTAATAATAAAATAGAATTAATATATAAAATAAAACTAATAATTAATTAATTAAATCAATAAATAAATTAATAGTAGAAAGAATTGATAGTAAAATAATTAAATAGTTAATAATTAATAAATATTTAATTCTTATAATAAATTTAATTAATAAAAAAAATATTTATATTATTTACTTAAATAACTTAATAAGATCTTCGTAAGATTTCTAGTTAGTAAATAGTAATATTTACATAATATTATATTAAGAATTAAGTAAATCTAAATAATACTAAGCTTTAATATAATAAGAATATTATTATAAAGATTTAGTTATAAATTCTAATTATTAAATATAATATTAGATTAGAAGTCTAGAGTTTAAATTATTTTCAGAGTAAAATCTATATTTTTCATACTTATATTAAATATAATTTTCGATTAAATATTTCTCTAAAAATTTCTATAAACTTAGAGATTTACTAATAGTAAATTTTTATTTCTTTAGAAATTTTAACTAGATTATAATATTATAGTATTATAATATAAAAGTTAGACTAAGTATAATTTTAATAATTTTAATATATAATTAAGTAAAAAATCTACTTTTTTTAATTTATATAGATTATACTTTTTTATTACGATTCTAATTAAAATTCCTAAGAGTATAAAGTATAGATTAATTAATTTTATAATAGATTTAAAATTTTTAAAAAATTCTATAGTTTAGAAAAAAAGATCTGATCTTTATAAAAAGGATAGATTTTACTCTAAAAATAATTTAAACTCTAAACTTTTAATATTTAATTATATATATAATTAACTAATAAAAACTAAACTTTATAAAGTTTAAAGTTATTAGAAGTAGATTTAAATTTATAATAATATTATTTTATATATTAATTATTTTTAATAAGAATTTTATTATTTAATTATAAATTTTAAGTTTTTTCTTTATATTTTTTAATATTTAATAAAATTAATTTATTTTATTATTTTATTATTTTATTATTTTATTATTACTTTAATCTTATTTTAATTTTATTTTAATTAAGTATTAATAATATTTAATAATTTACTAAAAAACTTTTATATAATTAATATTTTTTATATTATAAATTATATATTTAATAATTAAAATTTTAAATTAAATCTTTATAATAATTATTATATTAATACTAAGAATTTAATAAAATTTAAATAAATAAAAAATTATAATTATAAAGAAAAACTATTTATATTATTTATAATTATTAGAATTTAAATAATAATTTATTAATTAAAAGAATTAAATTTATAATATATATAATTATTATAAAATATTAAAAATTATTAAATATTAAATAAATTAAATATTAAATAATAATAATATTAAATAATAATAATATTAAATAATAATAATATTAAATAATAATAATATTAAATAATAATAATATTAAATAATAATAATATTAAATAATAATAATATTAAATAATAATAATATTAAATAATAATAATATTAAATAATAATAATATTAAATAATAATAATATTAAATAATAATAATATTAAATAATAATAATATTAAATAATAATAATATTAAATAATAATAAGTTAAAAGAATTATTATTATAAATTTAAATTTACTTTATTAACTTTAAATTTTATTAAAGTTAATTCTTAATATTAAAGATTTAATAAATCTAAATAAATATATACTAAAATATAAATAGAATATTATTATAAAGATCTAGCTATAAATTCTAATTATTAAATATATATATTTATTTAATAAAAACTAAATCTTATTAAGTTTAGAATTATTAGAAATAAATTTAAATTTATAATATTACTTTTCTTTTAAAGATAATAATATTCTTATTACCGTAAATTCTATTTAATATAATAAATATTTAAGTAGATAGAATAATAATTATATTATATATAAATTAACTAATTAAAATACTTATTACTTATAAAATTTTATCGCGTATTACTAGCTTTACTAAATACTAAGATTTTCTTCTTTATATATTTAAAAGGAAGTAATAATAATATAAAGATAATAATATAAAAAAGTATTTATAAATTTAAGCTTTAATACTTTATATTATTTATATTAAATAATAATAAATATTTAAATAATATAGAAATAAGTTAATATTAATAAATTACTTACTATAGAATTAAGAATTAAAAAGTTAAAAATATTAAAAAATTTAAAAGAATTCTATATAGTAAAAAATAAGTATAAGAATAATAATATTTTATTTACTTAGTAATTAAACTAGATTAAATTTAACCTAGTTACTATTTATTAATATTAATATTTAAGTAATAAAAATTATTTATTATATTTATATATTAAGTAAGAAAGAAAATATTACGTTTATATAATTTAATAATATTTTATAATTATTTTTAACTTCTATATAATAAATTCTATACTTTTTTTAAAGATAAATAATTTAATAAAAGAATTATTTATAATAATTATAATAAAGAATTTAATAATAATAAAGAATCTTCTAAATATATAAAATAAATTATTAACTTTTAAATATATAAATCTTATATATCTTATTAATAAATCTATAATAATAAGATATATAGATAGTAATAATAAAAATATAAGTAATAATATAAGTAAAAATAGTAATAAGTATATAGATAAATATATTATTAAGAATAAAGTTAAGAATTTAATTAAGAATTTAGATAAGAATTTAGATAAGAATTTATATATTTATTTTTAATATTTCTTACGTAAGTATTAATATAAATAATTTTTTAATAAAAAAACTATTTTATAATATTTATAGAATAGTTTATTATAAAGATTATTTTATATATATTATATAAGTTAAGTTATTAAGGAAAATAAAATATTATAAAGCTTATAATAATAATAGTTAAGTATTTAATTTACTTATAAAGTTATATTTAAGAATTCTTTTAAGAATTCTTCTAAAGTCGTTTATAAAGCTTTTAAAAGAACTTCTAGAAATACTTATTATTAAAATCTAGCTCTTATAACTTCTAAATATATTACGAAATCTTATTATTTTAATTAATTATAAAATTATATTAAAACTTTATTTTATAAATAACTTAGTAAAACGTTTAATATATTTATTTTAAAAAAATTTTAAGTTATTTAATATAATTATAAAAAATATTAATATTTTAAAATAAATATAAATTAGGAAAATTATATATTAGTAATAAATTAAAGAATTTAATATTTTTTATAAATAGTATTTTTTAATTTATTATTATTAGTATTAATTATAATTTTAAGTAATAATAATAATAAATATATAACTTAAGTTTAGAATTATCTTCTAATCTTTAATTATATAAATTATCTTTCTATATTTTATAAATTACTTTATTTAAATACTTACTTATAAGTATATATATAAATTTAACTTTTATTATTTATTTAAATATAAGTAAAGTATATAGCTATAAGATAAATAAGATAAAATAATTAAAATATATTAATATTTTAAATTAAGCGATAAGAATTCGATGAAAATAAGTAATAAATAACTTTATATAAATAAGATATTAATATTAAAGAATTCTAGTAAAGTTATTATTAATATATTAAGTAATACTTTAAGATAGGAAGAAATAATAATAAGATAAAAATTAATAATAAAATAAAATTAATAGTAAAATAGAATTAATAATTAATTAAATTAATAGTAAAATAAATTAATAGTAAAATATCTAATTAATTAGTTAATTAATAATTAATTAATATTTAGTTCTTATAAAATTAATTAATAAAAAAAATATTTATACTATTTACTTTAATAACTTAATAAGATCTTCGTAAGATTTCTAATTAATAAATAATAATATTATATTAAGAATTTAATAAACTTAGATAAATATATATTAAGATATAAATAAAATATTATTATAAAGATTTAGTTATAAATTCTAGTTATTAAATATATATACTTAACTAGTAAAAGTTAAATCTTATTAAATCTAGAATTACTAGAAATAAATCTAGATTTATAATACTTAATAATTAAATATTAAATATAAAAGTTAGAATTAAATATAAACTATTAATAAATTATATAAATATAATATTTTACTTTTAATATTATTATAAATAATTATTTCTTAATATTAATAATATTATAAAGTATTAAATTATTATATTAAATATTTATAGATAAAAGTTTTAAGTTAAATCTTTAAAGTTATTTATTTATAAGAACTTTATTTTAATTTATATTTAGATTTAAGAAAATTAATTTTAAGTCTTAAAGTATACTTTAAAAACTTAATTTATTTTTTTATAATAATTATATTCTTTTCTAAATAATATATTTTTAGATTATTATAAAGATTATTAGAATTAAAATAATATATTTTTAAAGTAATTTTATCTTAAAGTTTAATCTATATTATTTAATTATTTTAACTATATATCTTAAAAGTTTATTTTTAAATATAAATAAATTATCTAGTTTTTATGAAATATATATAATAAAAATACTTTAAAGTTATTTTATTTAAATAGATTACTTTAAGAATCTCTTTAAAATATAAATAGATAAATTATTATCTTTATAAAATATTTATAATAAGAATACTTTAGAATAATTATATTTAAGTATTTAATTAAATTACTTTAAAACTTATTTTAGAGATTATTTAATAATTTAATTAAATTATTTTAAAGTTTAATTAAAATTCTTTAAAATTAATTTAATTATATCTTTATTAATTAAATTATTTCTAAGTTTATTTTTTAAGATTAAATCTTATTAATTAAATTACTTCGAGATTTATTTTAAAATTATTTCTATTAATTAAATTACTTTAATATTTATTTAATACTTTTAAATACATAAAATATTTATTTTTATAATTAATATTTTTAGTTTTAAATACTTAATCTTTTTATATTATAAGTAATCTTTTAAATTAATTAGTTTCTAAGAAAGTTTTAAAAATAATTATTATAAAATACTAAATTATTATATTAAATACTTATAAATAAAAACTCTAGGTTGAATTTTTAAAATTATTTACTTATAAAAATACTATTCTAATTTATATTTAAATTCTAGAAAATTAATTTTAAATTTTAAAGTATACTTTAAAGACTTAATCTTTTTTCTTATAATAAATAAAAAGTAATTATATTTAATTAAAACTAGTCTTATTACTAAATAAATAAAATATTATTAATTTTTTATTTATTTTTCATTACGTGAAAATTATATACTTTTAATTTTTTAAATTTTTTTAACTTTTTACTTCTAAATTCTATAGTAAACTATTTAGTAATATTAATTTAATTCTTTAATATTTTAATATTTATTATTATTTATTATAAACTATTTAAATTATTAATATTTATTTATATAAATAATTTCTATATTATTATTTTTATATTATTATTATTTAAATTTAGATTTATAGAGAAAAAATACTTAATATTTTATAGTAATTATATTAAAGCTTATAAAGCTATATATAATAAATTATAAATAATAAATATTTTAATTAATTAATTATATATATAAATAGTAATTATATTATTATTATATAAAGTAAAAATTATAATAATAAGAATATTATTATATAAAGAGAAAAATAATATTATAAATTTAAATTTACTTTATTAACTTTAAACTTTATTAAAATTAATTTTTAATAATTAAATATATATATTTAATAATTAGAATTCTAAATAAATCTTTATAATAATATTTTAATTATATTTTAATATATATTTATTTAGATTTATTAAATCTTTAATAATTATTTAAAATATTTAAATTTAATAATAAGAAATAAGAATTTAATAATATTTTTAAGTATTATTAATATTATAATTTTCATAATTCTTTATTACTTAATACTTATTATTAATAAATTATTTTATTATTTTATTTAAATAATAATAAAAAATTTATAATTCTAAATATAATAATATTAATATTTTCTTATAATCTTTATTACTTAATATTTATTAATATTAAATTTATTATTTTTATTATTTATTTTAATATTATAAATTAAGATTTAATCTTAATAATTCTAGATTTTATTAAGTTTAATAATTATATTATTAATATTAAGGACTAAGTAAGATCTAAATAGTACTAAGCTCTAGTATAATAAGAATATCGCTATAAAGATCTAGCTATGAATCCTGGCTGCTAGATATATACGCTCGGCCAGCGGGAGCCAGGCCCTATAGGGTCTAGGGCTGCCAGGAGCAGACCTGGATCCATGACACTACCCCCCCCTCAAACATGGCAACGTCCTCGTTGCCGCAGATCCTGCTCTATGCGACAGCATCTAGGTATGCGACAGCTATGCGACAGCTATCCTATCTACTAACCGACCAATTAAAACGCTCGCTGCCCGCAAGAATCCATCGCTTTGCGCAGTTCCGCAAAATGCCAAGGTTTCCTTCTCCGCATATCCAATAGTGAGCGACGGCGATGTAGGGGCAACAACAAGGGAATCACTTGTGTGTACAAGCCTCGGTGGTCTAGGTAGTCCATATTAAGCGTCGACAGGTATTTGGATACCATAGAAGTGAGCTAGGGTTGATGGATTGCTTGCTCCATGGTTGAGAATCGAAAAGTTGAAAAAATCGAAAAAGTCGAAAGAATCTGCAAGGATTCCGCGCAGCGGTAAGCAAGCAATAAAAATGGTGGCGTTCCACCTGCTTGGCAGTCTGACTAGACCATTTTAGGCCTAGTTGCCACTTGTCGATGTTGGATGAGCAGTGGTTGTCTACAGCGCTCACATACTGAGCGGGGAGTCAAACATTACGCCCGCGCAATCTGGTGATGGCTTATGGCCATTCCCCAATCCCGTTCCCGTGTAGATTCCAAGCTCTTTTTGAAGACAAATGGCCTAATAAAAGGATCGTCGATTGCAATGGTAATAGTAGAGGATCTGGTAGTAGCGGAGGATCCTCCAAACATGCGAAAAAGATCATCGATATTTAGACATGGGGGTTTCGCATATCTTGTCGATAGGTCTACCATAGTGAGGTAAGGTGGTGGTGAGGGCGAGATCGCTCGATAGGCAGGTAGTGGTGACAGGATTCGGGGTATTAGTAGTGAGCATGCCGGTGAGCATGTCAAGTATGTCGATAAGGATGGGGGTGAGGGTAAAGACGAGGATCGAGGTAAGCATGGGGGTGAGGGCGAAGACGAGGATCTGGATGAGATTCTATGCGTCTGCTTTTGGCAATCCTCGCGCAGATGTCGATGGAGCAGGTTTTTTGACGAAAAGACCGCTTCGCAGTGTCTGCAAGATGGTTTGTTGCAAAGGTTTTCCTACGTATATCGCATAAGACGGGCAATCAAGGAAAACGAGGCATTGCAGAGCCTGCAATAGTGATAGTCGGGTGCCCGCGGAGATGCCTCTAGGGGTGCCTCCGGGGGTGCTTCCAGGGGTGCTTACGGAGCTTTCGGGGGTACTTCCGGGGTGCTTACAGAGCTTTCAGGGGGGCTTCCGGGGGTGCCTACGCGAATATAGCCCTCATAGCTCCTAAGCATGTCGCGAGATCCTAATAAGCTGATTGGTTAAACCATTCTAAAGCTTTGCCTCGCAGGCATTTTAATAGCAGACCTAGAATATCGGTTTCAAAAAATCTAAGTCGCTTAATACGGTCGCAAAAGACATGAATATTCTGAAATAGGTATAGATCAGGAAAGTCATATTATAGCAACGGATCAAAAAATCCAATATCTTTTATAGATAGCTTCTTTTCTAACGTCGGTATCCATAACATTAAGCATCTTAGGTAGTGGATATAGAGCTCCAGCTCAGGATCATCTTCTAGCTCCCAATCGCATATACAGTGGTCGCATGTCTTGCAGATCACATTATCTGAATTTACTCTTGTAGGCTCATGGCTGAGTCCAAGTCTTGCAAGATCTTCAGGACTAGGTAAGGCATGTGGCCAGTCGGTATACGAGGCAAGGCATTCTTCATAAGTCGACATATCGAATGGGGCAATGTCGGTGAGGACTCGGTGTAGGTAGGTGTTGAAGGATTTTGGTCGAGCTTGTGTTGAGCAAAGCTCTGAGGCAGGTAGGGGCGGTGGTAAGGTAGGATCGGTAGTGAGGTAGGACTGATGGTCGGTCGGTCGGATCGCTAGAAGGATCGGTGGCAGGAAGGATCGGTGGTAGGATGGATGGAGGGTTGTTGGTGGTTGGTGGTCGGCAGATGCCTGATTCTTGCAGCGAATCTGGTCGACAAAAAAAAAATGTCTATGCCATCTGGTCAACAGCTTGGTAAGGTCTACCGCATAGACCTCTAGTAGATAGATAGCGATATTATGTCAGGGACTGAGCAAGACCTAAATGGCACTAAGCTCTAGTATGATGAGAATATCGCTATAAAGATCTAGCTATGAATCCTGGCTACTAGATATATGCGCTCGGCCAGCGGGAGCTAGGCCCTATAGGGTCTAGAGCTACCAGGAGCAGACCTGAATCCATAACAATTAAGTATATATATTTAATAATTAAATTATTTTAATTAACTTTCTTTCTTATAATTATAATTTTATTTATATTAAAGTTTAATATTATTTAATTTTATTTAATCTTTAATATTTAATTATATTATATTATAATTTAAATTTAATAATAAAGATTTTAATTTTAAATTTATAAAGTTAAATTCTTAAGAATTTTAAAATATAAATATTATTATTAAGAATAGAATTATTAAGTAAATAAATTTTATTAATAATTCTCTTTATAATTATTATATAGTATTTATTTAACTTAAAAATTAAGTTAATTTAAAGTAAAAAGAAATAATTTAATTTATTAAGTTTTTTAAAAACTCGTTGAAAATATTAATTTAATTATGAAAAAATAATTATAATATATTAAGAATTAAATAAAATTAAATAAAATTAAGTTTTAATATAATAAAATTATAATTATAAAGATTTAATTAAAAGATTTAATTATAAAATTATTTTAGTTTTAATTTTAAATTTAAATATAAATTTAAAATTAAAATTATTATTATTATTATTATCTTAAATATTAATTAAATTTATATTAAATTTTTCTACTTAATATTTAATTATAGTATAAAGTTTATTTTATTATTCTTTATATTCTTTAAGGTACTTTATATTTATTTATCTAGATACTTCGCTAGACTCTACTTTCTCTACGGAGTTATATCTCTCTGGACTCTCTAGTAATTTAACAGCGTGAACAATTGTTGACTACATAGCGCGCGTGGAACAACTCACTAGCTAGCCGGTGCAATAGCTTACCAGTTTGCGTAATGGTGGGTCACATAGCTCACCAACTAGTTGGCGAAATAGTTGGCCACGTAGCTCTTCAGTCAGCGTGTTATGCAATGTTAATACTACGCATCCCTAGGTCCGTCGTTTGTGGCTTAGCATCGGAGCGAGACTTGCGGCCAAATCAAGATATCTACCCGTGGTCCTTTGGGCAGCAATACATTTAGACTTGGCGATAAGAAAAGCAATTTAGCCGAATGAGTCAGCCCGTCAAATCGCCTTGCTATAAGAGCACACTCATGATAATTGTAAAATTGAGAGCAGATGAAAGTGTTTGAATATGGGTCAACGAGCGCAAATTCTTTTCTATCCCCCTTTTTTAGCGGTTGATCCAGCTCAAGCATTCTTCGGCGTCTGGGTCAATGATGATGAAGTCCAAAAAAGCCCGCAACGTACGCCAAGTGACAGCCGGTCTTCGTCCTCCAGCTTATTTGATGCCGACACTGAAACCGAACTCGCGCTTCTTGAGCTCGAACGCAAGGCCCAAGGAAATGAAAATTCTCATGGAATTCATAATCATGCTTCAGCTAGCCTGAAGTCAATCGTTCGGCACCCCTGTAGACGGACACGAGAATTTGATGTATCGAATTTTGAAGATTATCTACGCAAGGCTGGTCCATTTGCAACGTCTTCGCCTTTTACGTCAACGGAAGTTTCATTCAAGACCCTTTTCGAAGTTGTGCGTGTGGCCTTGCATGGTGGCATTCCCTATTCGGAGCTTATAACCTCCGTAAAACATGAGCTTGCAGATTATGAAGCGTTGTGGTCGCTTTTGAGCTCCGCAGTGAAAACTTATGGGCGTTCCATGCCTGAGCGGTCTAATTTGGAGACTTGGCATGGTGCTGATAGAAATGGAGAAGGAGTTCCCTGCAGCGGAAGGCTCAAACTTGATACTCAAGGTAGCGAACCACTTTTAAGCCTACAGCTGAATCCGTTGTTATTTCGTAAGCCCAATCGCTTTACCCGAAAATATGGTTGCGGAAGAATTTTCGAGCTAGATGTACCATGCTTCTCTTACAATGATGAGCTTCCTCCAGCGATGGGAAACAATCTGGAGGCGACGCGTTCCGTCTTCAACGACTGGATGTATGGAACAAGTCACCTATTCCTAGGACGTGAATGGCGTGCTTTCTTTAGCAAGCCGAACCCACCAAAAGGACATCTCAATCATAACAATGGGGCAACTTTATCTAATCGTGTCTACCTCTTTGCCGAAAGAGGTTATGATATCTCAGCCAGTGATGAAATGTCTGTGAGCCGCATCGTCGAATGGTTCGTTCCCGCACAGAAGAACGCAGAGAACACAGTCTTGAAACTATTCTACAGAATTAGCCAAGGTTGGTATACTTCACAGAGTTCTCTAAGCATTCGATTTGATTGGCCGTATAGGATTAACTCCTACAATTGCAACCACTATTTTCCAACCAGATCAGATCATACGCACGCATGATGCTTTTTCGAAAAGTCCCGCTCAACGGTGCCTGGAGTTTGACAGTCACCGCGAAAAAGGACTTCAGATGGGATTCGGAGAATCTCAGAACGAAAACCCCGGAAACGTTATGAACGATGTGAGGGCTGCTAAAACTCTCAATAGCGCTTGTTAAGCTGACATTAACCCAGGGATGTGCTCGTATGTCAAGAATGGCTCACGAAGCAGTTGCGGAGAAACTTGGGCTTCAGAGACCATTTGCTTCCGTATACCAAGGCCGGATCGCAGGCGCAAAAGGTACTTGGATGAAGGACCCTATCGGTGAAATGACAAGGCTCGGCGATCCTTTCTGGATCGAAATCACTGATAGCCAATTCAAATTTGAAACTTCCTCGGATGAAGATGCCTTACACAGGACATTAGAGGTTATAAAGTACTCAAGGCCCCTTAGCTCAGCACACATCAACACACAACTTATTTCTATTCTTATCGACCGCGGAGTTTCACTTGACGTAGTGGAGGTTCTTGTGCACGAAAGCATGATTGGCGAAGTGTCGCGCTTCCGGGCAGCTATGGAGGATGCTCTTGAAATGCGAAAATGGATCCAGGAGCACAACGGTGACTGTATAGTAGAGGGTCGACTTAAGCACCAGTCTATCAAAGAGGCGGGCGCTGTGCCCTTGTCAATACCTGAGAGAATCATTTGGTTCCTCGAGCATGGTTTTGAGCCTTGCAGGTACCAATATTTGGGCCACCTATGTCGAATGGAATTAACCTCGCTACTTGAGAATAACGTGCGGAAACTCAAGATTCGGGTTGGTCAGTCGGCAAGCGCCTTTGTCATTGCAGATCCGTTGGGGGTGCTTGAAGAAAACGAAATACATGTAGGGTTCTCCAGGAGCTTTGTAGATGAGGGTTCCGGGTTTGAAGAAACATTTTTGGACGGGATGGAGGTATTGGTAGCGCGACATCCGGCTCGCCTGCCATCAGATATTCAAAAGGTTGGCTCCGATTCAATATCTCATTTCATGTGCGCCCCTAACAGACTACGCTAGGCTCGTGCGGTCTTTAACAAAGGTCTCGCCGAAATCAAAGATGTCTTTATATTTTCAATAAAAGGCTCGCGCCCACTAGTCTCGCTGCTCTCTGGAGGAGATCATGACGGTGACATGCCTTGGCTCTGCTGGGATCAACGTATAGTCCAGCCCTTCGGAAATGTCGCACCGCCGTCTGAGCGATCTGCTCAACATTACAACATACCTGTTGACCAGGAAAAGGTCTCGGAAATAATCCATTGCCCCGAGTTTGTCTCCAAGTTCCTCCGTAAAGGCCTGGAATTCAATTCGCAGCCGAGTTTACTTGGCATGGCTACGAATTACCACGATGCATTATGTTATTACCGCAATTCTATCAGCGATGAGTCGACAATTGATTTGGGGTGTCTGCTTAGTCTCCTCGTTGACTCTTCAAAGAGTGGTCTGTCCTTTACGAAAAAGGTCTTTGAAGACTGGAAGCACCATCATAAGCTTCCTAAGCAATTTGAAACACCGCGCTATAAAAGCTTGGATGAGCCAACTGAAATCAGCAACTGTCTCGACAAATTGACCTTTCAAACAGTCAAAAGCATCCGCGATCGGGCTTTGGAGGATTTCGAGAAGACGCTCAAGGACACTGCTTCTTATGATTGTGACCTATCTAGAATGTGGAAATCAGAGGAGCAAACGTGGGATTGGGCCAAAAAGGACTTGAATTTCCAGTTCGAAAACCTTGTTTCATTCTATAATGAAAATTGTCTACGAGATTTATACCAATCGGGCCACGAGACTACTAACGAAAATCGTCCCGCAGCGCTCGACCAGCTTCGGGATATGTTCCTACAAATCCAACCGCCTGTAGAGAAACCCTATGATATGATTCCTGTTTCGGATGCAAAGGCGGCCTGGCGACGATTGAAGGCGAGCGCTTTGTATTATAAGCACCCCCATGGCCATTTGATCTGGCATGCATGCGGTGAGGAGCTAGGCGAGCTAAAGATTGATGCTTGCGGTGGCGGAAAAAGAGTTGTGAATCGACTGCACTTGGCTTACAAGGCAGATGTTAAGCTGATAAGGCAGCTAAGTCCGACAACAGACGAATGACGCGCCTAAGATGAGCACTTAAGAGATCGACAGGATAACTTTGAGGGAAACAAGCAGGCCTTGCCACGTTGGAGAGATTGATGGTGATTAGATGCGAGATCTGAATTTTCTAAAAGTTATTAGTTATCTTAGAAATTGAATAAAACCGAATCTCAAAAAAGAAAAAGGTTTCTCGACCGAGTCCCATCAACCCAACCCGTTGCGCGGTGTATCCAGGCACACAAGCTCCGGTTAGCTCCTTCTCAAATGTCGTACACGAGCACCTCAGAGTTAGGGTAAAAATCGGCCCCGCGACCCAACTAATGATATTTCTACTCGGGCTGCCTCCAGCAATGGCCGGCCCGAAGTTCATCATTCAAAATGACACCGATAGTAAAGAATCCTGACAGCGAGAAGAAACAGCGGTGGTAGGATAGGTTCACAACCTTGTAACATTTAGCGAAGAGTTCTCCGCTCTTGCAGAATGGAATTGCGATAAGGAAAACCCTGACATCCTGCAGAATTGCCTTAAATTAGTGCAGCTTTCATATGCAACAATAACTTAGCTTCAAAAACAAATTTTCCGTGGGGGCTTTCCGCAGAAGGTTTGCAGAGGGTGGTTATATCCCTCTGCAAATACTCGATGAACAGCTTTCTCTGCTGAGGCATCCAGATCAGAGATGGACAATACCGATTACAGAACGCTAGTCATCTGCTGCGGTGATGAAACCAAGATGAGGCCATGGCGCACGTGTTCGTTCAGAACGGCTGTGCCAATCGCCAGACCAGTGGTTCCTCCAAGCACCCGAACCTGTGCGATGGCTGCCATGGCCATGGCTTGGCCATCGTTAGCTTGCTTTCCATGTCGTTAAGTATCTAGAGACTTACGCATGTCTTGCTTTTTAACCACCAGTGGGACCGTAGTCAGTAGTGTGGCTAATCCAAATCCAAATCTAAATTCCATGATAACCTCGTAGCCATACTGTACAGGTAGAATGCTGTCTTGAGAGCTTGGCAAAGAGCTTGTCAGGCCAACTCCTACCCGCTGAAGGGTGGCACCTCCTAGGATGAGGTAGAACAGGGCTATCTCAAGCTTCGTGACGAGTAATTCGGCCAGTGTAGACGCAATTGGGGAGCAAAGTCTTAAAGCTAGTAGGCTTAATCCCGCTGCCGACGGAGACGACGTGTTGACCGCCTGAAATTTCTGTGGTAAATTGATGATGACCGCTTTGAACGGGAAACCGGTGAAGAAAGCATTCCTAAATGATAATAAGGCTGATTAGCTCTTTTGGCCTTCTCAAAGCAAACAGCTAAGCAAGTGCTGCTTACAGAAGTAGCCCAACAAACATGCGATCTTTGACTAGTCTCAGTGGAAACATCGCTTCTTGGACATTCTTCGTTAATTGCCCAACAAATCCTGCCATTCAACAAAAGCGATCCACGTAATTCCGGAAAAAACGAAGGTGGCAACGATCGTAGCATTATTCCGAGGAAATTCAGATCGCCCTCCTCCAAAGCAAAAATAAGTAGAATCAGCCAAATTGAGGGAAACCCCCGTTGAGTCGAGCCTCTGGACAGATTTCCAAGTGAAGGTCTGCCCAAATCGCGGATGAGCTTCGGTCGCTTGATGTGGAAAGTGAGATGGTAGGAACATTAAAATGTATGCGGTCGCCAAAGCTCCAGCCGGAGCACTAAACTCGAAGGTCGTTAGCAAGAGCCTTGAAGATGACTAAGAAGACTCGCTTGAGGAGGAAAACCCATCTCCAGCTCCCGTGGGAATTAATCACTCCACCAAGTATAGGGTCAAGGACGCTAGCCAAGGGAAGACAGAGGTTAGGGTGATAACAGCCATGTATTTGCCAACCTTTTATGGCGGGACCATTTCTGGGGAATGACTATCACCATCGAGCAGATGTCAGATCCCCCCATTCCTTGTAATGCACAGAAGATGATTCTGTGTCTTGTATTTAGCGAGGTACTTGGCGAGGACGCGGAGCGGTTCACAATTCAAGCATATTGTTGGCGAACCCGCAGATGATGGAGAAGGCGGTGAACAGCACAAGAGTAATGAGCAGCATGGACTTTGATCCCGAAGATATCGCTGAACTTGGCATAGGTGATGAGAAAGCCTATTATCCCTAGTCAGGCTAAGATTGTTTTCAAGGAGGATAATAGAGGAAGGTGTACCAGTGTAGGTCAAGAGGTAGGAGGTCAGCGATGTAGCGACAACGATACAAGAAATCACTTGTGAAAATAAGCGTCGGTGAGTCGGATGGTCTATGGTGAGCGGTGACAGGTATCTAAATGTCTAAGGAATAAGCTAATATTAATAGATAGCTTGCCATGGGCTTCAGAATCGAAAATGTCGAAATGTCGAAGTTTTGAAAAGAATGTGACTACCGCGCAGCGAAATGTAAGCAATAAAATAGTGGCGTTCCACCTGCTTGGCAGTCTGACTAAACCAAATTTGGCATAGCTTGCCGTTTGTCGGTGTTGAGCAGCGCTCGTGGTCTGTAGTGATGCGGGGAGGAACACATTGCGCCCGTAGAACTTGGTGGTAGTTTGTGGTTATCCTAATTCTTATTGCCATGCAGATGTAGACCCATGCTCTTTCTTGGCTATGTCGAATGCCATCGAGGATTTGGATTCGGTGGCTTTGCGAGGAAGGTAAAGGTGAGACGAACTGCCTATCAAAAGAATCGTTTACCGCGCTGGTGAGGTGATTCGGGAGGACGGTCGAATCTGGTGGATGGTATGGTAGGATTCTGATGATATTTCCGCAACCTTCCACAAGATAGAGGTTTGGCGAACAGTCCCACTTACTAAGTAGTCCAGCTTCTGTATCCACTTCTCGCCTAAATCTACCCATCATTGCCCATCCAACTGAATTGCAGCTTGTTCAGCTATGCCAGCCCGCATGAGAGTAGAGCGGACATCAGGCCTTAGTCGTAGTGCATCCGCAGCCCGTCTCGATTGGTTCGATGCTAGCTGTGGGGGCCAGGCTTGGTGTTGCCTGTCACATCAACGGTGGTGCTGTTTTCGGCGGGGCCCAACTTGTAGAAGTTCAGACTGAGGCGTACGATCCATCGCAGCTGCCAGCTGCCCACCGAGGCCGCCCACTGGCCATGTCTTTGAAGCCCCCTTGGCCCCGTCCTCTTTATAGCCACCCGTGCGTCTCATTCTGGTTACAGCTTCGCCCTTATTAACCACAGGCCGCGTGTAAAGAAAGCCGGGCCTCTAAAGTTTCGATGATGGCAAGTCGTAGTGATGCATCTACCTCGTTATAGTCGTAGATGTCGTTGTGGCGTTTGAAATAATCTTGGCAGGAACATATGAAGCTTCCTGTGCCCGTGGAGCCAGGGCAAACCGCCTGGGGCCATTTCCTAGACAAGTTCATGACGATATCATTGTCCCCTCCAACGAAATCATCAGATTGCTCACATGATCGGGTGACCATGGGCGTGGTACCAATTCTGGATGCCACACCGTGGGGGTTGGGTATACCAGATCGAACGCCTGAGTTCTAGATCGACCGGACGCCTCTTAATGCTTGCTGCGGATTCATATTGGCCTCCCTTTTCGCCTTGGCGAGCAATGTATCGATGATACATATACCGTCCGCTGTACCGCAGCTCAGCAGTATACATGTCTCTGTGGGGACTCCAGGTACCTCGTTGGCCCCGTATTTTGGATGTGAAACCCCTGACGCCCATTTTAAGAAGGGTAAGACTGCAGCTGTATTCACTGAGGCCGGTGCCTTATCTAAAGCCTTCGCATCTTGCATATGGGCCATCTGGTGAATTAGATAGACTTTAAAATTGAAATTGTTGGTCATTTATGAGCCATCCATTGGCAGGGTCAGAATGGAAGCAGAAGCCAAGAATGATGAGACATGGCAAAGCGTCAGCTAGGACTATGAGACCCATCGGATGAAGCATGGCGTTGTTTGACCGTCATCAAAACAGCCTTCATTCTCAAAGGATGTTTCGGAAACCTGGCAATATCTGAATACAAGGAGAGATTCAAATATTCCTGCAACCGGGTTGAGACAGGTCTAGGATCGTCATTCCGCAATCCTTCACCCTGAACCATCATAGCGCTTTGAGGCTCTACTCTTAACATCTGGATTGTTTATTACTTGTAACTGACCCTCGTCAGTCCTATCACCAAGATTTGCGGATTAGTTTCGGGCCGTGCCGGGCCTACTATGATTCCAAACGCGCGCCTAGCGCCTAATGCAGTCTCGGGTAGTCCCTCCGCTGTTTTTCCTTTCGATACATGTTCTCTGACCTCTATTCCCCTCCGCCTTGAATCCCAAGCCTATACCTTTCTCACGTTTGCATGTTCTCCTCATGCACTATGCGTAAGCGAAAGCGCTGTTCAACAGACTTAGAAGGTCCTCCCCTCATCCGACACTCTATACAGTCGCCTACCGCCCCTTCATCATACCCTTCCCCAGAGACCGCAGAAGGCCGCCCTTTAAAGCGAGCAAAGAGCGAGGCTAAGTCAGCAGTATCGAAGGCAAGGGTTATAATATATGTCTGGGGAGCATACCAGCTGACGTGCATGCTCTTTCAGGACGCTCAAGTCGATGCCAATCGCTCTCAAAGTCCCACCGAACTAAGACGAACACCCCTTACTTCCTCCAACCTCGAAGCCTTCAGTATCGCCATGTCCGGACCCCAATCACCACCTCAAACTCGGACGCAGACAGAATCACGCAGCAGTAAAAAGACAAACACCAAGGGTGGACTGTTGCAAATGAGGGACTTCCTTCAATACAATAGCATCTTTATTGACGACGAGGCGGTCATGGGCCAGAGATGTTATGAAGATATTATGGCAGAGGTCAGGCGCATTGTTCATGAAAGGGAACGATTTTCGCCTGAACACGAAGCCGATGCTAAAACGCTCGTCGCAAACGTGAAGAAGTTCGCCTCAATGCTTGAGCCAGCGTTCTTGCAATATTCGTGGCCCAGGTGGTGGGAACAAACCCGCACCGTTAAAACTCCCGAAAATGGCAGTGAGCCGCAACTGGTGTCAAGGACATGGATATCAGATAACGTTCTGTCAAACCCAAACGCTGAGTTTACAAGAGGCTCAGTGCCCAAACTACTTCCCGCAGGGACTAACCAAGAAGCGAAAGAGCAAGCACAACGCCTCTTGCGGATCAACCCTAAGATCAAGAATCCGAAGCCAGACGATGTCCTGGCTTATGATAAGGACACCTTCTCCCGCGAAGAGTTCAACGCCATACCAAATTTCCCCGATGAAGCTGGCATTTCGCCCGGCGTCTACTTTCCCGGTATGATCATGGAGGGGAAGTCCAATGGAGGCAACATAGACGAAGCTATAGAGCAGTGTGCAAGAGGAGGGGCAGCCCTGGTCAGAGCGACTCGCCACGTACTACAATACGTTGATCCGCATCTTCTTTCGCGTCCTGTGGATTCCCGAAGTATGGTCTTCTCCGTTGCCTTCCTTCCGACATGTATACAACTCTCGGTCCATTGGGCTTATTATGACGGCGACTCCGAGAACACAGAATATCATATGCACAATATCGAAGACTTCTTCCCTCGAAGCGTGGACTCCTCTAAAGCTTTCTTTCGGTGCATCTCTAATATACTGGACTGGATCGCATTCGATCGCAAAAAGCAGATCAAAGAGGTGCTTGCTCTAGTCACTCACCGCCAGCAGCTGCCCCCTCCTTCGCCAAGCCATAATACCTCTCTGCATGGCAGAAATCGCACCGAGAGAAAGGAGAACAAGATGGAGGCGCAAGTTGGGAAAAGACCAAGGCTTGATTCATCTTGTATATAATGTAAAGATTTAAGCGGAGTTCTATACATAGTGCAAAAGGATGAAGACCATCCACAATACGCAAGAAGCAGCCGTCCCGCCTTTCTCACTACTACCTACATACATCAGCTCAACAGCAGCTCGTGAGCAGATAGCAGAGCTCTGTGTTATTGCTACAAGAATGATCAAGGACGCCTTTCCATGTACGCCTTTGCAGGAAGGTCTCCTAACTCTTGCCTTGCAACAACCTGAGAGTTACGTGGCGCAATGGGCTTATGAGCTGCAACCTGACATTGACGTTGACCGCTTTTGACAGGCCTAGGACGATACTATTACAACAACGCCTATACTACTTACTTGAAGAGTCGATCTTCCCAGATCAGGCATAATACAGGTTATCATCGCAGCCTAGTCTGCTGCGTGGACTCAACCATCGCAAAAATTTGGCGAAATCGAGGAGGCTAAGATGCTGGCAGTAGGCCTTGGCATATCTCTCAACCAGCTCAGAGATACGAACGAGTCTCGAGGGCCATTCTGCCTTTATTTCGACCGTACACCACACATTGCACGACGGCTGGTCTATCCCACTAGTGATACGGATACTGGAGACTGCTTATACAGGAGTCCCGAAGCTCGAGTCGCCACCACCGCTTCAAAACTTTGTGAAATTCATAAAGGACACTAACAAGGACGCTATAAGCAAGTTCTGGACTTCACAATTCGAGCAGTTTGAAGCTCAGGTATTTCCTTCGATGTCTTTATCAGCTCAACCAAGCCCTAATCTGGTGTTGCGTATCAGATTCGAGATCCGTCCTTGCCGAGAACGGACACGACCGCAACGACTACGGTTCAAGCTGCTCTTGCAATAATAATTGCGACATACACTGACTCTTCTGAGGCTACCTTTAAAGTCACGGTCAACGGCAGACATGTTCCGTTCCATGGCATCGAGAACATGATAGCTCCCACGATGGCCACCATACCTCTCCGTGTAAAGACCTCAAGAGAAAGCAGCATATCCCAGCTACTTCATTAGCAGCAAGCTCAGATGCTTAACATGACTCCTTTCGAGCACACTGATCTATAAGAGATCCGAAAGATAAGCCAAGCCGCTTGATATACTTGCGACTTCCAAACGATTCTGCTCGTCCATTTGGCCCCTTCTGTGGACGAGCAGCCGCATCCTCTCTTCGTCAATGCAGAGGACGAGATCGATACTGACATAGGCAGATTCGACGAACTAGTGACCGATCTCGACACCTATGCCATCACGATCGAGTGTGACCTTGAGGCTACTAGCGTACTGCTTTAAATAAAGTTTGACTTGCAAGTCATCTCAAGAGATCAGGTGGAAACATTTGTACCGCAACTTGAAAAGATCTTAGAACAGCTTTGTAGCTCTCAGGTTTCAGAGCTCCCAATAGCTGATCTTCAGACTGCCGGACACAGAGATCTGGATCAAATCTGGAAATGGAGGGCCACCATCCCGGCCGCTATTGATCTCACTGCACATCGCATAATCGCACAGAATGTGGCACAATACCTACACTCTCCAGAGATCTGCGCGTGTGATGGGCACTGGACATATCAAGAACTCGACAGTATTACCAATCAGATCGCCATTGGACTTGTCAGTGATAGCTTCGGCCCGAACGCTGCTACAATCCCTATATACTTCGAGAAGAGTCGCTGGACTCCTGTGGCTCTGCTGGCAGTCATAAAAGCTGACTACACCTCAGTCATCTTAGACACCACATTACCTCTCAGCCGGCTTGAAGCTATTGTGCGGGAGGTCGATCCGCCAGTGATCTTGTCATCCCTCGCCAATCTAGAGCTTGCAGAAGGCTTAATAGATCAACAAGTCATTATGCTCTGCGAAGAGACGCTGAGATCGTCCGATGCACCAAGCACTCAGGTACTGCCAACTGTGAAGGCATCAGCCAATCTATCTCTCGTGTTCACCTCAGGCAGCACCGGTACCCCAAAGGCAGCAATGATCCCTCACTCCAACTTCAGCTGCGCAATCTACCACCAACAGGCTGCCACTGGCTGAAGCAGATCAAGTTATGTCTGCAACCTTGCCAAGTTCGCGTTCGACATCTTATGGTCTAACATCATCCACACGCTCGCTACAGGAGGATGTCTCTATATATCCTTGCAGGAGAAGATCAGCAATGACCTCGCAGGCGCTCGCCTATGAAGCGAATCTCATGGATATAACACCTTCTGCTGCTGGTATATTGCAGCCAATTGACCTTGGTAGCATACAGACCGTGGTCTTCCCTGGTAAGCCTCTCCCAGGCCACATCGCCTCGCAATGGGCAACATATGCCCGCGTCCTCCACATGTATAGCCCTGCGGAATGCACAGTCAAAGCGATAATAGCAGTATTCAAGCGCCACTCTACAGCATCTTCAGCCGAATATATTGGTCGAGGCCTTGGCCTCTGTACTTAAGTGGTTGATAGTCAAGATTATCACAGCCTGATCCCAATTGGAGCTGTCGGCGAGCTACTGCTGGAATACCTACTCGTTGGAGCTAGTTATTTCAGGGACACCAAAAGGACCAAAGCATCATTTATTGACTCGCCAGTATGGCTCACCTACGGCAATGGTACCAACCACAAAGGACGTCAAGGATGCCTCTACAAGACCAATGATCTTATCTCCTACAGCTCTGATGGATCACTCAACTTTATCGGCAGGAAGGATGCCCAGACTAAGATCAATGGCCAACGCTTAGAGCTCGGCGATGTGGAACACAACCTAATAGCCTGCATCGATGCTGACCCTTCAGGAAAGGTTGCGGCAGGGGTGTTGACGCTAAGAGACAGTGACAAGCTGATGCTTGTTGCTTTCGTACAGACGCTGATGTTAGAGCAAAGATAATAGGGTTACAAGACCTGCTTGCTGCCAGACTTCCTACTTATATGATCCCTTCAGCTTATATTAAGATCAAAGAAGTACCACTCTCCTCCTCTGGCAAGATAGATCGCAAGCAGCTGCGCGCAATCGGAGCAAGCATAACTCGGCACGAGCTCACAACACCCTTTTCCGCCTAGGCAGAGCGCCGGACGCCGTCAACTGACCACAAACTCTGCTTACAAAGGCTATGGAGTGAAGTTCTCAGTGTCGGAATTAAATCAATCTCCGCAGATGATAGCTTCTTACAGCACGGCGGTGATTCCATTCAAGCCATGAAGCTCACAATGAGAGCTCGACACAAAGAATTGGATCTATCCGTCGCCGACATATCGTGCCTGAAAAAATTCTATGGTAGCGCCGCGTTAGTATCAAAATAACTAGCGTATATATTAAAAAATATATATATTAACTATTTATCTAGAACTTAACTATTAACTATTTATTTAACTTTAAATTAAATAGAATTAAGAGTATATATATATATACTTATTTATTTATATTTTTTCCTTTTATTCTATATTTTTTATAATAATAAATCTTATTATTATTTTATAATCTTATTATTATTTCTATTATATTTTTTATATTTAATATTTTATTTCTTATCTTAAGTATATATTTTATAAATATTTTAATATTTTTTATATTACTTTTTATTACTTTTATATTAATTATAAGTACTTATTAAAAAAAGATATTTATTAAAAAATATTATTAAAAACTATACTTTATTATTATTATTAAGAAAAAAGATTAAGTTATTATTTCTATATATATAATTAAGAAAAAAGAAAAGAATAAAAAAAATAAAAAAATATTAAGCTTAAAAAAGTTATTAAAATACTTATTATTTTAAATATATATATAAATAAAGAACTTTATAAAATAAATTTATTAAATATTAAAAAAATTTCTTTATTATTTATTTAATCTTCTTATAAAAATATATAAAAATAAAAAAATATATTTAAATAACTTTAATAAAAAAAATAAAATTAAATAAACTTTATAATATTATAATATATAATAAAATAATTTATTTACTTTAAAAATATAATAATATATAAAGATATATTTTTTTATAAAATATATAATCTTAAATAAATTAATTTTTTAAAAGAATATAAATTTATAATTATAAAAAAAAAATAGTATAATAAATAAAAAAATAAATTTTCTTATCTTATTAATATAAGCGCGATTTTTAATAATTATAGAAAAAATAAATAAATATTTTAACTTAATAATAATAAAATTAATAAAGTATAAATTTAAAAAATTAAAAAAATAATAAATTATAAATATAACTTTAAAATAAAAAGAAATATAATTAATTTTAAAATTTTAATAGAATTTTAATATATTTATATTAAGACTAGTATTATATTTAAGTATATAAAAATATTTATTTCTATAATATAATTCTAAATTAAGATAAAATAATTATAAAAAAAAATTATAAAAATAAAACTTAATTAAAATAAGTATTTATAAATATAAATATTATAAATTATTTAAAATTAAAAATATAAATAATAGTCTTATCTAAATTTTATAGATAAATAATATTTTAAGTATAATAAATATTATTATAAACTTTTTTAATTATATATTAAGATTTAGATTTAAATTATTATTTTATATATTATAATATTTTTATAAGTACTATAAGATTTTTATTATAAAATATATTTAAGATAATTAGTTTAAAATAATTATAAATTATTAAAAAATAAAAAATAAATAAAAGAATTAATTCTATTAATATTATTAGTAATTAATTTATTTAATAATAAAATAAATAAACTCTTAAATATTTTAATACTATAAATAATAAAGTAAATAATAAATTCTAGAGTATTATTATTAATTATATTATTATTATTTTTCTTACTTACTTCTTACTTTATATTTATATTATTAAGAATTTATAAATATTTATATTTACTTAATATTCTTATTTTATTAAATAGTTTTATATTAATATTAAATTAGAATATATATATTAATTAAATTTATAATATATAAAATTAAGTTAATTTATATAGAAAAATTATTTTTATATATATAAAAAAAATTCTAAATAAAAAAATAATTACTATTACTTTAATTTAATTATAAAAGAATATTAATATTTATTTAAAATAATAACTAGAAATATTTAATATTTTTATTAATATTAAATTATATCTTATATAATTTATAAATACTTATTAATAATAAAAATCTAAGAAAATAAATTAATAATTAAAATTTTCTTATAATTTTATAGTTTAATTATATATTTTATAAATTATATATATTTATATATATATATAAAAGATTTTATTTTTAATATTTCTTATTAAAGTTTAAATAATTAAATATTATTTATTAAATAATATTTTATAGTTAATCTATAATTAAATATTAAATATTTAATTCTACTAAAATTTTATTCTATAAACTTTTTAAATTTTAATATATTTATTAAATTAATTATTATATAACTTAATAATATTATTTAATTCTATTATTTACTTAACTATTTATATTAATAATATAAGTAGAAATATAAAATTAAACTTAATATATTAATATATAAAGTTTTTACTATAAGTTAAATAAAAATCTAAACTTAAATAATAATAAGAAGAATAATATAATTAATAATATAATTAATAATATATTTAATATTAAAAAAGTAAAAGAAACTTAAAACTTTTTTATTAAATCTTAAAAATTATAATTCTATAAATAAAAGATAATAAAATAAAAAGTTTATAAAGCTTAAAAAAAAAGCTAATTTATATATAAAATATTAATATTTTTATAACTTTCTAAAAATATTAGTTTTATATATATTTATAGAAAAAAAATATTTAAATATTTATATATATTTAATAATCTATATATTAATCTTTTATTCCTTATAATAAATACTTATATTTTTAAATAATTTTTTATAATTATTATTATTTACTTATACTAGTATTATATTATTTAGAAATTACTTAAAATTTATTTATATAAATTTATATAATTTAATAAAATAATTATATTTCTTTAATTATTACTTTAATACTATAAATAATATTTCTATAAAATTATAATTAAATAAGTAAATAAGTAAATATATAAAATTAATATTTACTTATTTATATATTATTCTTAATTCTATTAAATAATAAATTTTAATATTATTTAAAATTATAATTAAATAAAGCTTTTTAAATATTATTAAAGTATATAAAAAAAGTATTTTATTATAAATAAAATTATTAAATAGAATTATATTAATAAAGTTATAATAAATCTTTTAAATAATATAACTATTTATTATATATATTAGTAATACTAACTATTTTTTTAATTATTTAAATAAAATTTTTATTTTTATTTTTATTTTTAATTATAATTATTTATATTTTCTATTATTTATATATTTATATATAGCGATCTTATTTAGAAAGATAAATTAAAAAGTAATTTATTTATAAAGTTTTATCTTCTATAAATTATATATATATTAATTTTATTATAAGATTTTATAAAAAATTTATTAAGACTTAGTTAACTATATAAAAAAAAAAAAATTAAAAAAAACTCTTACTTTCTTATATATTTATTTATAATAATAAAGAATATTTTTTATTATATTTCTATTAAGCTCTAAGTTATTATATATATTAAAAAAAAAGTAAATTATTTTAAATAAAAAGAATAATAGCTTCTTATTAAATTATATTAATAAAATAATCTTTATTTTTTTATTTAATATATAAAAACGATTTTAAAATAAATTAGAATTTATAATATTATTAAAAACTTTAAGATTATATTCTATTTTTAATATTTATTATTAATTAATTTTTATATACTTAATAATCTTATTAATTATATAATTAGAATATAAATATTATTTAATATTATAATATATTTATATATTTAATATAAATATTATAGTAAAGATAATTAAGTTATAAAGTAATAATAAGATTTTCTATTAGAAAAGAAGTAAAGATAAATAGATAAGTATATATATACTCTTAATTCTATTTAATTTAAGATTAAATAAATAATTAATAGTTAAGTTCTAAACAAATAATTAATATATATATTTTTTAATATGTACGCTAGCTATTTTAGTACTAACGCGGCGCTACCATAGAATTTTTTTAGGCACGATATATAGGAATGTCAAATTGTCGCAGATGGTAAAATGTGAAGAAGAGCCAAGGAGTTGGGAGGAGTCGAGCTTGAATATCGACGCTTCTCTCTATTGCCGCCGGCAAGTTAGCAACCGATGGAGCAAGCTCATCGAGTACGGTCTGTCACCAGGCAATGTGCTTGACATTCTCTGTCATTAATCAGCAAACTCGATATCTTCTGGGCACATACACAAGTGCTCGCAGTTTAGTGTTCTATTACACCATGGATCTCGTTCACGAATTCGACCTTCCTAAGATACAGAATGCTTTGGTCTCTCTTCTTGAGCAATTCAATATGCTAAGGACGCTCATCATCCTGGAAAGAACGTATTCCTGTAAATCGTCCTCAGACATGTTAAACAGCGACAGCATAGTTTTCAAGACTGCAACGGATAGTCTTGATGAGTACAATCTGCATCTGAAGAACCAGGACTTGCTGTCTTATTGGGGGCTTGTTCGCGGTGGCGTGTTTAGTCGTCGTTGGGGCTACCAGCATAAGAATCTATATGCACACGTGAACAATCGCCTGGCTACAAGCACTCCACAAGTCTTGTATGCTGCTCTTCTAGCACCCTAGGTGCATCAACACCTGGGCGTTTTTTTTAATAGCTGGATACCATGCAGCACCAATGCATACTGGATCGTTCCTGCATTGTATGCTGGGTCCAACCTGGCGGGACAAAGGACGTTGGGCACAAAGGAACAGCTGATGCAGAGCTGATGCGGGGGAGAGCTATGTTATAGACAATGGTAGTCGGCCAATTCAGGTGAATGTATCCGCATCTGATTTGATGTCAGCGCTGAGCGCGTTGAAACAAATGAATACCAAGATAGAATAACAACACAGATTAGAAAGTTACGTATTTATAGTTGCTAATAAACCACCTATTAAAGAGAGCTCTAAGCTGTGATAACTTCTCTTTAGAGGAATCATCACAATAGTTATGGAGGAGTTGAGCCGTGTGAGATAGTTTAGAGCGTGCGATGGGGTCGTATTATACTAAAGACGAATTTGAAGAGTACCTTAATAAAGGTTGAAGATAGAATGAGGATCGCGGGGTATAGTTTTGACTTAACCAGCAGTGCGGCTAAGGTAGTAAGTAGAAGGGCTTACCTACCAACATTCATATAGCCCCCTACTCCAATTCTACGCCGGGTCTAGAAGCTAGGTAACCTAACCTGAACCGGTCGGGTTAAACCCGACCCATTGCGCGACGCTTAGGCAAGTCCCTAGGTACCTATTATTAATCGAGTAACATTATTAAGCACCTAGCATATAATATAATATCCCGCTTATAAATCTCTTTTTCTTATCGCTTCCTACACCTGTACATACATAATTCATCGAACTTAAGATTATTACGCTTTCACTCAACATGTCCGTTTACGTTATCACTGGAGTATCCAAGGGAATTGGTGTAAGTCTGATTCTTACCGCCTGACGCACCGTATCTATCTAATTCAAGTCTAGTTCGAGTTCCTTAGGCAGATCTCGGAAGACCAGAAGAACCTGGTGGTCGGTCTGGTCCGCGACAAAGCTACGACCGAGAAGAAGATAGCGGCAGAGCTGGGCGACCGTCCCAATATCCACATCCTCCATGCAGACCTCACAAAGTACGTCAGCCTGAAGCAAGCCGCTGCCGACACGGCTGAGATCATTGGCGAACGTGGCATCGACTACCTTGTGGCCAACGGAGGGTTGGTGCCCTCCCTAGACGCCTATGGACCCATCGGCGCACTGTAGGTCTATTTCCCTCTAGCTACTGTCGCCGGGCTGGTCTGTAAATTAATGCGAGGTGTTCAACAGGAGTGACAAGGTCGAGGAGGTTGATGCTGTTTCATCGCAGCTATCGCAGACGAATGTCGTCGGCAACATCCACCTCTTCCACCTCTTCATCCCTCTTGTCCTGAAGGGCAAGGTTAAGAAAGTCATTACTATTTCCACTGGTATGGCCGACCTCGACTTCAACAATGAGTGCGAGGTCGATACTGGCGCTTTATACGCTGCCTCTAAGGCGGCTATGAATGTTATCGTGGCCAAGTTCAACGCGCAATACAAGAAAGATGGTGTGCTCTTCCTGAGTATCAGCCCGGGTTTGGTGGACGTGGGTCGCTACGCGGATTGTATGTATCCCTTCCTGCCTTTTCAATATCTGGACCTTTTTATTAATGCATACCCACAGCTACTCCGGAAGAGATGCAGGGCTTGACGGCATTCATAGGCAAGCTCGTCACCTATGCGCCTCACTTCAAGGGCCCAATCAGTCCGGAAGAATCCGTCCGACATGTCAGGTCAACATGGGAGAAGGCCAGCATCGAGGGTGGGTTTGGTGGTGCGTTTGTCTCGCACCTTGGAAACAAGCAGTGGGTGTAAATTCGGGGTCGCGCTCCATCATTTACACCAGATACATTTGCTGATGTACGTGTAACACATGCATCTACGTATGCTCCACGAGACAGAAAATTTCAAAGCACTCGATTTGAGATGTCGATTGACGCGTGTGATCTGAGCTGCGTATAGTAGGGTCACCTTAGTACCGTGCAATATTTCCGTACGCCACAAGCCGCCGTCAAGGACACCCTGTCCCGCGCGTAGAGCCACGGATACGATATTATTATAATACGTCGGCAAATCCAAAACCAGTCTCTAAGGCCCTAGGCCCCATGGGCAAGGCCTACCATGCCCGAAGCTCCAATTGCGCTAGCTATTCTGGAGGCCAGCCCCCTAGAGCAGTCCCTAAAATTATGTGATTTAGGCCCAAAATTTTGCTGTTCGGGATGGACAGGCATACTCAGTAGGGGTACCCCAGGGGCAATCCCAACGCCATCAAATCTTGATACTTAGAATCGCACAATTCGGCCGATTTCTATGTGGGGGTTCACTGGCAGCGACATGCTAGATAGGGTGCCCTATAGATTGCGCCCGGTGCCCTGTAGATCATACATTGTCCCTGTAGCATAGCTCCGGGTCGGGCCGCAGACATTAATTTAAGGGCCGGCCGTCTAACTATTCTACTCGAGACTCTTAGAGTTAAAAAAAAGTATTTAAATTTATTATAATATATATATATTATTTCTATTTACTTTCTTATTTATTATTTTTACTTTTTTATTAATAATTATTATAAATAAAATAAATAAATAATATATTTAATTAATAATAAAATATTATATATATTATAATAATTTATATAAAATAATAAAATATATAATAAATAAAGTTTTTAAATATAATATATATATTTATATATTTATTAATTTTAAGTCTTAATATTAATTATTAAAATAATTTTATAATAATAATTTAATATTTTTTATTTTTTATTATAAAATTAAATTTTAGAAAAAAATATAATTATTTTATTATATAAAAATTTTATTAGTTAATTAAAAACTTACTTTAATTTAAAAAAATTTATTCTTATTATTATTATGAAATTTAATAAGAAATAGAAAATAATTATTAATTTTTTCTAATATTAAATAATAAAATATTTAAAACTTAATAGTTAATTATATAAATATATAAATATAAAAAAATTTAATTTATTTATATAAAAACTATATATAAGTTATTAAGATATTAGAAATAAAGATTTAAATATATTAATTCTATTAATTAAAGAAGAAAAAATAAAGTTATAAAAATTATAAATTAATATTTAAATTATTAAGATTTTATTAAGTTAACTTTATTAACTTAACTTAATCTTAATATTAAAATTTAATATTTTTATTTAATTTATAAATTTTATAAACTTTATAAACTCTAGTTATACTTTATATAAAATATACTTTTCTTCTTTTATTTATATAAAACTTTAATTAAGTTTTAATAAATCTTCTTATATATATAAAGTTAATATAAAGATAATATAATATTAAAATATAATAATATTAAATATAATATTAAGTAATTATTTTATATTTATATTTTATAATTATATATTATTTTATAATTATTTTTTAATATAATATATTTAATAAATTATTTTATAATTATTTAAATAATTATTTAATAACTAGATTTTATAATTATATTTTTTTTAAAATATTAATAAATACTTCTTTATATTATATTATTAAGATTAATATTTTAAATATTATTTCTAAATATAAATTTAATATATAGTTTATATATATTATTATTATAATTCTACTCTATATATTTTAATAATTAATATTAAGATAAGTACTTTTAATATTAATAATATAAGAGATTTAGTGGATTTAAATAAGTATATATTAAAATATTAATAAAATACTATTATAAAGATTTATTTAGAATATTTAGTTATTAGATATATATAGTTAATAGTATAAATACTAAACTTAATATAATCTAGAGTTATTAAGAGTAAACTTTAATTTATAATACTATTCTCTTCTTTATATAGTAACGTTTTTATTACTATAGATTCTACTTTATATAATAATTAATATAACGTTATATAATAACTATCTATATATATATTAATTAATTAAATTATTTATTACTTATAATCTATTGATTTATTATATATTATCGTGTTTATAAATACTAGTAAGATATTAAGAATTATTAAATATTTTTTCCTTATAAATTAAATATCGGGTGATAATAATAATAAAATAACGATATAAATAATTACTTATAAATATATATCTTAATGAATTAAATTAACTATTATAAGCGGCGATAGGTATTAGAATATTAAAGAAATAAACTATTATTACTAAATAACTTATTATAAGGTTCAGAATTAAAAAGATAAAAAAATCGAAAAAGTTGAAAAAGTATATAGTTTTCACGTAGTAAAAGATAAATAAGAAAAATAGTAGTATTTTATCTATATAGTAATTTAACTAGATCGAATCAAGTCTAGTTACTACTTATTAGTATTAAGTAAATAATTATTTATAATAATATTAAGAATAGAATATTACGCTCGTAGAATTTAATAATAGCTTATTTCTATCTTAAATTCTCTTTATATAAATCTATACTTTTTTTTAATAATAAGATAAACGACTTAATAAAAAAATTATTTAGTAAGATATTAAGTAATAATAATTTAAAGCGCTACGGGGAGCTGAATATTACGTTTATAGAATTTAATAATAAATTATATATATTCTAAATTTCTTTTATATAAACTTATACTTTTTCTTAAGATAAACTACTTATTTAAAGGATTATCTAAGATAATAGTAATTCGAGAGAATATTAAATCTAGTAATTAGAGATAAGATTAGAATTCAAGTAATAATAATAATATAAATATTAATAATAGAACTAGTAAGTATACTTATAAATATATTAATATAGATTAGAATAAGAATTAGAATAAGAATTTCAATAAGAATTTAATAAGATAAATAAAATATCGATACGAAGAGTTTAATATAAAGAGAATCTAATAAAGCTATTATATTAAGTAAAGCTTTAAGATAGAAAGAGCTAGTAGTAAAATAGAATTAATAGTTAAATTAATAATTAGAAAGAACTAATAACGAGTTAAGTTCTAAGGGAGATAAATAATAAAGCTTTACTTAAGAAAAAATAAGTAGTAATTAATAATTAAGTAAAGTCTAATTCTTATAAATTTAATAGATAATTTATATTAATACTATTACTTTAAAATAACTAGTAGAGTATACCTTATAATATATTCTTAGAAAGAAAAGATAATAGTATTATATAAAGGATTTAATAAATCTAAATAAATATATACTAAAATATTAACGAAATATTATTATAAAGATTTATCTAGAATATCTACGCCGCGTAATGAGTTAAGTTGAGTTGAGATTTTCTTAACTTAATCTAAATCTAAACTTAATCTAAACCCGATACGTCGGGTTCAAATCAAGTTAGGTTTTTTTTAATAGATTTTTAAATTAAACTTAACTAATTTAATTAATATACTAAGCTTTATAATAGAGTTAATATCTAATCTAATAATTAATTTAATAATTATAGAAAAGAAGATTTTATTAAGTTTCTATCTAGAATATTATTAATATAATTTTTTTAAATTAAAACTTTACTCTATTTTTCTCTATAAAACACTTAATTATATAAAGAGATTAAACTTTATATATTTTATTTTTTTATTTAAATCTATTTTTTAACTTACTTTTTAATTTAAATATATTTAAAAAAGAAGCTTTTAATTCCGTAAAATAGCCTATTTAAGGTATTAACTTTATTAAAAAAAAAATCTTATATTTTACTTATAAGCTTTTATTATTAGATTTCTTAATTATTTAACTATTATTATATTCTTAAATTAAATTATAACTTACTTATAATATATAATAAGTAGTTAAATTATTATTTATTAATTAATCATCTTAAATCTTAAGTTAAGTATAGAGAGAATAATATTTTTAAATTCTTTAATTAAAAAACTTTCTATAGTTTTTTGAATTATCTTTATAGCGTTTACTTACTATTAATAATTAGAAATAATATCTTGATTTTTATAAATCTCTTGGATAAGATACTAGAAGAGAAGTTTTAAAATTAGAAAATTTATTTTCTTTTAGAAAAATCTTATCTAGTATAAGGCGTCCGCTAAAGTAATTATTAAATTAATTATTAAATTAATAAATTTTATTAATTTATTATTTAACTTAGCGCGTCTTGTCTTACTATTAATTTTATAAACTTTTTTTATAATTTTAAATTTAAAATTTACGATTATTATTACTATATCTATTTTATAATATCTAGTTTTTTTAAATAGAGCTGAAACTTATTCTATTAGTATCTTTCTAATAATACGTTTATCTAGTTCTTTTCTAGTATTAGAATTTAATAGTATCTTTTCAGCCGCTTTTCCTCTTTTTTTTTTCTTAGATTTTAATACGCGTTTTTTAATTTATTTGATAATTAATACTAAGTAATATTTAAGATTGATTTTAAGATTCTAATTACGCTTTTTATAAATATACTCTCTCTTCTTTTTTAGGAATTTATTATTAAAAAGATTATCTTTATTATTTATTTTAATAGAATTATAATAAATTTTCTCGTTATTAAGAAATTTAAATTCACTATTATTATTATAATTATATAAATTAATTATATAAATATATAGATAAATAGAATAGAAATTATTTACTATTTATTCTTTCTTAATATTTCTAGAATATTATCTTGTAAATTTCTAATTCTAAAATAGAAGCTAAGTTAGATTAAATATTTAATTATAAAATATTAGTTAGGAGAGTATTATTAATTTATTATAATATATTTATTATCCTTAAATAATATAAATTAATAATTTAATATAATTATAAATTTAATTATTCTAATATAATTATTAGATTAATTATTAAATTATAATTTAGTATAAATTAGCTTACTTCTTTTTAAAGTTTTTATTTTTATTATAATTATTAGTAATATATAAGAGATTATATTTCTCTTAAAAAGAATTAATATTAAATATTTTAGTTATATAAATCTAGATTTATAATAAATATATTAAATTATAATATTAAAGTTATCTAAATAATTTACTTTTAAATTATAATTATAATTATATAATCTTTTTATATAATTATAAATATTAAATAAGTATATAAGATATTATATTATATTAAAATAAATTATAAACTTTTTATTACGTTTATTTTAGCTTAATTTAATTTCAACTTAAAAATATTAAATTTTAATTTAAATTTAGAATTAATTATTTAGAGTTTATCTCTACTATTTAGAAAAAAAGATAATAAATTAAATAAATTATTATTTATAGATAAGCTAGAAGATATTATAGATAATTAATTCTATATTATAACTATTAATATTAGTATTCTCACTGTGTTAATAGAAAAAAAAATTAATAATAATAATTTAAAAATATAAACACAACGAATCTAATAATTAATTTAATAATTACTTGTAAAAATATAGATTCAATACTTATATATAGATAATTTAAGAAAATTAGATTAATATAAACTTTTTTAGAAAATTTTATTTTAAATTTATTTAATTATAATCTTAACTAGCTATAATCTAAATATATTAATAATATTAATATATATTTATAAATATAATTAAAAAAAATATATAAAATAATATTTACTAGCTAAGATTAAGTTGTTTATATAATTTATAAAGTAAAAAATAAATTAATTAAAATATAATAAGAATATCTAATAAGAAGTAAATTAAAATTTATTTAAACTAGACTAATACCGCGCTAGTCTACTAATATATTATAATTAAAAAATTTCTTATTTATAATCCTTACTTATACTTTTTTATTTTTTATATTCTATTATTATCAACCCTTAAAATAATTCTAGTTAATTTTTAATTTTATTAATCTTATTAAACTAATTACTAGATTAATTATTAGATTAAGTAATTTATTATATATTTTATTTAATACTTTAAATTAAGTTACTCTTTTTTAAATTCTTAAAATAAATTAATTCTAAAATAATTATTTAAGAACATAATATCTATCAATTTCGCGAATATAAATATTAATAATATAAAAAAATAGAATAGTAAGTACTTTAACGTCTAATAAAAAAAATAAAAAAAATAATATTATATTAATAAAAGTTAAAGATAATATTATTATAAATAAAATAAATAATATATTACTATATATATATAAGTCTCTTAATAAAATAATCATTAAATTAATTATTAAATTATTAATTAATTATAGCCGCTATTTTTAAATAGAGAAAATTTAATTAAATTATATATAATACTATTAATATAAGTATAGAGATTAATATATTATATAATTATATTTCTAAAATTTATTCTAATATAGCTAGTAAATCTAGAAAGAATTCTATTTAATTTTTTATTAATAAATATATAAAGCGAGCTAGAGATTAAGTCTTAAAATTAATAAAAAATAAATTATTATTTTTTAAAGCGAAAAATAGAGATGCAAGCGTAATTTTAATTTTAAAATAAAAACTTTTAATTTTAGATATTTATAAAGTAGTATCTAAATTAAATAAATATAAAATAATAAAAAATTAATTAATTATTATAAATAAGTATTAACTTTATAAATCTAATAATTATTCTAATAACTATTTTAATAATTAGAATTTTTTGTAAATAATATATTAATAATATAATACTTAAGCTATTTATAATAAATAATAATAATATAATTATTAAGCTTAGACTAGATAATCTAAACTTACTTAATAATTAAAATAATTAAATAAACCTTATAAAAAAGAAATTTAAAGATAATTTAAAATATTAAATATATTTAATATTTATTAATTAAGAAGACTTTTAATTTAATACTACTATAATATAAAAATTGAAAGAATTAGAGCTAGTAAATTTAAAATAATAAATAAAAAACCTTAAATTAAAAATATTCTTAATAATAAAAGAATATTAATAACTAGTAATTAAATTATTTTTATATAAGATTAGATATTTCGACTAGTATTATATATTAAATATATTATAATATAATATTAATTCTTATAAATATTATAAATTCTTAATAATAAATATACTTCTAAATATTAATTATAAAATAATTTATTCTTATATCTTAGTTATAATTATATCTTATATACTTATAATCTTCTAAACTAGCCGTTTAATTAATTATAAAAATATTATATTTAATAAGACTATAAATTAATTTAATAATTAATCTAATAATTAAGATTCCTTACTAATATATTATTAAAGTAAATTATATTACATGAAAAAAATTCCTCTATATAAATACTTTTTAGAGTTAAAACGTACTATATAGAGAAACCTTACAATCTAAAAACTAGTAAATAATAATAGATAGATTAATTATCTAGAATCTAGTAATTAATAAATTAATAAATATAACTATTAATAGTATAATTAGATCTTTAATTAAAATTTAATAAAAATATAACTCACCTTTTTATTTATAATAAATAAATTCAAAGAGATTCTAAAGATATTTAATAAATTTAAATTTATCTATATAGAGTTAACTATAAAATAAAAGAATACTTTATAAATATAATTATTAAATTAATTATTAAATTAAGTAATATAATTAATTACTATCTATCTTAATTTTTACTATTATTTACTTTAGTAATAAGTTATTATATTATTTATATAAGTATTATATTCTTCTATATTAAAGTTATTTATTTATAATAAATTATACAGAAATTACTTACTAGATTTTTTAATAATAAATCTAAGTATAAATATTATTATAATTTATAATATAATTCTATAATAAAATAATTCTTCACTATCTCTTATAGAGTTTTTAAAGTAAATACTTATATTTAAATATTATAAATAAATATTAATATATTTATAATCTTATAGATAATACAAGTAAAAAATCTTTTTAATATAAATAAATTAATAAACTTCTAATATTATTTAATCTTCTAAAGGGCAATAGTTAATAGATAATTAAATTACTTTATATATAAATATTTAAAATATTTAAATTAATTTACTTTCTCTCTTCTACTTATAATAATTATTATCTTTCTTTCTATTTCTCTTTATTACTTCTTTTATATCTTCTTTTATATATTTTTTTATACCTCCCTTTATATCTCTCTTTACATCTCTCTTTATATTTCTCTTTATATCTCTCTTTATTACTTCTATTATTTCTAGATTAAAAGCTTTTATAGTCTTATTTATTACTATAAAAAAACTCTTTTTAATAATTATTTTTATTTACTCTAATAATTTTAAAAATATATCTATAGTCGTCTCTGATTTTAATATAAAAAATATAAAATTAATAATATCTTTATAAATATTTTATATATCTACTATATATTTATCTTTAATAATTACTAAAGATATAAATAATAGTGGCAAAAAAATAAAGATTTAAAAAAAAATTTAAAAATAGAAAATATAAAATCTAGACTTTAATTAAGCTTAATATTAATAAATTAATTATATAATACCCCGCGATAATTATAATAAATTATAATTATTAAAATAATAGAAAATATTTTTTTATTTTACTTAGCTATAATTTAATAAACAATCTAATAATAAAAAATAATTCTTTTTATTTATACTAAATAAATATTATAACTTCTATTCTATTAGAAAGTAATCTTTAATTAAATTAAAATTAATTAATAATAAATACTACTTTAATTACTACTATAAAGAAATAAGATCTAAAGAAAATTAGAAAATTAAAAACTTATTTTCTTTATAAAAAGAAGAAAAAGACTCTTTTTAATAAATAATAATAAAAAATAGAATAATATAAGATAAATAAGAATAATTCTAATAAAACTAAAATTATATAAAGAAAAGAAAAAAAAGCTATTTAATAAGAATACTTTTTTAAAGGCGTTATTATTAACTTAGAAGTCTTAATAATAATATATAAACTATACTCTAGCCTTCTAAAATATTCTTTATATAAAAATATTAGCCTCTTAAGAATAAAGTTATATCTAAATAATAAAAATTATAATTATATAAAAATAGCTTAAAGATTTAATAATAATCTTTATTAATTATTATATTATAAATTAATAAATCATAAATATTAATTAATTATTAAATTAATTATTAAATTAATTATTTACTTATACTATATCTAGCTAATACTTTAATAATTAAATATTAAAAAATAAACTTATAAAATAAAAGCTTTATAGTTATTATCTTATTTATAATAACTAAAATACTTAAATACTCTATATAATTATTTTTCTATAATTATTATTCTAATATATTTAGAATATTAAGCTTTAGAAAACTTTTAAATATTTTAATATATTTATTAATCTATTAAGCGTAAATACTATTAAGTATAGAATTATAAATTAATATAAAAAAATCTATTTAATACTTCTAGCTAAATTTCTAAGAAATAAAATTAAAATCTCTTTATTATATAATAACTAGTTATTAAAAAATATATAAAGCTATTTAACTATTAATATATATTTTATTAGAAAAGATTAAGAATACTATAAAATTCTTCTTATATTTTAATATATTTAAAATTATTATATTAGAATAAGGATCGTAGATATTCTTAAAAAAAGATTAATTTTTATAAAATTAAAAATATTCTTAGCGCTATTACTATAAATAATATATTAAATAATAGAATTATAATAAAAACTATAATAAAAACTATTTAATAAAAGTATAAGTTAAATAATAATAATAATAATTTTTAATTTATTAAATATTTTTCTTATCTTATATATATAATTTAGCTTATTATTAATAAATTATTTAATAAAATTTAGATTATTCTAATAAATAAAGAGCTTTAAGTAATATAAGATGAGTATTTAAATAAGTAGAATCTAAAAACTATTATAATTAAACTATTATTAACTCTTATAAAGATAATTAATCTAATAATTAATTTAATAACTATTTTAGGCTAAACTATTTATTTTAATAAATTTATAAAATAATAATATATATTAATATAAGTTCTTTATATAAGAAATAATTTATAATTATATAAGAATAAAGAGTAGTAATAGAAAAGATTAAATCTATTATTTTAATTTATAGCTTCTTTATAAAAAACTATCTTAATATACTAAAAATTTTAAAGCTTTTTTAAAATATTAAAAGTTAGTAGGATTTTATATTATATATATTTATCTATATTTATTAATTAAAATTAGATTTTAAAACGTTTTTTAATAAATATAAAGTAAAATTCTTAAAACTAAATAAAAAAAATAATCTTAAATAAAATATCTAATTAATATTATAAAACTTTTTTATAGATATATATAGATTATTAATACTATTTAATAATTAATACTTTATTAAGTATTTAAAATCTATAATAAGCTTTTTAAATATTTAAAGAGAATAAATAATCGTCTTTTATAGAAAAAAATACTCTAGAAAATATAAATAAAAAAAACGCTTAATATAGTCTATAAAAAACTAGCAAAATATTATATAAAAACTTAATTATTTTTTAGGTATTTTTATAATAAAGTTATATTATTTTATTCTAAAATAAAAAATACTATTTTCTAAAAACTCTTATAAATAGTAGAATCTAATATATAATTATAGATTAAAATATATTAAGAGATATTATAAAAAAACTTTAATAAATATATAGTAAATAAATATAAAATATTTTCTTTATAATTTATAAATATATTAAAAGTAATATTTAGTATTTTAGATAATTTAAATACTATATTTTATAAAGTCTTAGAATAAATTAAGGATAAATTTAATTATTATTAAAAAACTAATAAATACTATCCTATTTTAATAATTAATTTAATAATTATTTATTAATTTTTTCTAGCGTATCAGATTTTTAGGATTATATTAAAAATATAAAAAGATCTTATATTAAAACTTTTATAAATAAGATTTTTTATTTATTATATTCTTACTTTATCTATAGTAAGAGTTAATTATAAATAAATTTTTAATATTACTAACAATATATATTAGACGAATTAATATTTTAATCTAAATATTTTTTTAATAATTATAATCCTTAATTAATATAATTATATAAAAAATTTTAATAAATATTATTATATAAATCTATTTAAAGATAAAATTTTTAATAAAAAGAAATTTAAATATAAATTATATTAATATAAGATAGCTCTAGATAATATAATAGAATATTAATATATTAATAATAAAGATAAGAATAATAATAATAATTAAATTAAAATAAATAGTTTTTCTTTAATAATTATAGATTTATAATATATTAATAATTATTAAGATACTATAACCAAAGAATATTAAAAGAGAATTAATTATAAAAATATCTTAATTTAAAAAAGTTTATTTAGCGCAAGTATTTATATTTATAGATAATAAATAAGAAGAGGTAAATAAAAGAATTAGAATTATTATATTTATTAAAAAAAAAAATATATATAAGAATCTTAATTAAATAAATAAATAAATAAAAAATAATTTAATAATTAATTTAATAATTACTTTTATAATTATATAATAATAATATAGTTATAGTTATATAATAATAATAAAAATATAATTATATTAAATAAAGTATAGCTATATTAAATAATAAAAATTATTAAGTTAATTAAATTAAACTTAAAAACCTATTATTAAATTAAGTTTAGATTAAGTTTTTAATTAAATCTTTAAATTTAACCTAAAATCTAATTTAAACCCAACTTAATCTAGAATCTATTAAGTTAAACTCGACTTATTACGCGGCGTAAGAATATTTAATTACTAGATATATATAATCAGTAGTATAAATATTAAACTTAATATAATTTAAAGTTACTAGAAATAAATCTTAATTTATAATAAATAATTAAATAATTAAGTTATTACTTATATTATAACTTTATTATTTATATTATATTTACTAAACTATATATTATTTATATAAATATTTTATTTATTTATTTTACTATTTAGTAAATATATATCTACGTAATAATTATTTTCTATTTAATAAATAATTAAGTAATATATAAAGTAAATATATTAAATAATTTTAATATTATAATTTTATAGAAGTTTCTAAAAACTTTATAAATTATTTTAAATATTAAATTTACTTTAGAATTAATTTTATAAAGATTTTACTTCTATAAATTATATTTTATCTATAGTTAAAACTATATATTTAAGACTTAAGATATTTAGAAAGTTAATAAATTTATTTTTTAATAAAGATTTAGTTAATTTATTTATTATTTAATATTTAATTAAAATATATTATAAATCTATTATATCTTTAATAATTTTTTCGTGTATAAAGTAATAACGTATATTAATATATTTATTATAAGTATAAAACTCTAAATTCTTTATAAAAATAATAATAATTTAATTATTATTAATTTCTTATTAATAAATTCAAACTTTTATAAAAGATTTTAAAACTAAATAACTTTCTTAATTATTTATATTTATTTAATATATTCGGCTTTATATATAATATTAAGGGCTAGTATATAAATAAGAATTAATTTTAGATTACTATATAATTAAATCTAAATTATAATCGTTATATATAAACGCGTAGCGTAGACTATTTAATAGTATAGCTTTATAGCTCGCTTAGAATACTAGTATTTATAATATTAACACTATAATATTACTCTCTCTTTTACTATAGAAGCTTCTATAACTATCTATTAAATATTATCTCTAGAACTTATTTTATAATATTAAATATATAGTAATTAGGTCAACGGTTAATAGTTAACTATATATAATAAAAATCTATATTAATAATCTTAGGCGTGCTTACTTATATTTAGATAATTTTCTTAATTAATTAATAATAATTTATTAATTAAAGAGTATTATTTTAATTTAATATATTCTAGTATAGAGTTTAAATTTATTAATTAAATATAAATATTTTATAATAATAATACTAATAATAGCTTTTAATTTTATAATATTTAAAAAGATTTATATAATTCTAGCTTCTCTAGATATTAATAGTAAAAATTTATTACTAATATTAAATAATTAATAATGTTTTTATAAAACTTCTAATTTAATCTTTTATTATTATATTTTATATATTTAATTTTATATATTAAATATTTTTTTTATTCTATTAAAGAATTATTTCTTCTCTTATTTATTTTTAAATCTAAAATCTTTTAAATACTCTAGTATTTCTTATCTTCCTTATTAATTATTATTAATAGCGGTAAGTCGATTTTTTATCTTAATAATAAATAATTATTATCTAAATATAATAGCTATAGATAAAATATTAAGAAAATATCTTTTATTAATAATAAGAGCTTAAGTTTATATATAAAGTTATTAATAACTTTAATAACTTTAAATAGATTTAAATTCTTATAATTTAATAATTTATTTAATTTAATTATTTTAATATTTTTAATATTTAATATAATTATATCGCCGATTCTAAATTTTAAGACTAAATATTTTTTTCTATTTACTTACTTTACTTATAATAATTAAATTTATAATAATTATTTTTTTAAATATTTCCTTAACTTTTTTATTCTAGTAATAAATATATTTATTAACTTAAACTTAATCCTAGCTTTATATATTATAGTAATATTTTATAGTGTAAATAACTTAATATTTAATCTTAAAATATATTTCTTTATTATTAAGAATAATAATAAGCTGTTTATATTTTAATTTATATTTACTTTAAATTTAATTATTAAAAAAAATTAATCTAATTACTTTAATTATAATTAATATATATTTATAAATATTATTTAAAAACGATATTAATATTCTTTATTTAATTATTAATTTTAAAATAAAATATAATTAATAATTTTAACTTAATTTTTAAGCGCTTATATAATTTTTTTTAAAAATATAAAATAAACTATATATCTTTATTAAAAATAATTATTAATAAATAATCTTCTTTTTTTTATATTTATTTAATAAATACTTATATAACTATTTTTATATCTATTAATTTTAATACTATAAATTTTCTCTTCTTAAATAATTTATTAATAATTACTATAATATATTAATAACTCCTCTTAAATTATTTATAAATTAATAATAAGATAATAAAATTTATAAAAATATTTATCTAGTATTTTTCTAGAATTAATAATAACTTAAATAAACTATACTTATTACTTCTAAAGCTCTTAAATTTTTAATAGATATAATAATTTTTAATAAATTTAAATACTAAATTAATTATTCTTAATTAATAATAATATTAATTAATTTTAATATAGATATTTATATATCTTATATACTTATTTAATAAAGTTTTATATATTATCCAAAGAATTTTCATTCTTATATTACTAGCGTTTAATATATAAAGTCTTTTATTTATATATAATATATTATTATATATTTTATAATTCTTTATCTTAATTTTTATTTTTTATTTTATTAAATTAGCTAGTATCTTCTTATATTTTATAACTTTACTTATAATTATCTTCTATATAACTTTATTATTAAAATATACTTACTTAATAAACTTTATAATCTCTTTTATAAAAAGGTAATTTATTAATTTTTTTATTAACTTCTTAATAAATCTTCTTATAGCTAATTTTTTAATAAGGTTTTTTATAATTAATTCTTTTATTAACTTCTTATTTAAATTAAATTTATTTAAGAGGCTTAGTAATAATTTCTTTATAAACTCCTTATTATTTAATATTTTTTATTTATAAAGATTATAAATTATAATATATATAACTTATATATTTAACTTATATTTATCTAATAATAATATTATTATACTAACTATTTTTTTTATATTAGTACTTAAATATCCCTTTTTTAAAATTATTTAATTCTAGAACTTAAGATAAAGATTTAAGTTATATTTTAATAAATTATTTAAATATTTAATTAAATTATTTAACTTTATATTCTTTACTCTAGATTAATATTTAATTTTAAAATTAAATTTTAATAGAAATTCTATTTACCTTACTTAATATTTATTAAATTACTTTATTATTATAAAATATTCTAAGTTTTTATAATTAATTAATATTTTTATAAGATTACTTATAAAGGTTTTACTAGCTTAAGATATTATTCCTTAAATATTTTAATTATTATTAGTAACTTCTTATTATATATCTTATAATTATATTTCTATAAAGTTATTTTATAAAATATAAATATAACTAGTTTTAATATATTTTTATTATTTTTTTAAAATAATACTTCTATAATAATATAATTTAATATATTTATTTTAATTTAAATTTTATAATTAGAATTAAAATATATTAGTATAAATACTTTAATAAAGATTTTTTTTAATATTTTAAAAATCTTTTCCTTTAAACTATTTAGTATTAAGGGAAATAATATATTATTATTAAGATTTTTAAACTTTAAGCTTTTTATCTTAGTTAGATTTATTAAGAATATTATAATTTTTAAATAATCTCTTATAAACCTTTTATAAAAATTAATAAATTTAAAAAATATCTATATATTTTTAATATACTATAAAAACTTTTATTTTTTAATAATCTTAATTTTCTTTAGGTTTATCTTTAATTTATTAATTATTATAATAAATCCTAAGTACTTTACTTCCTTTATATAAAAGTTATATTTATTAATATTTAAAAATAATCCTACTTTTAATAGTTTATTAAATATTTTTTATATATAATTTATATACTCCTTTATTATCTTATTATATACTAAGATATTATTAAGATATATTATATAAAAATTATCTAAATATTTATATAACGTTTTATTTATAAAGACTTAAAATATTATTAACGTATTATATAATTTAAATAGTATAATTATATACTTATATAATTTATATTTAATTAAGAATATTATCTTCTTTTTATATTTTTTCCTAATCCTTATTATTAGGAACTAGTATATAAGCGAGAATTAGTTTTAGATTACTATATAACTAAATCTAAACTATAATTATTATATATAAGCGTATAGCGTAGATTATCTAATAGTATAACTCTACGACTCACTTAAAGTACTAGTGTTTACGGCGTTAATATTATAATATTATCTCTCTCTTTCCTATAGAAGTTCCTATAACTATTTATTAAGTATTATCTTTAGAGCTTATTCTATAATATAATTAAATATATAATAAATAGATTAACGACTAATAGTTAACTATATATAATAAGAACTTATATTAATAATTTTAAGTATACTTATCTATACTTAAATAACCTCCTTAGTTAACTAGTAATAATTTATTAATTAAAGAATATTATCTTAATTTAGTATATTTTAATATAGAGTTCGGATTTATTAATTAAATATAAATATTTTATAATAATATCGTTAATAATAATTTCTAATTTTATAATATTTAAAAGGATTTATATAGTCCTAGTTTTTCTAAGTATTAATAATAAAAGTTTATTATTAATATTAAGTAATTAATAATATTTTTATAAGATTTCTAATCTAATCTCTTATTATTATACCCTATATATTTAATTTTATATATTAGATATTTTTTTTATTTTATTAAAGAATTATTTTTTCTTTTATTTACTTTTAAATTTAAGATTTCTTAAATACTTTAATACTTCTTATTTTTTTTATTAATTATTATTAGTAATAGTAGATTAATTTTTTATCTTAATAATAAATAACTATTATCTAGGTATAATAATTATAAATAAAATATTAAAAAAATACCTTCTATTAATAGTAGGAGTTTAAGCTTATATATAAAATTATTAATAATTCTAATAACTTTAAATAAGCCTAAATTTTTATAGTTTAATAATTTATTTAGTTTAATTATCTTAATATTTCTAGTATTTAATATAATTATATTATTAACTTTAAACTTTAAAATTAAATATTTTTTCTTATTTATTTACTCTATTTATAGTAACTAGATTTATAATAATTATTTTTTTAAATATTTTCTTAACTCTTTTATCTTAGTAATAAATATATTTATTAACTTAAACTTAATTTTAACCTTATATATTATAGTGGTATTTTATAATATAAGTAATTTAATACTTAACTTTAAAATATATCTCTTTATTATTAAGAATAGTAATAAATTATTTATATTTTAATTTATATTTACTTTAAATTTAGTTATTAAGAGGAGGCTAATTTAATTATTTTAATTATAATTAATATATACTTATAAGTATTATTTAAGAATAATATTAATATTTTTTATTTAATTATTAATCTTAGAATAAAATATAATTAATAGTTTTAGCTTAATTCCTAAGCGTTTATATAATTTTTTTTAAAAATATAAAATAAATTATATATCTCTATTAAAAATAATTATTAATAAATAATTTTTTTTTTTATATTTATTTAATAAACGCCTATATAATTATCTTTATATTTATTAATTTTAATACTATAAACCTTCTTTTTTTAGATAATCTATTAATAATTATTATAATATATTAATAACTCCTCTTAAATTACTTATAAATTAGTAATAAGATAATAAAGTTTATAAAAATATTTATCTAATACTTTTCTAGGATTAATAGTAGCTTAAGTAAATTATATTTATTATTTCTAGAATTTTTAAACCTTTTATAAATATAGTAACTCTTAATAAATCTAAATACTAAGTTAGTTATCCTTAGCTAGTAATAATATTAATTAATTTTAATATAAATATTTATATATTCTATATACTTATTTAATAGGGTTTTATATATTATTTAAAAAAAATTTATTCTTATATTATTAGCGTTTAGTATATAGAGTTTTTTATCTATATATAGTATATTATTATATATCTTATAGTTTTTTATTTTAATTTTTATTCTTTATTTTATTAAATTAGCTAGTATTTTTCTATATTTTATAATTTTATTTATAATTATCTTCTATATAACTTTATTATTAGGATATATTTACTTAATAAACTTTATAACTTCTTTTATAGAAAGGTAGTTTATTAATTTTTTTATTAATTTCTTAATAAGTTTTTTTATAACTAATTCTTTAATAGAGTTTCTTATAATTAATTTTTTTATTAACTTCTTATTTAAATTAGGTTTGTTTAAAAAGTTTAGTAATAATTTTTTTATAAACTCCTTATTATTTAATATCTTTTATTTATAAAAATTATAAATTATAATATATATAGTTTATATATCTAACTTATATTTATCTAGTAATAATATTATTATACTAATTATTTTTTTTATACTAGTATTTAGGTACCCTCTTTTTAAAATTATTTAATTTTAAGACTTAAAATAAAGATTTAAGTTATTTTCTAATAAATTATCTAGGCGTTTAATTAGATTATTTAGTTTTATATTTTTTATCTTAAATTAATATTTAATTCTAAAATTAAATTTTAATAAGAATTCTACCTATCTTATTTAATATCTATTAAGTTATTTTATTATTATAAAATATTTTAAGTTCTTATAATTAATTAATATTTTTATAAAGTTATTTATAAGGGTTCTTATTAATTTAAAATATTATTTTTTAAATACTTTAACTATCGTTAATAGCTCCTTATTATATATTTTATAATTATATTTTTATAAGGTTATTTTATAAAATATAAATATAATTAGTCTTAATATATTCTTATTATTCTTTTAGAATAATATTTTTATAATAATATAATTTAATATATTTATTTTAACTTAAGTTTTATAATTAAAGTTAAAATATACTAATATAAATATTCTAATAAAAGTTTTTTTTAATATCTTAAAGGTCTTTTCCTCTAGACTATTTAATATTAAAGGAAATAATATATTATTATTAAAATTCTTAAATTTTAAACTTTTTATTTTAATTAAGTTTATTAAAGGTGTTATAATTTTTAAATAGCCCCTTATAAATCTTTTATAAAAATTAATAAATTTAAGAAATATTTATATATCTTTAATATACTATAAGAGCTTTTATTCTTTAATAATCTTAATTTTTTTTAAATCTATCTTTAGCTTATTAATTATTATAATAAATCTTAAATACTTTACTTTCTTTATATAAAAGTTATACTTATTAATATTTAAAAACAGTCTTATCTTTAATAATTTATTAAGTACTTTCTATATATAATCTATATATTCTTTTATTATCTTATTATATATTAAAATATTATTAAGATATATTATATAGAAATTATTTAAATATTCGCGTAATATTTTATTTATAAAGGTTTAAAATATTACTAGCGTATTATATAATTTAAATAATATAATTATATACTTATATAATTTATACCTAGTTAGGAATATTATTTTCTTTTTATATCTTTTCTTAATTCTTATTTTATTAAATATAGTAATAATATTAAACTTATTATATATCCTAGCTATATAAAGTCTAGCTAGAATATTTTTAATTAATAGAGAAGCGTTCCTATTTTAAATAATTAATATATTTAAAGCTTAATAATTAATATATACCTATAATCTTTTATTAGACTTTTTAATAATAAAGACTAGTATTATATATAATAATATATTAAACCTTATATATTCTTTATCTAGTATATTATTAATATATTCTTTAATTATAAATATTTATTCTTAAAATATATTATATACCCTTCTTATTATTAGTAAGCTATCTAGAATTAAGTTAATAATATAATTAATATTCCTTATAAATAATAACTTATTTATCTTTACTAGGCTCTATATTTTTAATTATTTATAATAAATCTTTAATACTCTCTTCTTTAGTTATTTTTTTAAAATAAATTTCTTTCTTATCTTAGTAAAAAACTTTTTATAATTATTAATATTAATAGTAATAATATCTATAATTAATTTAAAAGTTCTATTATTATAAGTTTTTAATAAATATTTAAAGTCTTCTAGTTATAATATTATTACTTTATTATTTAGTTTCTTAACTAATCTAGTAAAAGTATATATTAATATTTTAGTTATATTACTTAATATCCTCTTTAATTTCTATTCTTTAGCGATACTTATATATCTATATACTATAACTAGTTTATTATATTATAAATAATTAGATATATAGTAATTAGAATTAAAAGTTATTTTTCTAAAATTTAATAAAATATTTAGATTATATAATTTAAGCTAAGGTATTTTTAATATAATATTAAACCTCTTTAAGATAATAATTAAATACTAAACTTTATCTATATATTTATTAAGAGCGAATTTTATCTATACTTTATATATAATATTCAGCGCTTATTTATAATTAATAAATCTTAGTATTAGTAATTTTATTAACTTTATTATAAAAAGTTTATTTATTCTAATAAAGTTTAAATTAATAAAGTTTATAACTAATACTTTTATATTTATAAGATATTTAATTTTTATTATACTCTTTACTATACTTATATATTCTATAAAATTAAACTATCTACCTTATTAAAGTTTATTTTGATAGGATAATAATATAATTATTATAAAAATTTAACTTTAAACTTTCTTTAGCTTAACTATTTTTTTATATACTTTTTTTAATTAGTTTTTAGTAATATTTTAATTAAGAACTACTAATTTTCTAAGTCACTTTTTAATATAATAGTTATTACTTTTAATTTATATTTAATATTAATTACTAATAATTTTATTTCTATCTTATTAATTATAAGCTGCTTATTTTTTTTATATAAAGTTTCTAAATCTCTAATAAAATAATCTAGCTTTAAATATTTAATATAAAGTTTCTTCTTTTATATTTATAGAAGAATATATAACGATTATATAAAGCTTTTTTTTAAAATATTAAAGGATTTTTTATATTCTCTATCTTTATCTTCTTCTTTAAAATAGAAGTTATTATTATATTTATCTTTCTTTTTATTTTTATAGATTAACTATATTACTTTAGTCTATATATTAAACGCTAAGTTCTATTTTATATTTAAGTTATAAATATAAAGTTTAGTAATAAAGTCTTTATAAAATAATAGCTTTATATTATTAATAACTTATATTCTTAAATTAAATAAGATATACCTTTTAAAATTATAAATCTTATAATTATTTAAATATTCTAATAATATAATCGCAGCGGCGAATTTTATATAAAAAGTATTAAATATTTTATTCTTATTTTTTAATTTTATAGTGAAATCTATATTCTATATATTTACTTCTATTTATATCTTTTTATTATATATATTGAAGTTATCTTCTAGGTTTATAAAAACCTATTTATAATTTTTATAAAGATTCTTAAATAGTGATAAAATTTTTAAATAGATTATTATAAAAACTTAAAGAATATACTTATTATAAATATAATTAATCTTAACTTTCTTTATAAGAAACTAGTAGACGCTTTATTTAAATTTAAATAAAATATATAACTTTTATTACTCTTACTTTATATAATTTCTATTAAATATTAATATATCTAGATAATTTTTATTATATCTAGATATTATAATATTATAATCCTTTATTAAAGATATTTCTCTTTATATTATATTATTAATCTTTAATAGATTATTATCTTTATTAGAATTATATAAACTTTATAGTGAAATCTTTATTACTATTTTTAATCTTAAAACCTTATTCTATTTTTCTAAAATTTTTATATTTTTTTAATATTTATTCTTAAACTAGCGTATATATATTAAGTTTATTTTAATTATAATAAGGTTTTTATCTATTTCCTTTACTTTTACTTTTAATATAAGGTATTTATTTTTTATTAAATTATATATTATTTATATCTATTAATTTTACTTAATTAATATCTTTATCTAGCTTATGAAATCTCTTATTATAATATAAATATTCCTTATAATATTTTAAATATTTTTATACTATTCTTTAATAACTTTGTTAATTATCTTAATAAAGTTTTCTTTTCTTATAATAACTATCTTTTATAAATTATTATTATTAATATTCCTTATTAAGTATAGAGCTAAGTTATCTTATTTATTAAAGTTAATTATAAAATATTTTATCTTTATAGCTATCTTACTTATTTTCGCGTTTTTTAAACGCTTAATTTTATTACTAAGAAACTTATTATTATTATTATCTATATCTTTCTTTTCTTTATAATTAAAATCTACTAAGTTATTATTTATTATCTAAATTTAGTTTATAATAAGGTTTTTTAAAGTTTATAATATTTAACTTTTTAATATTTTAAATAGTAATTAAAATATATAGAAAGTTATATTATTATTAAATTAAGCTAATTTAAATTATAGATCTAAGGATAATAACTAAATTATTTTTTTTATAAAATATAATCTAACAGCTATCTTTACTAGCTATAGTATTTTTTAAAAATTTCCTAGTATTAATAACCTATTTTAACAGGATTTAATTTATTTTAATAGGAAAAAATTTATATTATAAAAAGAATAGTTTAGATTATATTAGAAACTAATATATAAATAAGAATTAGTTTTAGATTACTATATAATTAAATTTAAACTATAATTATTATATATAAACGCGTAGTATAGACTATTTAATAATATAACTTTATAACTTACTTAAGATACTAGCGTCTACGGCGCTAATACTATAATACTTATTTTATTAAACGTGATAATAATATTAAACTTATTATATATTCTAGCTATATAAAGTCTAGCTAGAGTATTTTTAATTAATAAAAAAATATTCTTATTTTAAATAATTAATATATTTAAAGCTTAATAATTAATATATACTTATAATTCTTTATTAAACTTTTTAATAATAAGAACTAGTACTATATATAATAATATATTAAATCTTATATATTTTTTATTTAATATATTATTAATATATTTCTTAATTATAAATATTTATTCTTAAAATATATTATACGCCTTTCTTACTATTAATAAACTATTTAAAATTAAATTAATAATATAATTAATATTTTTTATAAATAATAGTTTATTTATTTTTATTAAACTTTATATTTTTAATTACTTATAATAAACCTTTAATATTCTTTTTTTTAGTTATTTTTCTAAGATAAATTCTCTTCTTATTTTAATAAAAAACTTTTTATAATTATTAAGATTAATAATAATAATATTTATAGTTAATTTAAAGGTTTTATTATTATAAGTTTTTAATAAATATTTAAAAATTTTTAGTTATAACGTTATTACCTTATTATTTAACTTCTTAATTAATTTAGTAAAAGTATATATTAATATTTTAATTATATTACTTAATATCCTCTTTAGTCTTTATTTTTTAATAGTACTTATATATTTATATATTATAATTAATTTATTATATTATAAGTAGTTAAATATATAGTAATTAGAATTAAAAATTATTTTTTTAAAACTTAATAAAATATTTAAATTATATAACTTAAATTAAAATATTTTTAATATAATATTAAATCTTCCTAAAATAATAACTAAATACTAAACTTTATTTATATATTTATTAAAGATAAATTTTACTTATATTTTATATATAATATTTAATATTATTAAAGATTTAATAGATTTAAATAGAATAATACTAAATATAATAAAAATATCGCTATAAAGATTTATCTAGAATTCTGGCTATTAGATATATACGCTTAACTAGCGAGAGCTAGACTTTATAGAGTTTAGAGTTATTAAAAGTAAATCTAGATTTATAATATTATCCCCCTTTTTAATATAATAATATTCTCGTTGCCGTAAATCCTATTTAATACGATAAATATCTAGATAGGGCGACAGCTATATTATATATAGATTAACTAATTAAGACGCTTATTACCCGTATTTCATCGCGCGATATCGCGTTGCTAGCTTCAGGGCTGGATACTAAGAATTTATTCTTCGTAAGTCTAAAAGAGAACGACAGCGATATAGTGATAGCGACGTAGGAAACTACTTATTAATAGACGCTCCGATAATTTAAATAGTTTATATTAAGCGGCGATAGGTATTTTAATGTTATAGTAATAAGTTAATATTAATCGATTGCTTACTATAGAGTTAAGAATCGAAAGATTGAAAAAGTTGAAAATCTATAAGGATTTCGCGCAGTGATAAGTAAGTAATAAAAATAGTAGTATTCTATCTACTTAGTATTTTAACTAGATCTAGTTTAGTCTAGTTACTTCTTATTAATATTAATATTTAAGTAATAAAAGTTATCTATAGCGTTTATATATTAAGTAGAGAGCGGAATATTATACTAGTATAATTTAATAATAGCTTGTAATTATCTTTAACTTTTATTTCTATATAAATTCTATACTCTTTTTAAAGATAAATAGTCTAGTAAAAGGATCGTTTATAGTAATAATAATAATAGAAGATATAGTAGTAGCGGAGCGTTCTTTAAATATATAAAACAGATCGTTAATATTTAGATATAAAGGTTTTATATATCTTGCCGATAGATCTGTAACGATGAGGTAATTTAATAGTGAAGGCGAGATTACTTAATATCTTAGGAATAGTGAAGGTACGGGTGAGAGTACGAGTAAGGATTTTAATAAGTATATAGATAAGTATACTATTAAGGACGGAGGCGAGGATCTAGATAAGAATCGCGTCTATTTTCGATATTCCTCGCGCAGATGTCGATAGAGTAGGTTTTTTAACGAAAAGACTATTTCGCAGTGTCTGCAGCATAGCTTATTACACGTGTTTTCCTGCGTATATTGAATAAGACGGGCGATTGAGGAAAACGAGGCATTGCAAAGCTTGCAATGATGGTAGTTAGGTGCTCGATATACTTACGCAGCTACTTACGAGAGTTCTTCCAAGGGTTCTTTTAGGGGTGCTTGCGGAGCTTCTAGAGATTCTTTTAAGAGTGCTTGCTATTGGAATCTAGTTATTAAAAGTAGCTTCGAGAGTCCTTCTAAGAGTGCTTATAATAATACTTATTAAAATCTAGCTCTTATAGCCTCTAAGTAGACTACGAGATCCTAGTAATTTAATTAATTAAACTATTCTAGAGCTTTACTTTATATATATTTTAATAAGAGATTTAATATATCGATTTTAAAGAATCTAAATTACTTAATATAATCGTAAAAAATATAGATATTTTAAAAGAGATATAACTTAAGAAAATCTTATTATAGCGATAAATTAAAAAAACTAATATCTTTTATAAATAGCTTCTTTTATAATATTAATAATTATAATATTAAGTATTTTAAATAGTAAATATAGAACTCTAGCTTAGAATTATTATTTAGCTTTTAATTATATATATATTAATTATATATTTAATAGATTATATTATTTAAAGTTTTACTTAATAATTTATAACTTAGTCTAGTTCTTATAAGGTTTTTTAAACTTAGTAAGATATATAGTTATTTAGTAATAAATAAAATAAAACGTTCTTTATATATTAATATATTAGTCGGTAAGGATTTAATAAAAATAAATAGTAAACGATTTAGTTAAAGTAAATAAGATATTAGTATTAAGAGATTTTAGTAAAGCTCGTATTAATTAATACTTTAAGATAAGTAGGAATGATAGTAAGATAAAAGTAATAAATAAGTAAACTCTAAGCTTAATAGAATTAATAGATAAATAGAGCTCTTAATAAGGAAGAATTAATAGTAGAATAATTAATAGTTGAGTAATTAATAGTTAGTAATTAATAGATATTTAATTCTTATAGTGAATTTAATCAATAAAAAAAATATCTATACTATTTACTTTAATAACTTAATAAGATCTATTATATAAATCTCTAGTAAATAGATAGTAATATTATATTAAGAATTTAATAAATCTAAATAAAATAATACTAGGTATAATAAGAATATCGCTATGAAGATTTATTTAGAATCTTAGCTACTAAATATATACGCTTAACTAGTAAAAGCTAGACTTTATAGAATTTAAAGTTATTAAAAGTAAACCTAAATCCATAATAAATACTTATTTATAATTAATAAGTTTTAATACTAATAATTTTATTAATTCTATTATAAAAAATTTATTTATCTTAATAAAGTTTAAATTAATAAAGTTTATAATTAACGTTTTTATATTTATAAAATATTTAGTTTTTATTATACTTTTTATTATATTTATATATTTTATAAAGTTAAACTACTTATTTTATTAAAGTTTATTTTAATAAGATAATAATATAATTACTATAAGAACTTAATTCTAAACTTTTTTTAATTTAATTATTTTCTTATATACTTTTTTTAATTAATTCTTAATAATATTTTAATTAAAAACTATTAGTTTTCTAAATTATTCTTTAGTATAATAGTTATAACTTTTAATTTATATTTAATATTAATTATTAATAATCTTATTTCTACCTTATTAATTATAAGCTGCTTATTTTTTTTATATAGAACTTCTAAATCCCTAATAAAATAACTTAACTTTAAATACTTAATATAAAGTTTTTTTTCTTATATTTATAAAAGAATATATAATAGCTATATAAAGTTTTTTCTTAAAATATTAAAAAAAAATTTATATTCTCTATCTTTATTTTCTTCTCTAAAATAAAAATTATTATTATATTTATTTTTCTTCTTATTTTTATAAGTTAATTATATTACTTTAGTTTATATATTAAATACTAAATTTTATTTTATATTTAAGTTATAAGTACGAAGTCTAGTAATAAAGTTTTTATAAAATAATAACTTTATATTATTAATAACTTAAATCTTTAGATTAGATAAAATATATCTCTTAAAATTATAAATCTTATAATTATTTAAATATTTTAATAGTATAATCGCAACGGCGAATCTTATATAAAAAATATTAAATATTTTATTCTTATTTTTTAATCTTATAATAAAATCTATACTTTATATATTTACTTCTATTTATATCTTTTTATTATATATATTAAAGTTATCTTCTAGATTTATAAAAATCTATTTATAATATTTATAAAGGTTCTTAAATAGCGGCGAAATCCTTAAATAAATTATTATAAAAACTTAAAAAATATATTTATTATAAATATAATCAATCTTAATCTTTTTTATAAAAAATTAATAAATGTTTTATTTAAATTTAAATAGAATATATAATTTTTATTATTCTTATTTTATATAATTCCTATTAAATACTAGTATATTTAAATAATTTTTATTATATTTAAATATTATAATATTATAATTCTTTATAAAAAATATTTCTCCTTATATTATATTATTAATTTTTAATAAATTATTATTTTTATTAAAATTATATAAACTTTATAATAAAATCTTTATTATTATTTTTAATTTTAAGACTTTATTCTATTCCTCTAAAGTTTTTATATTTTTTTAATACTTATTTCTAAGCTAGTATATATATATTAAGTTTACTTTAATTATAATAAGACTTTTATTTATTTTCTTTACTTTTATTTTTAATATAAAATATTTATTTTTTATTAAATTATATATTATCTATATCTATTAATTTTACTTAATTAATATCTTTATTTAACTCGCGAAATCCTTTATTATAATATAAATATTTCTTATAATATTTTAAATACTTTTATATTACTCTTTAATAACTTTATTAATTATTTTAGTAAAGTTTTTTTCTTTTATAATAATTACTTTTTATTAATTATTATTATTAGTATCTCCTACTAAATATAAAATTAAGTTATTTTATTTATTAAAATTAATTATAAAACGTTTTATTTTTATAACTATCTTATCTACTTTTATATTTTTTAAATATTTAATCTTATTATTAAGAAGCTTATTATTATTATTATTTATATCTTTTTTTTCTTTATAATTAAAATCTACTAGATTATTATTTATTGTTTAAGTTTAATTTATAATAAGATTTTTTAAAATCTATAATATTTAACCTTTTAATATTTTAAATAGTAATTAAAATATATAAAAAGTTATATTATTATTAAGTTAAACTAGCTTAAATTATAAATTTAAGAATAATAACTAAATTATTTCTTCTATAAAATATAATCTAATAGTTACCTTTACTAGTTATAATATTTTTTAAAAATTTCCTAATATTAATAACTTATCTTAATAGAATTCAACTTATTTTAATAAGAAAAAAATTTATATTATAAGAAGAATAATTTAAATTATATTAAGGGTTAATATATAAGTAGAAATTAGTTTTAAATTATTATATAACTAAATCTAAACTATAATCGCTATATATAAACGCGTAGTATAAACTATTTAATAGTATAACTTTATAACTCGCTTAAGATACTAGCGTCTATAATACCAACACTATAATATATAAATAAGATAATAATTAATTATTACTTAAATATTAATTAATAAATTTATTATTAATATAAAAAATAAAGTTAAAAGATTAATTAATATATATTATAATCTTTTATTTAATTAGAATTAATATAACTTATTAATAACTTAAAATTATTTTAAAATATTAATTAATAATTTAATATAATTTATAAATATTTAATAATTTATTTAATAATATTTTAATAAACTTAAATAAAATTTAATATATAATAATTAATTATTAAAATAAAAAATATAATATTAAATTATATACTTAATATAATATATATAAAAAATTTAATAGCTTATTAATATAATTATTTATTAAAAGTATTAACTTAATAATTATCTAAAACTTTTTATAAATAAGAACTAGTTTTTTATTAAAATAATAATAAATTTATACTCTTATTATTTAAAATTCTAAATAACTTTTTTAATATATATTTTTTATTTTAAGCGAAGAATTTATTATTAATAATTTTAAATAATTAATATATTTAATTAATAATAATATAACTTAAGTTTAATTATATAAAAATATAAATTAAAAATATTTTTAACTTTTTAAATATTTTATTTATTAAAACTTATAATTAATAACTTATTTATATATAAGATTATTATTATATTTAATAAAATATTAATAAATATATTTAAATTAATATCTAGAGATTTTAAACCTAAGATTTTAATAAATTAAATAAAAATATTATATTATACTTAAAATAATTACTTTAATCTATATAAAATTTTATTTAAATAATAAATCTTATTCTTCTTATTTTAATTATAATTTTATAATAATTCTATATAAATCTCTTTCTTTATTTATTTATAAAGAAAGATAATTTTAATATTTATTTATTAGAAGTTTTAATTTATTATTATTATAATAACTAAGATAATTTTATAGTTTAAAATTTAATTATTAAGATAAAATATTTATTATAATTAAAACTTTTATACTATTTAAATCTTTAGATTACTTAGTATCTTTTATAGTAAATAATCTTTTTATTTAGTTCTTATTTTAATATATAAACTTATTTATCTTTAAAAAAAAATTAAAATAATATTATTAAGATCTAAGTCTTATTATTTATTATTTATAACTAGTTCTTATTATATTTATTATATATTTCTTAATATAATTTTATTATATATTTCTTAATATAATTCTATTATAAATCTTTAGTTTATATAATTTAGTTATATTTATATAAGAAAATATAATAATAATAAAGTAATTAAAAGATAATAAATTTAATAAGAATTTTTTTATATCCTTTATATTATATACTAGATATATTAAATTTAGATAATTATTAAAAATTTATTAAAATTATATTAAAAAAATCTTAAGAAAGTTTATTAAATAGTATATTTATTAATTACTTAAAAATTAACTTAATATAAATTAAATTAATATTTTAATTATAAACTTTTTACTTCTATATATTTTTTTTCTTTAAAGTAAAGATTTATAGTTATTTAATTAATAAAATTTTTATAGATAAAATTAATTATAATAAAATTATTAAAAGTAAAAGAAGTAGAATAAATAAAATAATATTATTAATAAAAATAAATTTTTATTTCTTAAAATATATATTAAATACTTAAATAATATTAAAATTTAGTATTAAGGCTAAGTTAAGTTAGCGAAGTTAACTTAGTAAGGTTTTAGTAATCTAAATATTAACTTATAACTCTTATAACTTTATTCTTATTTCTTTAATTAATAAAATTAATATGTTTAAATCTCTACTTTTAATAGATTATAAACTTGAATTTATAAGTATTATTAATTTAAATATTATTTATATTTATTTTTATAAAGTTATTATAAAGTTATTAATTTTTTAAGTTCTAAGTATACTTATTAACTAAATAATTAATCTACTATTAAAGATTATTATTTACTATATTTAAGAGATATAATATTAATAATTTAGTTAAGCTAAGAGGTATTAATAATAATATTATTTACTTATTACTAATAATCGTCCTAGCGCGGTCTTAATATAAATAAACTTCTAAATTATATTACTAAGAAACTCTTTATTATATAATATTACTTTCTAGTTTAAATACTAATATATAAATAAATAAGAAAATTCTATTTTATAAAATATTTAGAGTAAGTTATCTTATTACTTAAATTAATTAATAATTTTTTATTAAGGTTAAGATTATTATTATTAAATATTTATATAACTCCTAGCTTAAATAAATATAGAAAACTTTATAAAATCTCTATAAATCTTATTAAATATTATTTATATTTATTAAATTCTCGGTTAGCTATTATTTAATTAAATAATTAAAAAGAATTAATTATTAACTATTATTTTTTCTATCTACTAGTTAATAATATTATCTTATTAAGTAAGATTAAAATTATTAAAGTCGATTATCTTTAAATATATTAAATTTTCTTTAATAACTAGTTATTATATTTTATCTTCTATTAACTAATTAAAAGTAATTATTACGGTTCTAGTAGCTTTATAGCGCTAGGCTTAATTCAACTAATAATTATCTATTAAGTATATATAACTCGTAGCTTCTATATAATTAAATCCTTTATAGTTATTAATCTAATTATATTATAATTTAGCTATTAATTCGATTCAGTACTTAGTTTTTAATAATAATATAAATAATAAATATAAAGATACTACTAGACTTTTAAATAAAAGTTTATTTAAATAATTATCTACTCCTTTATAAAATTCATAACTAGTATTTAGAATTAACGTTTTTTTTATATAATATAATAATCTACTTATTACTTAATATTATTATATTAAATAAAAATATTTTTCTTATTTTATTAAAAAAGTTTAATAACAACGAAAAAAAAGAAGATTATAATTATATTAAATAAAAATATTAAAGATAGTAATTATTAGTTTTTATTATACTTATTCTTATCTTATAATTTAAAAAATAAGAGCTTTAAAGCTAGTAAATCAATTATTTTAAAAATAAATAATATTAAACTCTTTAGTCTTACGTCGATAAATCTAAAACTAGTCTCGCTAGTTTTAAGAGAAAAGCGTTGGCTCTAGGAGTTCTAGAAGTCCTAGACTTTCTATTTTAACTTTAATTTAACTCTAAACTAGTTCTAGATTCTTAGAGCTAAGCCTATTATACTTAAGATTATAATTACGCGAGTTATTCTAAGAACTAGTCCTTAAAATAATCTCTAGAATTACTCTAAAAGTTATATAATTTTAGCCTAAAATTTTAATATTTAGAATCTATAGATATACTTAATAAAGATACTTTAAGAGTATCCTTAATATTACTAAATTTTAATACTTAGAATCGCGCGATTTGGTTGATTTCTATATAGAGGGATATTAACAACAATATATTAAATAATACTAGATAGAAATAGATAAGAATAGATAAGGATAGATAAAATAGATAAAGTACTCTATAAATTATATCTAGGCTCTAGAGAATTATATAGAGACTCTAGAAAATTATATATAACTCTAGAAAATACTTTTAAATTAAATTATTATAAAAAGAGTTTTCTTTTTAATCTTAAGCTAGTTCTAGGAACTCTAGAAATTTATAGTACTTATTGAATTTAAGCCGATAGCCTCTATCTAGTAATTATTCTTAATCCGTTTACAACGTATATTATATAATCGTTATATATAATCGTTATATATAATCGCTATATATAATCGTTATGTATAACTAATATATATATATATATAATTTTCTTAGATCTTTATTTAATTATTTCTAATAATTTAATTTCCTATTTTTTCTATTAAATTATAAAGTAATGTTGGTGGCGTAGTATTAGTAATATAATATTAGTGGCTTAATATTAGTAGTATAATCTAGATTTTATATTAAATTAATCTAGATTCTATAGATATTGGCTTGGCAATCTAAATAAGATAATATTAATCTTAGTTACTCTAATCTAATATATTATTAATATATTAATTTTAATACTTAATAAATTATATTTCTAATTAGGTAATTATATCTTAATAATTAATATTCTTACCTTAGCAACCTTAATAGATAGATTTAAGAGTCTTAAAGAAAAGGGCTTAACTATTTTTATATAATTAATAATTTTCTCTATTTTCTAAATAGCTTAAGTAATATAAGTATAGCTTATTAATATATTCTTATATCTTTATTTCTTTTGCTTTATTAATTAGATCTTATTTAGTTATTATTTTTCTAATAGATTATAAGCCCAGATTGTATTAAATCTAATTAGTAGTTTTATCTATTTTATTTACCTTTTTAAAATTTAAGTTATTTATTTTTACGGCTTTTAATATATTATCTTAAATTAAGTATAGTTATTAAGTATCTATAAAAAATTATGTTTTACTTATTATATGATTATCTTTTAGAAAAAATTTAATTTTAATCTTTATAATTTAACTTGATTTAAAAAATTTATATTAAAAAATAGGGCTATTAAAGTTCTTAAGCTAACCGGCTTTAATAATTATAAGTTATAAACTATTTATATTAAAATAGCGTTAATTATTAAGAACTTATTTAATTTCTATAAATAATTAATAGAACCAAATGCTAAGGGTTTAAAAAATAATACTAAGACGCTAAGTTATATTTAGCTAGTTTATATAAATAGGCTATTTTTATATATTTCAGCTCTTAATAAATTATTTAATATATAGAATTATTTAAGCTATTTATATACACCTTATAACTTTTTCTTAGAATTTATTTTATTTAAAGAATTCTTTGGGGCTACTCTATCCTTTTTAGGAATAGTTAAAAATTTCTTAGCTACTATTAAGCGCGTCTCTACTAGCTTAAAAGTAAAAGATCTAGAACTGTTAAATAAGCTTATTATAGCTTGAACCCTATATAATTTAAGTCCTAAATATAAAGTTTTTATCGCCTCTATTATTTAGTCTTATAGGGCTGAATCTATCACGCTTAACTAAAACAACTTATTTGTAAACCTTATAGATAAATCTTGTCGTTTATAAGATATAAATGAAAACGCGCTAATAGCTAGGGGCTATAAAAAATCTACGGCTAAATATAACGAATATAGTAGAACCGGCTATAAAAAGGAAATATATTATAAGCTCTATTTAAAATTATATCTAAGAAGAAGTAGTAATTATGCGAATAGTATTAATAGCGTATTTATAAATATATAAAAGTTAAAGACGGAAGAAATAAAGATTTCTAATATTTTTATTACTATTAACTAGTTAGCTTTATTAATAAAATATTTTATTAATAATTAAATCCTAAATTTTAAAGCAATATTATATATTTACTATGATATTTTTTTTTAATAGTATAGCCTTTATATTTACTAGGATTACTTAAGGCGGGGCTATTAATTTACTAGTATATAAAATTAAGTTTATTATAATAAAATTACTAAATTTAATTAAAGCGATTTTAGAATTTATCTTTTATATATTTAAAATTTAGTTTAATCTAGTTAGCCTTTCTCGCTTAATATAAAAAGAAGCTAAAATATCTTTTATAAAAGGAAATATAGATATTTTTCTAAAATCTAGTATAAAATTATAAGTTATTATAAACTTATAAGGGCTATTTTATATTTTATTTAATACAGATTATTAGCTTATGCTTATAATAATAACCTCTAAGTAAATTATACTATAATATTAAAGTTTTAATTATATAAAGATTACCGCGCTTAATAAGATATTTAATTTAGTTAATAAAATCTTAAAAGCTAATATTAACTATATATTAATAAATCCTTATAAAACTTATATTAAGGGAAAATTTATAGTAAGTTTTAATTATAATATAATTATTACCTATTATTTTAAATATAATAATTATATAACCTCTAACCTATATAGTTTAATAACTAAAATAGTATTTTATAGTATTAAATAATTATATACGCTTTTAAATACTACTATTAAATATCTTAATTTTTAATTTTTAAAGATAAAAGAGGAAGCCTTAAAGGCTTTTAAAATAATAAAAATAATAATAAAAAATTAATCTAGTAAAAAAATTAAAATTTTATATATAAATTAGAGTAAAGAATTCACTAATACTATTTTTAATATATATTTAACTAAATATAAAATATTATATAAATATTCTATACCCTATATATATAAATAAAATAGCGCTGCTAAACGCGTAAATTAAATTATTTTAAAAAAAATAAGGTATTTTATATTCTAATATAGGCTACCTACTAGCTACTGGTTATTAATAGTGAAAGTAACTATCTACTTATATAATTATATCTAGTATTTGGCTATTAATAAAACCCTATTTAAAGCGAGATTCGATAGAAAACCTAATATAGTTAATATTTAATTTTTTAAATCAATATATTATCTTTATTAAGAACGATAGCCTCTAAAAATTATAAGAAAAAGCTTTTTTAGGGGCTTACTAGTTAAATTTAGTGAAAATTAGTATAAGATATTAAATTTAAATACTAATAAAATTTATTAATTATATAATATTAATATTTTAAAGAATATATACTATTTTATTAAAGATTTATTTAAGGGGGGCTTTCTAGATTTTAATTAAATTTTTAAAGAAGTAATAAATATAGACTAGCTTTCTAAAATTTCTAGCGCTAGCGCTAGTAACTTTAATTCTTCTAAAATTAGCGAGTATATAGATTATATAATAATTAATTAACTATAAAATTTTAAGAAAAATCTAAAAACAAATTCTTTTAAAGATAAATTAATTAAGACTTATATATTTATTAATAAATCTAAATTACTAGATTCTATAACTTTTTAAGAATTATAAGATAGCTTTAATACAAAATAATAAATAGCGGCTATATAAAAGAAGATAAATAATCTAGCCGCATAAAATATATAAAAACTAGTTAATTTACCACTAGATTATAAAGCTCTAAAAGGATGATAAATTTTTAAAACTAAGATAAAAACTAATAATAAAATTAAAAAATATAAAGCTTATTAAATAGTCAAGGGCTTTTTATAAAAATATAATATAAATTTTATTAAAATATTTTTAAATACTATTAAATTTATAATTTATAAAGTTCTTTTCATCTAGGCTTCTTATTATAATTTAGAAATTTAATAATAAGATATAAAATTAACTTTTTTAAATACTAGTTTAAAAAAGGAAATTTATATAGAATAGCTTATTAATTTTAAAAACTAAAATAATCTAATTAAGGTCTGCTTATTAATTAAAGCCTTATATAATTTTAAGTAGTTTACGCGGGAATAGTATTTTTTCCTAGTTAAGATTTTTATTAAATTAGGTTTTAAAATCCTAGAAGCTAATCAATTAATTTTCTATAAAGATAATATTATTATATACGCGTATATTAATAATCTACTAAATTTTAGACCTAATATTTTTAGTATTAAAAGCGGAAGTTGTTAAAATAGTTAATATTATTAATCTAGGCAATATTTTTTTCCCTTAAGATTTAAATTTAACGCGATCGCGTAAAAAGGGCTATCTATATAAATTAAACTAAATTTATTAAGGAACTAATTAATTAATTTAATTTTAAAGACCTAAAACTATATAAAACTCTTATTAAATTAGATATTAAGCTAGATAAAAACAACCTAGTAGTAAGTTCTTTTAAAATTAAGAATTTCTAATATTAAATTAGATTGCTTATATATTTAATAATATTAACTTAATCTAATCTATTCTATATAGTAGAGCTTTACGCGCGATTTATAAATAACTTTAGAATAAACTATTTTTATATATTTAATTATATATAGTAATATATCTTATATATAATTAATCTTAATATTATTTTTAGTTTATACTAAAATATTAAACTAGAGGGCTACTGCAATATAAATTAAAAGAATAACTATTCTACTAAATAATTAATTATAAGCTATTTTTTTTTTAGAAATAGCCCTATTTCTTAGTTAAGTAAGCTATAAAAAATAATTATTTTATCTAGTTACGAAGCTAAATACATAGCTTAGAAAAAGACTATTAAGAAGTAAATTTAATTATTTAACCTATTTATATACCTAGGGCTAACCTATTTAAAAAACCCTATTTAAATTAATTTATAATTGACTATCGCGCTAATATATAATTCTAAGTATTATATATAAACTAAGTATATAGATATTTAATATCACTTTATTTATAAAGCGTTATAAGATAAAAAGATTAATATATGTTATATTCTAATTAATTATTAGATTACTAATAAGCTTACTAAGCTATTAAATCCTACTAAGTTTAAATCTTTTATTAAAGAGTTAGGGCTAGCTATTATAGCTTTTTAGTTATTATATAGCTTATAAGGGTGTGTTGGATTTAAATTAATAACTTTTATTTAATAATTATTTTTAACCTATTTACAACGCGTATTATATAATTACTATATATAACTATTATATATAATTACTATATATAATTGCTATATATAATTAATATATATATATATAATTTCCTTAGACCTTTATTTAGCTATTTTTAATAATCTAATTTCCTATTTTTCCTATTAAATTATAAAGTAATGTTAATAGCGCAGTGTTAATAATATAATATTAGTAATTTAATATTGATAGTGTAATCTAGATTCTATATTAAATTAATTCAGATCTTATAAATATTAACTTAGTAATTTAAATAAGATAATATTAATCTTAATTACTCTAATTTAATATATTATTAATATATTAATTTTGGTACTTAATAAAATATATTCTTAATTAGGTAATTATACCTTGGTAACTAATATTCCTATCTTAACAACCCTAGTAAATAGATTTAAGGGTTTTAGAGAAAAAGGCTTAACTACTTTTATATAATTAACGATTTTCTTTATTTTCTAAATAGCCTAAGTAATATAGGCATAACTTACTAATATATTCCTATACCTTTATTTACTTCGCTTTATTAATCAGATCTCGCTTAGTTATCATCCTTTCAACAGTACTAGTCTTAAACTCTCTTTAGTTAGTAGTTTAACTATTTAGCCTAGGGCTCCTAGAGCTAGTTCGGAGCCCTTAGAGCTAAAAAAAAGTTGTTTTAGATTTCTCAACGTACTACTAAAATTTACTTTAAAAGTTCTTAAATATTATTACTACCTCCTCTTTTAACTTAAAAATAATAATATTAAATATTTATATTCTTTATCTTATTTATCTCTATAAATATCTTTATATTATTATTATTTAATATAGTTATTATTCTAAAAAAATAATATAATTAACTAGATAATATAATTATAAAGTAAAGAGTTTTATTCTCTTATTATAATTAAAGAGTTTAAGGAGAAGTCTAGATATATTAAATAAACTTAAAAAATAAAAAACTAGTTAATTCTTAATAATTTTAAATTATTTATTATTATTACTATATTTAAGATTATTATCTTAATTAAAAATTAATTAAAACTTAATATTTATATTATAATCTAGGATAAAAATAATATATAAATAGTTTTTAATATAATTAAAAAAAGTATAAATTAAAAGAGATAAGTATTTATATTAAATTAATTTATTAATTATATAATTTAATACTTAAAACTTTAAAAAATATTATTAAATATATTTAGAAATTCTAGAAGATTAGTAGTAAGCTAAAGTCTTTATATAAAAATATTATTTTGTTAAAATCTTATCTATATTATTTATTCCTTATAGATCTTAATAAAGCTTATTAAATATTTATTATTATTTATATTTAAATATATAACCTATTCGGCTTTAATATATTAAATTTTTATTAAAATATTATTAATTATAAGTAATAAAGAATAATATATATAAACTTAAAATAAGTTATTAGAAGTTATTATACTTATAAGATAAAATATTATTAATTTTTAATAGCTCTAGCTAGAATTAATAAATTAAATTAAAAAAAATAGAAAAGTCCTTATACTTACTATAAAAATAAGAATTTATTCTTAAAATATAATAAGGCTATTTACTAGTAGTTATACTCCTAACTAAAATTAATAAAGTTTAAATTTAAGAAGAAAAAGAAGAAATATTTTATAATTAATTTATTTATAAATAAGCTAAGTAATAAACTAGTATTTATAAAATTAATTATTAATAATTATTTAATCTAAGATTATAATAATATTAAGTTAATATATATTCTTATTATCTTTATTTATAAAGATTTAACTAACTTAATTATAATTAATTTAAATTATAATTAATATATTTTTAATAATTTTTAGATTATAAAATTTAATCTAATTACTAATATTAGTAATTAAATAATTTAATTAATAAGTAAAGAGATAATCTAGTTATTATTACTAAATAAAACTATTTACTTTTAAAATATTTTATATATATTAAATATTAAGATTAATCTTCTATTAATTATCTAATTATTTAATAATAAAGTTAATTTTACTTTTAATAAAAACTTTTATATTTTAAAATATAGTTTCCTTAATAAAATTAAAACTAAATATTATTATAAAATTTTTATTTTTAAGTTAAAAATAGTTTTTTTTAAAGTTTAATATATATAATATTTTAAATAATTTTATTTAATAACTTTAATATACTTATATAGAATATTTAAAGTAATAAAGTATTACTTTACTATCCTAAATATTAATTAAAGTTGATTTTTTTAAGTAAATTAAAAATAAATTAATTTATAAATATTATATATAAAACTATTAAAAGTTAGCTTTATATAAATATATTATTATAACTAGTTTATACTTTATAAAGTTTATTTATAATAATATATATAACTTTATTATATCTATTAGTTTTAATAGAAGTTAGTATTTTATTATATTTTAAATATAATTATATTAATTTCTTTAAAGTTTTTTATATTAAAAATAAAAGTATAGTCTTTAAATACTTTTAATACTTTAAATTTAAATAGAAATAAAAAAGTTATTATATTTAATATTTTTAAACTAATAACGGCGGCGAATATATAAGTTATAAGTTTTAATTATTTCTTAAAGATAAAAATATTAATTATAAATAAATAATACTTAAAACCTCTTAATAAAATAATAAATTAAAATAATTAGATTAAATTTTAATAGCTAAGATATATTCTTTATTATTAAATTTAAAACTTAATAAAGATTTATAACTTAAGATCTTAAAAATATCTAATTATATTATTATATATATTTTTATAGTTAAGATAGAAAATAAGTTAGTTTATAAAGTTTAATATAATAATTATTTTTCTCTTAACTATATATAAATCTTAGACTCCTTTATTTAAACTAAAAATTAAATTTAAAAGAAATTAATAAATAAAAGTAAATATTATATTCTTATAAATTATAAAAGCGATGATTATATCTATTAATTATATTACTTTTATAAAAAGAAAATTATTCGAGTTTCTAGTATATATTTAGAAGAATATAAGTTTATATTTATTAGAAATATTATTTTATCTACTTTATTTTTAATATTTTTTAAGATTTTATTATTACTTGTTTTATTTATAAAGTCTTTACTAACTAAATAACTATAAACCTTCGCTTTAGAAAAGAAAAATATATAGAAACGAAAGATTTATAATTAAGATATTAATTTAATTTATACTAAATTAATATCTAAATAATTAATAAATATATTATCTAAATAATTTTTTTCTCTTAAATAAACTTAGAAAATATAAGTATAATAAATTTTTTATAATTATTTAAACCTAGAAACTTTAATAATTAATTTAAAAAAACTTTTATTAAACTTTCTAATATTTAATTACTTTACTATTATTATACTTTTTTATATAAATATAATTAAATTATATAAGTTAAAAACTTATAATAAAATTATATTAAGAAGTATATAATAAATATAATAGAAGTTAATTATAAATAATAAATATAAGTTATTAATAAATAATAAAACTTAAATTATAATAATATTATCTTAAAAAAGAATAGTTTTTAAAGATAAATAAATTTATATATTAAAATAAAAATTAAATAGAAAGGTTGTTTATTATAAAATATACTAGATTATTTAAAAATCTAAATAATATAAAGGCCTTAACTATTATAAAATCTTTATTTTAATAATTAAATTTATAAGCTATAAAACTATCCTAATTATTATAATAATAATAGACTAGAATTTTAAGTAAATAAATATTAAAACTATCTTCCTTTATAAATAAATAGAGGAAGAAATTTATATAGAATTATTATAAAATTATAATAAAAATAAGAAAGATAAAATTTATTATTTAAATAAAGTTTTATATAGATTAAAGTAATTATCTTAAATATAATATAATATCTTTATTAACTTTATTAAAATCTTAAATTTTAAAACTCTAAATATTAACTTAAACGTATTTATTAATATTTTATTAAATATAATAATAACTCTATATATAAATAATTTACTAATTATAAATCCTAATAAATAGAATATTTAATAAATTAAAAATATTTTTAATTTATATTTTTATATAACTAATCTTAAGTTATATTATTATTAATTAGATATATTAATTACTTAAAACTATTAATAATAAATTCTTTACTTAAGATAAAAAGTATATATTAAAAAAGTTATTTAGGATTTTAATTAATAAAAGTATAAATTTATAACTATTTTTATAAAAACTAGCTCTTATCTAGAAAAGACTCTTAATAATTATTAAGTTAATATTTTTAATAGATAATTATATTAATAAGCTGTTAAATTTTTTATATATATTATACTTAATATATAACCCGATATTATATTCCTAGTCTTAGTAATTAATTACTATATATTAAACTCTATTTAAACTTATTAAAATATTATTAAATAAATTATTAAATATTTATAAATAATATTAAATTATTAATTAATATTCTAAGATAGTTTTAAGTTATTAATAAATTATATTAATTCTAATTAAATAAAAGATTATAATATATACTAATTAATTTCTAGCTTTATTTTTTATATTAGTAATAAACCTATTAATTAATAATTTAAATAATAATTAATCATCGCTTTATTTATATATAAAGTTAAATATATTAAATAAATATAAGTAAGTAATTAAGAAAGTAATTTAGCTTTAGAATCTTTTACAGAAGCTTAAATTTAAAAATAAGAAATTAATAATAAAGGTTATTATTATCTTTAATAATAATTAAGAAGCTATTATTCTTATAAAGAACTTAGAGTTTTATATTTATAATAAATATATTAATATACGCTACTACTTTATATATAAAAAAGTTGTTAAAGATATAATAAATTTAAAATATATTTTAATTAAGTATTAAATAATAGATAAGCTAATTAAATCTTTACTAAAGAATAAATTTATTAACTTCTAAAATACTTTAGATCTTAAATACATAGCTTTAATTATAGATAAAATATAATTTATAGAAGTAAGATCTCTATAGAAGTAAATATTCTAGGTTTAATATTTAAAATAATTTATAAAGCCTTTAGAAGTTCCTATAGAGTTATAATATTAAGTTTTTTAATATATTTACCTTATATATTACCCGATTATTTATTAAATAGAAAATAGTATATATAAATTATATATTAAATATATACTTAGAAATAATATTTAGAATATTAATTTCAATAATATAGTATAGAGAAGTATTTATTAATATTTTAAGAAGTATATAAAGTAGGATCTAGCTATTTAAATAGTTATAAAATACTTTATCATAATTTTTTCAATAACTTATAAAAGTTTTACGGATATATAATTATAGGATTTAGTTATTAAATAATTATTAATTAATATATTAACTTTATATAAGTAATATACTTATTTAAAATATAGTTTAAGTTTTTATATAAGTAAAAAAAGAAGATATTTTATATATAATATAACTAGAACTTATAAAGCTTATAAATTAAGTAAAAGTATTAAAATTTAATATTAAGACTAAGCTAAGTTAACGGAATTAATTTAATAAGATCTTAATAATTTAAATATTAACTTATAACTCTTATAACTTTACTCTTACTTCTTTAATTAATAGAATTAATATATTTAGATTTCTACTTTTAATAAATAATTTTTTCCTTATAGAAGTAATATAGTTATTAAATATAATTATTATTTTTATAATTTATAAGAATATAATATTTATTTTTATTAATTAATTTAAGTTTCTTTTAAATTTAATTTCTAGCTTAAGTAAAAAAGTTTAAGATTTATATATTATTAAGAAAAAAATAGTTTTTATACTACTTAAGTTTTATAAACTAATTTATTTTCTATCTTAATTATAAATTTATATATAATAATATAGTTAGTTATTCTTAAAATTTTAAATTATAAATCTTTATTAAGTCTTAAGCTTAGTAGTAAGGAATATATTTTAATTATTAAAATTTAATTTAATTATTTTAATTTATTATTTTATTAAGAGTTTTTAAAAATTATTTACTTATAATTAATATCTTTATTTTTAAAAAATAATTAAAACTCGCGACTTATATATTCGCTTTTATTTTTAATTTAAAAATATTAAATATAATAACTTTCTTATTTTTAATATAAAAGACTTTAGAAAAATTAATATAATTATATTTAAAAGTAATAAAATACTAACTTCTATTAAAACTAGTAAATATAGTAAAATTATATATATTATTATAAATAAGCTTTATAAAGTATAAACTAGATATAATAATATTCTTATAAAAAATAAACTTTTAATAACTTTATATATAGTATTTATAAGTAAGTTTATTTTTAATTTTTTTAAAAAAATTAATTTTAATAAATATTTAAAGTAATAGAATAATATTTTATTATTTTAAATATCTTATATAAATCTACTAAAATTATTAAATAAAGTTATTTAGTATATTATATATATTAAATCTTAGAAAAATTATTTTTAATTTAAAAATAAATTTTTTATAATAATATTTAACTTTAATCTTATTAAGAAAACTATAATTAAGATATAAAAATCTTTATTAAAAATAAAATTAACTTTATTATTAAGTAATTAAATAATTAATAAAAGATTAGCTTTAATATTTAATATATATAAAATATTTTAAAGATAAATAATTTTATTTAATAATAATAATTAAATTTATTTTTCTTTTATTAATTAAATTATTTAGTTATTAATATTAATAATTAAATTAGATTTAATAATTTAAAAATTAATAAAAATATTATAATTATTAAAAATATATTAATTATAATTTAAATTAATTATAATTAAACTAATTAAGTTTTTATAAATAAAGATAATAAAAGTATATATTAATTTAGAATTATTATAATCTTAAATTAAATAATTATTAATTATTAAATTAATAAATATTAATTTATTACTTAATTTATTTATAGATAGATTAATTATTAAATTTTTTTTTCTTAAACTTAAACTTTATTAAATTTTAGCTAGAGATATAATTACTAGTAAATAACTTTATTATATTTTAAGAATAAATTCTTATCCTTATAATAAGTATAAAAAAAATTCTTTTTTTTAATTTAATTTATTAATCTAATTATTATATCTCTAGCTAAAGTTATTAAAATTAATAATATCTTATTTTATAAGTATAATTATTTTTAATAATTTATCTTAAATTTATATATATTAGTTTTATTATTTATAATTAATAATATTTTAATAAGAATTTATACTTTAGAGCTAAATAAATTATATATTTAAATATAAATAGTAATAAATATTTAATAAACTTTATTAAGATTTATAAGAAATATATAATATAAATAAGATTTTAATAAAATAATATTTTTATATAAAGACTTTAACTTATTATTAATTTTCTAGAACTTTTAAATATATTTAATAATATTCTTTAAACTTTTAAGTATTAAATTATATAATTAATAAATTAATTTAATATAAAGATTTATTTTTTCTAACTTATACTTTTCTAAAATTATATTAAGAATTATTTATATATTATCTTTATTTTAAACTATTATATAGATATTAAGTTTAATTATATTATTTTTCTAGAATAATAATCGCGCTAACTAGTAATAATATAAGAATATTTATAAATAATATTGAAATCCGGATGCAAGGCGGAGCTTAGCGAGCGGAGCGAGCTAAGCGAGGTCTTGATATCCGGATAAGATCTCGCTTACCGAGTAAACTTCTTTCTTACTTTATTAATCAACTTATCAACTTACTTTTAATAGATTATAAGCCCGGCTTGTACCGCAAGCTATTACTATATTATTTATCTATTTATATATAATCCTCTAGCGTTTAAAATAACTTATTAATAAGTTATTTAAGAATATTATTAGTCATCTATCTATAATTATAATATATAGAAAATTTAATAACTAGAAATTATTAAAATCTTTATCTTAATCTTTCCCGCTATTAAATTAAAATTAAATAAGTATCTTAACTAAGTTATAAATAGGGTTTATTAATCCCTTATATAAATATTTATTAATTAGAGTTATTATTCTCTATTAAAGTAATTAATCTCTAAGGTAAATAAAATTATATTAAATTATTAAATATTTAAATCATTAAATAATCAAATTATTAAATAATTAAATTATTAAATAATTAAATTATCTCCTAGTTATTAATTAGTAGCGGGAAATATTAATATAACTAGTAATAATAAGAAATTTAATAAAGAATTTTCTAAAAAAAATATATACTTTAAGAATTCTATTAAGTAATAATAATATATATAATATCTTATTATTCTATCTTAAATTCACTATTTAAAGCGACTTTAATTAAAATATTATATTAATAAAATTAATATTAACCGCCTAGTAAACGGTTTATTATTAATATAATTTAAGTTTAAACTACTTATTTATTTTATCTCTAAATAAATATAAGCTTAATAAAGGCTCTAGGCGAGAACCTTTACCCGTATATATTAAATAGTTAATAGAATTATTAAGAAATACGCGATAAATCCTATTTATTAAAAGGATATTAATTTTAAAAATAATCCTAAAGACCTTCTACTAAAAAGCGATCCTTTAAAAAATTATTAATATTAATTATTATTACTATTACTCTTATTTACTACTAGCGATTTATTATAAGTATTTTTAATACTAAGTATTTCTAATTTAATTAATATTTACAGGTTATAAATATACTCTATTAATTTTATATTATTAAAACTATTAGAGTCTTTATCCTTTAAGTCTAAATATTATTTATTTAATTTATTTATCGCTTTATTATATCTAATAAGTTTTTATTAATATTTAAGGATATTACGGAGCTTAAGAATTACAACGAGTATCTTAAATAATTTAGAAGTATTAAAAATAAGCTAAAGATATATACTCTATAAAAATATATTAATAAAAAGAATAAGAAATCTATTAATAATAATACTAACCTAGCTAATTAAACTAGAAAAAATAAGTTTATTATAAACTATATTTATAAGTATATTTCTATAAATCTTTAAAATATATATAAAGATATTACTATTATTTTAAATTTATAAAAAAAGCTTATAGAAAACCTAACTCTTAAAAGAATTAATTTTATTTATAATATTTTTATTAAGTTCTAAACTATTAGCCTTATTTAATACAGCGATTTAAATAATTACTATAAATAATTTAAAAAAATTTATAATAAAATTATATAAATTAGTTTAAAGTTTAAATTAAGCGACTTATATTAAATTACCGTCTTTTATTATAAATTAAGCTTAGTATATAACTTCTATATTACTTAATTTAACAAGCTTTATTAGAAAGTATTAATAGCTAATAAATTTAGTAAGTATAATCTTAGCTATATTATATTATATTTAAAGAATTTAAAGGTAATACTAGACTATAGCTTTTGTTATGCCGGCATGGTGATGCTAGGATGTCATGTGATCCGCATGCGTCATCCATGCGATACGTCACCTTGCCCCATGCGGGGCTATCCGGTCGTCCGGAATATGAATGCCCTCAGCAGGCATCTCCTTTCTTTTCTCCTTAAGAATTAGCTATATTATATAATCCGCAATATATGCTCGATCTCACATCGATATCAAAATCCCATAACAGTTCTAATTCTTCTACCTTCAAAAGGGATATCGATCCGTGATCAGCATGCCTGCAAACGTCAGCTTGCGTCCAGGAAGTCGTCGCGCTGCCGAACCGCAGGCTGATAGCGGGCAAAGCGGATCAACTCTGCAAGGGGATCAAAACTCTCGAGAAGAGGATCAAACCCCTGCAGATCAAGATGTTGCTGACGAGCTAGGTCAACCAGCTATCCCAACGATTGACGAACGCTTGCAAAACGCTCGCCGTGCAAGGGATGAGTTGTTGAAGCGGAAGCAGCTCGAGCAACTTGAGCATGAAATCACCGATCTCAGACGAGAGCTATCAACAGCGGCCGCAGGGAATTCCTCGGAGCGTGCGGAACGCAACGAAGACGAATCCTCCTCGCGTCCTACTCGTCGAGACACCGAGTCTATTCGTACGGAGACGGTACGAGATCCGTCGGAGGAGTCTATCCCTCGCCTACCTCCCGCCATCGATATCGTGGGCGGAAAGCGTCCTATGCGCGATGCCGACGAAGTGGGCCCGTACAGAAAGACTATGAAGCCGTCGGTCCTTGAGAAATACGAAGGGAAGACGCTAAGAGAACATCGGGATTGGGTCCGAGACGCTGAGACGTGTTTTCGTCTGACGCCTTGGAACTTTCCAAACGATCTATCAAAGATCTTATATGTTATGCAATACCTAAAAGGGGATGCAAAAGAGTTCTGGTATAATTATGAGCGGGATCATCCTGACTCTAATTTTACATGGGATGAATTCAAGACCTTTTTATTGAACCTCATTGAAGATCCGGTGAATCGCACGCTAGACGTCGCCCAATCGATGGCCGACGCGGAGCAGAGACCGAATCAAACGGTTCGACAATTTGAGGCTTACTTAAGCAGTCTTGAAGCCCAATTACCTCCCTTGAGTGAAGAACACCGACGTATGAACCTTTATACAAAGTTGCGTCCGAGTCTTCGCATAGCTATTACGAATGTTCAGCAAGTTCCTATCACTCGAAGCGAACTTGTGGTGCTGGCTTCTCGCCTGGAAAGCAACCAGAAGAAAGCCACCTCTACTGCTCATAAAGTCGCAGGCAGTACCCCGGCGAAGGAGAATAAGGGTAATGGCAAGCCTCGGAAGAATAAATCCGAAGGTGGCTCCAAAGACACGTCGTCTAAAAGCAAGGATAACAACGGCTCCACGCACCCGAAACGGGATCTGAAGGACGTGGACTGTTACACTTGCGGTAAAAAGGGGCATTATTCTACCACCTGTCCTAAGAATAAGGATAATAATCCCAACAAGACGCCGGTGGGAAATCTCGGCAACCACTCAGTTGAAGAGCAGGGAAAAGACAAAACCTCGTCCAAGCCGTCCTCCAAGGGGCGAGGGAAAAAGAAGAACTCAACACAGTCCCAGGATTAAAATATCCTGGAACAGTGTTGCTGAAAGGAGGATCACGTGAAGTGAAGGCGGAGGTCCAGCTTGACAGCGGGGCCGAAGTCAATGTGATTAGCCAGCGTTTCGCGGTCGAAGAAGGGTTGAAACCCATCAAGGACGCGAAGCTACCTCGTCCGACGTGGATGGATGGCAACTCCGTGTATTGCTATGGTGCCCATCGCATTAGGTTACACCTTTGTGATAGCTGGGGCCAAGCAAAGGAGATAGAAGCTGTCTTCTATGCGATTGACAAGGAGGGCCCACCTTTGTTGTTAGGTATGCCAGGGTTGGCTCAAGAGGAGATCATTATCGATTCGGGAGCGAGAACCTGGCGTTTCAAAATCGAGAAGCACACCTTGGAATTGGTCAAGGCTCATAAGTTTGCCAAATCCTTGTTGAAACAGCCAGAAGTGTACGCGCTGATGGTTGCTGATACACCCCCTCCGTCACCTGATCCTACGATCGGGGCCGTCGGGACGCAGTCGGGTTCAGAATCCACTGCGGCTCCTATGGTATTACCTGAGGAGCTAGAGGGATATCAGGATGTCTTCTCGACGGAGGAAGCAGGTCGCTTGCCGTCTCATGAGGGCAATGATCACGCTATTGAAACGACGGCTGATCCACCCTATGGTCCTCTCTACAATCTTTCGACAAAGGAGCTTGAAGTTTTGCGGACCTACCTTGACGATGCGCTGGCAAAGGGATGGATTCAGCATTCCACCAGTCCTGCGGGTGCCCCCATCCTATTTGTTCCAAAGAAGGATGGAGGGTTGCGCTTATGCGTCGATTACCGTGGATTAAACAAGGTAACGGTAAAGAACCGTCACCCCTTGCCTCTGATTAGCGAAACCCTGGATCGTCTGAATGGCGCCAAGGTCTTCACTAAATTGGATCTTAAAGATGCCTACCATCGTATCCGAATCAAGAAAGGAGACGAGTGGAAGACTGCGTTTCGTACGCGTTATGGGCACTTTGAGTATATGGTAATGCCGTTTGGGCTAACCAACGCCCCGGCGACATTCCAAGCTTATATCAACAAGGCCCTTGCCGGCCTGTTGGATGAGTTCTGCGTCGTCTATCTAGACGACATCCTTATCTTTTCGGAATCAGAAGAAAAGCATTTGGATCATATTAAGCAAGTTCTTGATCGGCTGAGGCAGTTCAAGCTCTATGCGAACCCGAAGAAATGTCAATTCCTCACAAAGGAAGTTGAATTTCTGGGATTCATCGTATCCACCGAAGGTGTAACGATGGATAAGAGCAGGATAGACACCATCCAGGAGTGGCCGAGGCCAAAGACGTACCATGAAGTCCAAGTATTTCTAGGTTTTGTCAACTTCTTCCGGAGGTTCATCCGACACTACTCGCGCCTGGCAGCACCCTTGACAGGGCTATTGCAGGGGAGTGTGCAAGGAAGAAAAAGCGGACCCCTAGAGTGGGGAGAGCGCGAAGAGCATGCGTTTCAACAGCTCCGCGATGCCTTCACAGAAGTGCCGATTTTGAGGCACTTCGATCCTCATAAAAAGACGAGGATCGAGACGGATGCATCGGACTACGCGGTAGCCGGTATCCTGTCCCAGTTGCAGGAGGATGGCCAATGGCATCCGGTTGCATTCTGGTCAAGAAAGATGATCGCTGCGGAAAGAAATTATGAAACCCATGACCAGGAGCTATTAGCTATCGTTATGGCGTTTAAACAGTGGCGACATTATTGCGAAGGGAGCTTCTACCCCATTGAAGTCCTGACAGACCATAACAACCTCAAAGCGTTTATGGGTCTGAAGGAACTGAATCGGAGGCAGGCCCGGTGGGCTATGAAATTGTCAATGTTCGACTTTACCATCTCACATAGAGCGGGCAAGACAAACCCAGCCGATGCGCCGTCGAGACGCCCCGATTACGAACGCGAGAAAGCGTCGATGGATAGGCTGCTACCCACGTTGCAGCAAAAGCTTGCAAACCTGGGGGAGCTATCCAACCCATTCTGGACTGCGGTCAGAAAGGGAGTCTCCCAGATTAAGGAAGACACGGGAGAGAAGCAGTTAGACCAGCAGGAAGGACAAAAGTCCATGCTAGGCCTAATCAATACTGCTTTACGGGAGAATATGATTCACCCGACGAGGCTTAGGGACCCTCACACTGCGAGAGCAGGGAGCGCGGGCGAGACGCCGGCTCAACATTGTTGCAACGTAGCTGAGGAGCAGCTTAACCCTGTTGCTGGAACTGTTGGTTGCAAACAATTCGTTCCACGTTCTGTCGCCAATGTGATGGCTTCGAACGAAACGGCATATGATGGCCATAGCGGATTGATCACTGAGTTGATCAAATCTCTGCAGTCGTACGATGCGATAGTAGAGAAAGTCAAGAACAAAGAAACTCTTGATAAACGCATGGTTAAAGCCGGTGAATGGCATTTTGACGAACATGGTCTGCTAAGGTGCGGCCAAAGGATTTATGTTCCTAGTCAAAGCGCAGTGATACAAGAACTGCTAAAACGCCATCATGACGATCCATTGGCAGGCCATTTCGGCGTCGACAAGACGACGGAATTGCTGAATAGGAAATTCTATTGGCCTACCATGAATCAGGATATCAAAGAGTATGTAGACTCTTGTGATATATGCCAAAGGATTAAGACGAAACGCCATCGTCCCTACGGCGAGCTGCGGGCGTTACCTATGCCTAGTGGCCCGTGGCAAGAGCTCAGTATGGATTTCATTACTGATCTCCCCCCAAGCAGGTTTCGAAACTGCGTCTATGATGCGATCCTAGTGGTAGTAGACAGGTATACGAAAATGGTTCGATACATACCAACCACAAAGAAAGTCAATGCTGTCGAATTGACAGACTTGTTCTTTACTGAAATAGCCCTCAAGTACGGTAACCCGAAGGGTATCGTAACTGATAGAGGAAGTGTCTTCACTAGTGCTTTCTGGTCCGACGTGTGCTATAACTTGCAAGTGAAACGCAGGCTAAGCACAGCGTTCCACCCTCAAACGGACGGACAAACAGAAAGGCAGAATCAGTCGCTGGAGCAGTACCTGCGAATCTACTGCGATGAGCAGCAGAGCAATTGGGCAGGACTCCTGCCCCTAGCCGAGTTCGCGTACCATCAAGTTAAGCAAGCCACAATAGGCTGCAGCCCTTTCAAGATGATGTACGGTTATGACCCCGAGATCCTAATAAGCATCGAGGACGATGCCCCAAGGGAGAGGGTACCCGCTGCAGAAGAAAGGGTTAAGAAATTGCATAAACTTCGCGAAGAGCTAGCGAAACGTTGGCAAGACGCAATGGAATCGTCTGCCAAATATTATAACAAGGCACACAAGCCGATCAGCTTCAATAAAGGCGATCTGGTAATGTTGTCGGCAAAAAATCTTAAGCAAAGACGACCAAATAGGAAGCTTTCGCATAAGTATATTGGCCCCTTTCGAGTGGAGGTACCGGTAGGGAGTCAAGCCTATCGCCTCACACTACCAACTACCTACAGGATTTACCCTGTTTTCCACGTATCCTTGTTGGAGCCATACAAGCGCAGGGATGACGGCGGCGATATGCCAGAGTACATACCGCCGGAGCTCATAGATGATAGTTCGGATTACGAGGTAGAGGAAATCCTAGACAGGACTAAGTCAAAGGGTCAGTATTTTTACAAAGTCCGGTGGAAGGATTGGTCACCAGAGTATGATCAATGGATCCACGAAGAGGGCATGACAGGATCAAAGAGGATGGTAGAAGCCTACGATAAGCAGCACAAACGCAGGAGAAGAGCTTGAGAATAGCAAGTGATTCATATGCGTGTTAGACTGTCATACATAACTGGTGGGTCAAATTAATGACCACTCAAAGAGCGTCCAGAAGACAACTCTTTCGCCCAAAGGGCGCACACCAGGAACAGAAAAGGAAAAAGCATCACAACTCAGTTTCTTCCACGCCACTAGTACTGTCATCGCCCCCAGGAGGCAGCCCAAACGCAGTCGAATCGACAGACTCGTTGTTACTATCAGGAACAGCACCCTCTTCGTCCGATTCAACAAAAAGACCTCAGGAGTTCGTGCGAGCTTGCTCCGAGGAGTATTACCTTTGGGTGCAGCCTTCGGCTGACGCTTGCGAGTAGCTGCGGGCGTGGCCTCTTTTCTGAGCTTGGCTACCGCAGCAGGAGCAGGTATCGTGACAGATTTAGCCTTGTCAGTCTTCGGCTTGGCCGGCGTTGTAGCCTTGGGCTTAGCGGGAGTGGTAGCCTTTGACTTTGCGGGAGTGGCAGCCTTGGTCGACGCCTTGGTCGCCGCCTTCGTGCCTGCCCGCGTTGAAGTTTTGGCGGTCTTCGCGGGTGCCTCGGAGATATCTTCCTCTGCGGGACGCTTGCGTCGAGAGCGCGTGGAAGGTGCGGCTGGGGTAGGAGAGCCATGCGTGGCGCCTGCCTGTTGCTTCGCGGGAGCACGACGAGGAGCCTGCTTTTTCGCGGGAGCACGACGAGAAGTCCGGGCACTGGAAATTGTAGGCTCAAAATACTCCCCTCCCCCAGAGGATTCAGAGGATCCTGGGACGAGAGGGTAGGAAGGCACTGCTGGCGCCCCAGCCTTAAACCAATGTCAGCATGACGCACCTCTAAAACGCGTGCGAAGAGCATGCATACCATATTCCTCAAGACGTCGACAATTTGGCTCATCGACTCGTTCATGTGTCGGAATTCCCGGATCATGAGCATTCCGAGTTCTTGCTCATTGGGCGTATGTGTAAGCCCCAAACGACCCTCCGTCCTCATAACCGCTGTCATCATGGCGTTGAACGCATCGTGGTGGTATTGAAGCCTCTCATTATGGTGATCAGCGCGTGCGGCGTCATTGAATTCCTCCGCGTAAGTGCGCTTGCGTAGGTGGGTGATCATACGGTTGGCGAATTCTATGCACTCATACGGGACCTGGCATGCGTTAGCCCTGCGCAATACATGCGAGAAGTTGCCCTCACAGGGTAACATTGATGGTGTTTTCGAATACAATGAACACACTTCCTCAGATTGTAGGGATTACGAGGAGGCCCCGTGAAGATACCGCCCTGACCTATCCAATTGTCAGTTCAGCATGCGGCTATCATGAGTGCCGACTCACATAAGATTTCGGGTTGATTAGGATTTGTACTTCCAAGGCTGCGAATACAGCGACCACACATATTGCGGTTTAAGAGCAAGTGGTGGTCGGCCTCAATAACGGTGTTCATTTGAGGTGAAGCCGGGAGCGGAGCAGAGACTGGCGGTGTCTGTGGCGAGGGGTCTTGCAGCGCGCGAAGCCTGCTAGTTGCCTGTGATATGGGTGTGTTGACACCCGTCGCCGCCGTTGGATCGCGCGGAGGTTGAGTGGGAGAAGCGACCGTCATCCGACGACTGGTGTTCGGCGGCGACTGAGGGGACTCTTTCGAGCTCCCACTACTATGGATACCTGGAAGTCTTGTGGCCATAGTTCTGAAGTTCCGTACACGAGTGTCAGCATTATAGGCCTCGTCGAAGGCTGCTAAGTCTTGCTGCGCTATCACTTGGCTGATAGCTGGAAGTGGGACAGTAACGTCAACTGATCTAGATGATGAGTCCACTATTGCCGCAGGCTCAGTGGCGAGAACTTCCTCAGGATTCCGTTCGGTCATCTCAGCCTCCATGTTTAGCTGGTCCGATGGACTATGCATAAGCGAATGTCTTGATAGTAGAATGATGAGAAGATGCGAAAAGCATGCGATTCTCCTGCGGGAAGCAAGTGGTGGAGGTGTTGTTGACAAAACAAAGTCAGGATTTGTTGATGTTTTGAAGCAATGCCAAGGCCCACCAAACTGCGCCATGGTATACAGTGAATGCGCATAACAACCGCATTCTATGGCCATATTCCACTACATTCTATTGTCTACTATTGCCGTGCTACGGTATGGGCTCTATGGAGTCCAATTGCGGATAAGAGAGCTCTTTTCCTTGTGTCCCCACAGGGGTTTGAAGGTTTTTAATGAGTCTCTGGGAGAACGCTGGCAGGTCGTCAAGCGTATGGATTTCGAGGACGAAACCACTGAAAGGGGGAGGCAATTGTTATGCCGGCATGGTGATGCTAGGATGTCATGTGATCCGCATGCGTCATCCATGCGATACGTCACCTTGCCCCATGCGGGGCTATCCGGTCGTCCGGAATATGAATGCCCTCAGCAGGCATCTCCTTTCTTTTCTCCTTAAGAATTAGCTATATTATATAATCCGCAATATATGCTCGATCTCACATCGATATCAAAATCCCATAACAGCTTTACTATAATTTTTAGCGTATAATTAGTAATAAATTATTAATTATTTATTTAATCTATTAATCCTAGCTTCTTCTAACGCGTCTAAGTATAGTATAATTATAAGTTAGAGTATACTATTAAAATCCTTAAGCTAATAAGATATTATAATAAACTAAATTATTATTAACTAGTCAGCTATAATTATATTAATTATTAAGATAATTACGAACTTTATAATAATAAATAATATAATAATAATAACGATAAGAGCTCTAATTCTAATAAAAAGTCTAAAAAGAATAAGGATAATAAGAATAATAAGTTTAAAAATAAGATTTATATTATTAATAATAATAACTCTAGTAATATAACTATTAGTATTACTATTATTAAGTTAGATATAATAACTTATTTTATTAATTTATTATTTAGCTTTAGGTCCTAGATACTTAATACTAGAACTAGTTATTATATTATTAATAATATATTAATATTTATATCTATATAAAACCTAGCCGTTTTAATCTTAATTATAGATATAATTAATAATAGCGACGCGATAACTATAGATATTATTAAATTATTATATAGAATATCTAATAGTTCTATAAACCTTATTATTAACAACGTTCTCTATTTATTAAAGACTAGCGCTAATTTTATATCTATCTTAAAGCTTTAACAAGCTGACTATCCCTTTAAGTTTATTAATAAAGGTATTTCTATTAATTAGAATACAGTACTTATAAAGCTTTATATTAATAATCTTTATTATATTAATGTCGCTAAGATAATAGTACTTTATATTTAAATAGTTATTATAATAACTATAACAGCCCGTAATTAAGAAGCTATTAATTATTAATATTAATTAATAAACTATCTAGATAAGTAAAATATACTAAAACTTCTTTAAATTATTAATAAAGTTAACCTAAATTATTTATCTAATAATAATAACTATTCTTATATTATTTGTACTAAAATATAAATAAAAAACCTTCCTTATTAAGTATTGAAATCCGGCGCTAAGGCCGAGCTAAGTTAGCGGAGTTAACTTAGCGAGGTTTTAGTAGTTTGGATATTAACCTATAACTTTATAACTTTACTTCTTCTTCTTAAAATTAAAAGGAATCAATATATTCAGACCTCTACTTTTAATAGATTATAAGCTCAGATTTATAGATATTATTAATTATAATCTAGATATCTATCTACTCCCTTCTATATCTAAATACTATATCTAAATATTACTTAAGGCCGTAGAGTTATTATAAAGCTATTAATCTTCTAAATCCTAAGTATACTTACTAATTAAATAATTAATTCTATCTAAGATTACTACCTACTATATCCGAAAAATATAATATTAATAATTTAGTTAAGCTAGAAGGTATTAATAGTAATATTATTTACTTATTACTAGTAACCGCTCTAGCGCGATCTTAGTATAAATAAGTTTTTAAATTATATTACTAAAAAACCCTCTACTATATAATATTACTTTCTAGTTTAAATACTAATATATAAGTAAATAGGAAAATTCTATTTTATAAAATACTTAGAGTAAGTTATTTTACTACTTAAATTAATTAATAACTCTTATTAAGATTAAGACCGCTATCGCTATATATTTATATAACTCCTAGCTTAAATAAGTATAAAAAACTCTGTAAAATCTTTGTAAACCTTATTAAATACTATTTATATTTATTAAATTCTCGGTTGGCTATTATTTAATTAAATAATTAAAGAGAGCTAGTTACTAGCCATCACTTTTTCTATTTATTAATTAATAATATTATCTTATTAAGTAAGGTTAAAGCTATTAAAGCTAATTACTTCTAAATATACTTAATTTTCTTTAATAGCTAGTTATTATTCTTTTATTTCCTACTAGCTAAATAAAGATAGTATAAGTAATAGATATAAAAATACTATTAAGTCTCTTAGTAAAAGTTTATTTAAGTAATTATTTACTCTTTTATAAAACCTATAGCTATTATTTAAGATTAACGTTTTTCCTTACTAGTATAATAATCTATTTATTATTATATATTATTATATTAAATAAAAGTATTTTCTCTATCTTATTAAAAAAGTTGTATAATAATAAGAAAAAGAATAGATAATAATTCTAAATAAAGATATTAAAGATAATAACTATTAGCCTTTATTATATTTATTTTTACCTTATAATATAGGCTTTAAAGTTAGTGAATTAACTTTTTTAAAGATAAGTAGTACTAATATCTTTAGTCTTATTATTAAATATTCTTAAATATTTTTACTATCACCGCCTCCTACTCTAGCTTAAAAATAATATTAATAACTTATAATTATATTTTCTATTAAATTATTTTTATTTATAAATACTTCTATATTATTATTATTTAACGTGGTTATTATTCTAGAAGATTAAGATAGCTAATTAGATAATATAATTATAAAGTAGAGAGTCCTACCCTTTTATTATAATTAAAAAGCTTAAGAAGAAGTCTAAATATATTAAATAAACTTAAAAAATAAAGGATTAATTAATTCTTAATAATCTTAAACTATTTATTATTATTACTATACTTAAGGCGACTATCTTAATTAAAAACTAACTAAGATTTAATATTTATATAATAGTTTAGGATAAAAATAATATATAAATAATCCTTAATATAATTAAAAAAAATATAAGTTAGAAGGGATAGGTATTTATATTAAATTAATTTACTAACTATATAACCTAATACTTAAAAGCTTAAAGGATATTACTAAATATATTTAAAAATTCTAAGAAATTAATAGTAAGCTAAAGTCCTTATATAATAATATTATCTTATTAAAACCTTATTTATACTATTTATTCCTTATAGATCTTAATAAAGCTTATTAAATATTTATTATTATTTTTATTTAAATATATAACTTATTTAGCTCTAACGCATAAATCCTTACTAAAGTATTATTAATTATAAGTAATAAAGAATAATATATATAGACTAGAAATAAATTATTAGGAGTTACTATACTTATAAAATAAAAAACTATTAATTTTAGTAGCTCTAATTAAGAATATAAAAATCAGGTTAATAAATTAAATTAAAAAGAATAGAAAAGTTCTTATATTTATTATAAAAATAAGAGCTTACTCTTAAAATATAATAAGATTATCTACTAGTAATTATACCCCTAGCTAAAACTAATAAAGTTTAAATTTAAAAAGAAAAAGAAAAAATATCCTATAACTAATTTACTTATTAATAAGCTAAGTAATAAACTAATATTTATTAATTTAATAATTAATAATTACTTAATTTAGGGCTACAGCGACTTTAAATTAATATATACTTTTATTATTTCTATTTATAAGGACTTAGCTAGCTTAATTATAATTAATTCAGGCTATAACTAGTATATTTTTAATAATTATAATATCTTTATTAACTTTTAGGCTATAAAATCTAATCTAATTACTAATATTAGTAATTAAATAGTTTAATTAATAAGCGAAGGAATAATCTAGTTATTATTACTAAATAAAACTATTCACCTTTAAAATATTCTATATATATTAAATATTAAGGTTAATCTTTTATTAGTTACTTAGCTATTTAATAATAGAATTAATTTTACCTTTAGTAAAGACTTCTATATTTTAAAATATAGTTCTCTTAATAGGATTAAAGTTAAACGCTATTATAAAATCTTTATTTTTAAGTTAAAAATAACTTTCTTAGAATTTAATATATATAGCGTTTTAAATAATCCTATTTAATAATTCTAGTATACTTATATAGAATATTTAAAATAATAAAGTATTATTTTACTACTCTAGATATCTACTAAAGTTGATTTTTCTAAGAAGATTAAGAATAAACTAATTTATAAATATTATATATAAAGCCGTTAAAAGTCTACTTCTTATAAAAATATTATTATACCTAGTCTATACTTTATAGAGTTTATTTATAATAATATATATAGCTCTATCATCTCTATTAGGTTTAATAGGACTTGGTATTTTATTACTTTTAAATATAATTACACCAATTTTTCTAAAGTTTTTTATATTAAGAATAAGGCTATAGTCTTCTAATATTTTTAATATTTTAAATTTAAATAGGAATAGGAAAGCCACTATATTTAACGCTTCTGAATTAATAATAGGAGCGAATATATAAGCTATAAGTTCTAATTATTCTTTAAAGACGAAGGTATTATCTATAAGCAAATAGTATTTAAAAATTCTTAATAAAATAATAAATTAGAACGATTAAGCTAAATATTAATAATTAAGATATATTCCTTACTACTAAGCTTAGAGCTTAATAAGGATCTATAATCTAAACTTTTAATAATAACTAACTATATTATAATACGCGTTTTTATAATTAAAATAGGAAATAAGTTAATCTATAAAGCTTAATATAATAACTATTCTTTCTTTAATTATATATAAACCTTAAACTCCTTTACTTAAACTAGGAATTAAATTTAAAAAAAATTAGTTAATAAAAGTAAATACTGTTTTCTAGTGGATTATAAAGATAATAGTTATATTTATCAACTATATTATCTTTATAAATAGAAAATTATTTAGGCTTTTAGTATATATTTTAAGGAATAAAAGTTTATTTTTATTAATAATATTATTTTATTTACTTTATCTCTTTTATTCTTAGTAAGCTTATTATAATCGGCTTTATTTATATCTTTGCTGACTAAGCGGCTACGAATCTCCGCTCTAGAGAAGGAAAATATATAGAAGTAGAAGGTTTATAGTTAAGATATTAACCTAATTTATACTAAGTTAATTCCTAAGTAATTAATAAATACACCGCCTAATAGACTCCTCTATATTAATAAGATTTTTATAATATAGCTTTAATAAATCCTTAATAATTACCTAAATTTAATATACCTATTATATAAAATAAAGGATATAAGAGAATTCTTATTAAATTTATTATCTTTTAATTATTCTATTATTACTATACTTTTCTATATAAATACAACTAAATTATATAAGTTAAAAACCTATAATAAGGCTATATTAAGAAGTATATAATAAATATAGTAAGAGCTAGTTATAAATAATAAATATAAGTTGTTAATAAATAATAAAATCTAGACCTTAATAATATTATCTTAGAAAAAAATAGCCTTTAGAGATAAATAGATTTATATATTAAAATAGAAATTAAATAGAAAAATCGTCCGCTATAAAACGCGCTAGATTATCTAAGGATTTAAATAATATAAAGATTTAGATTATAATAAAACTTTCGTCTTAATAATTAAATCTATAAGTTATAAGGCTATTCTAGCTATTATAATAATAATAGACTAGAACTTTAAGTAAATAAATATTAAAACAACCTTCCTTTATAAAAAAGTAAAGGAAGAGATTTATATAAAATTATTATAAAATTATAATAAAAGTAAGAAGGATAAGGTTTATTATTTAAATAAAGTCTTATATAGATTAAAGTAATTATTTTAAGTATAGTATAATACCTTCACTAGCTTTATTAAAACCTTAAGTTTTAAACTCCTAAATATTAATTTAAATATATTTATCAATATCTTATTAAGTATAATAATAGCTTTATATATAAATAACTTATTAATTATAAGTCCTAATAAATAGAATATTTAAAGGATTAAAAATATCTTTAATTTATATTTTTATATAACTAACCTTAGGCTATATTACTATTAACTAAATATATTAATTACTTAAAACTATTAATAATGAATTCTTTACTTAGGTTAAAGAATATATATTAAAAAAGTTATCTAGGATTTTAAGTAATAGGAGTGTAAACCTACTACTATTCTAATAGAAACTAGCTCTTATTTAGAAAAAACCTTAGATAATTATTAAGCCAACGCTTTTAATAAATAGTTATATTAATAAGCTATTAAATTCCTTATATATATTATACTAAGTATACGGCCTAATATTATATTCTCTATCTTAGCGGTTAACTACTATATATTAAATCCTATTCAAGTTTATTAAGATATTATCAAATAAATTATTAGGTATCTATAAACTATATTAGATTATTAACTAATATTCCAAGATAATCTTAAGTCGTTAATAGACTATATTAATTCTAATTAAGTAGGAAATTATAATACGCGCTAGTTAATTTTTAGCTTTATCTTTTATATTAGTAATAAACCTATTAGCTAGTAATTTAAGTAATAACTAATCATCGCTCTATCTATATATAAAGCCGAATATATTAGATAAATATAAGTAGTTAAGGAAGCTATCTAGCTTTAAAATTTTCTATAAGAACTTAAACCTATTAATAAGAAATCAGCGGTAAAAACTATTATTATCTTTAATAATAACTAAGGCGTTATTATTCTTATAAAGAATTTAGAATTCTATACTTATAATAAGTATATTAATATACGCCACTACTTTATACGCGAAAAAATTACTAAAAGTATAATAAATCTATAATATACCTTAATTAAGTATTAGATAATAAATAGACTAACTAAACCCCTATTAAAAAATAAATTTATTAACTTTTAAAATACTCTAAGTCTTAAATATATAATCCTAGCTATAGATAAAGTATAATTTATAGAAGTAAGACCTTTATAGAAGTAATTCTAAAGTAAATCTAATACCTAGAATAATTTATAGAACCTTTAGAAGCTCCTATAGAACCGTAATATTAAGTTTTTTCAATATATCTACCTTATATATTGCCCGATTGTTTATTAGATAGAAAATAATATATATAGATTATATATCAAACTTTTATTTAGAAACAGCGTTTAAAATACTAATTTCGATAATATAGTATAGAGAAGTACTTATTAATATTTTAAAGAGTATATAAAATAGAATCTAGCTATTTAAATAACTATAAGATATTTTATCGCGATTTTTTAACGACTTATAATAATTTTACGGATATACGATTATAGGATTCAGTTATTAAGTAATTATCTATTAATATATTAACTTTATATAAGTAAAAGATAACTATTAAAGCTTTATATAAGCGGAAGAAGAAAATATCTTGTATATAGTATAGCTAGAGCTTATAGAAGCTTGTAGATTAAGTAAGAGTATTAAAATCCGGCGTCAAGGCCGAGCTAAGTTAGCGGAGCTAACTTAGCGAGGTTTTAGTAGTTCGAATATTAATCTATAGCTCTACAACTCTACTTCTTCTTTTTAAAACTAAAAGGAATTAATATATTTAGATCTCTACTTTTAATATTAGAGCTATATTAAATCTAGTTAATATAAAAATAAATTATTCTATATTAATATCTTTAGCTTAATTAATAATACTTCTCTATATACTTAATATTTATATCTATTAATAAAAGATACTACTAAAATATATATAGGCTATTTAATACTAGATAAATTAATCTTATTAATCTTATCTAGCTTTAATATATATTATAAAATAATTAAGCGGCCTAATTAACTTATTCGTCGCTTATATACTAATAAAGATAATAATTATAAGTTTAATAAGTTTAATAACTATCGCTATAAATATAGTATTATTTAAGAGCTATCTATCTCTATAAATCTATAAATAAATAGAGTAGCCGAGCGTTAGGAATAAATAATTATAATTATAATCTATTCTTTTCTATAAGAAAACGATCTACTTTATAAGCTTATTTTAAAAATAATTAATATAATTATCTAGCTTAAAAACCGTATAATTAAAACTAAAGATAGTAAGATATTATATAAACTTATAAGTAAAGAACACCCTAATCTAGATATCTTAAAATAACTTAAATATTATAATATATATTAAAAATATAATCTTCTAGACTAAAACTAGCCTAAATTTTAACCCCGCTTTAAAAAAAGTTATTTAATTAATTTTAATAATAATTACTTCTATTAAATACTAATACTATCTAGTTATATCTTATACTTTAATTATATTAATTAGGTAATTACTTAAATAATTCTTTAAGCGGTTTATTTTACTTACTTTATTACCTATAAAATAATTAATACCTTATATAGGGAGAGAATTAAGATTTAATACCTTAAAATAAACCTAAATTATTAATATATTATAATTAATAAATATTAATTATCTACTTAACTTTATTTCTTATCTAGAATCGAAATTAATATTATTTAATAAGTCTTAATTAAATAATTTTAATTTAGAAAACTCCTCAAAATCCTTTAATATAGTAAGGATAAATACTTTAAATAAATTAAATAATACCTTAAAAAATAATTAGTTAAATTTTTAAAACGTTCTAAATTAACACCTCTATCTATAGAAGCCGACTGAATTACTAGATTCTATCGCGCTAGCTATTATCTAAGCTATTAAGAATAAAAATAGTAATAATAGGAAACTAACTTAAGTTATAATTAATCTATTAATAAGAAATCTAACCGATTATAATAAATTCTAGATATATAAAAAAACTATAGCTAATTACTATTATAAAATAAACTAGTAACTAGATATATAAAATAAGATTAACTTATTAATAAAGAATAATACCTAGACGTTTATTATACCCTTAAGTAAAGTTAATATCCTTAATAGAAAATAGGTCTATAAGTATAAAAAAAAAGCCAATAATATAATAATTTAATATAAGGCTAAATAAATTATATACGGCTTCTAGTAATAAAAAAGGATTAACTTTTATAAAACGTTTATTATAGTAGTTAAATTAATAAATTATAAACTCTCTTTATTATCGCAGTAGTTTATAATTTAGAAATTAAGTAAATAAATATTAAAATAATATTTCTTTATAATAATATAAATACTAATATCTATATTTACTAACTTACTAAATTTAATAATAGATCTAAATAGGTATATAAGCTTAATAAAGTCTTATATAACTTAAAATAGTTCTTATATATTTAGTATTATTATCTACTTAATTATCTTATTATTCTAAACTATTTACTCCTTATTAAAGATTATAATATCTTTTTATATTTTAATTTATATATAATTATCGCTGTTTATATAAATAACTTATTAATTATTAAATTAAACTTTAATAATATCGCTTAGCTTAAGACCTAGTTATTTAATAAATTTTAAATATTTAATTTAGAACCCTATTAATATTACTTAAATATAGTTATTATTTAGAATTAATTAAATCACATCCTATATTTAAGTTAAAAGGGTTATATTTATAATATCCTTACTAACTATAATATATTAAAGTATAAGGCTAAGGATTAAGGTAAAAACTTATTTATATATATTTTAATAAAGATTATTTATTTATAGTTATCTACTAAGGACTTTATTACTTTTAAGTAATTATATAAATAATATTAATCCGTTGTTAAGTTATTAATATATATTATAATAAATATTAGACTAGATATTATATATATCGTCTTAATTATTAACCGCTATATATTTAATCTAGATAATAACTACTAGATAATAATAAAACAGATCTTTTATTATTTATAAGATATTTTATAGTTTAAACTTATTTATAAAAAACCGCTGTAGTTACTTACTAGGTATTTAGATTTTAACTATATTAATAATCTAACTACTTAACGCTTAATATTAGGTTATATCTTTAATCTAGAAAGTATAGCTATTAATTAATTATTTAAGCGTTAACTTATTATTACTTTATTAATATATGAAGCTGAATATATAGAGTAGGTTAATATTATTAAAGAAGTTATCTGATTTAAATAGCTACTTAAAAAGCTTATCTAGATTACTTTTAATTTTATTATCGCCCCCTATATAGATCCTAAGGATATCTTATAAAACTATACGCTTATAGTAGCTTAAATAACTAGGATTAATATTATATATATTATTATACTCGCTATTATTATTTTCTATAATAATTAAGAAGCTATTATATTAACTAAGGATCTTATTAATTATAGTAAGACTAAGTATATATATACTAAATATATATTCCTTTAGAAATATATTAGTAATTAATAAATAGAGCTTTAGTACTATTTTATAGAGGATATAATAATAGATAGACTTATTAAACTCTTTCTTTATAATATTTTTAAGTAGTTTTATTAATATTTAGGTTTATAATAGTATAGCTATACTAGGGAGAGCTTACTTAGTAATAAATATTTAATTTTAATAGGAGTTTATTCTAGTAAGAGTTTATTTATACTATTTACCCAGCGCTCAGCTATATATTAATATTAATTTAATAGAAGTTTATTTTTAATAGAAGCTTATTCCTATAAAAGCTTTTATTAATAGATTGATGTTTAATACCTATAATATATAATAGATTAACTAGTTAGTAGTCTTGCAGCTCTATAGCTTAAGTAAAAGTATTAAAATCCGGATATAAGGTAGAGCTTAATAAGCGGAGTAAGCTAAGCGAGGTCTTAATATCTAGATAAGATCTCGCTTATTAAGTAGGCTTCTTCCTTACTTTATTAATTAACTTATCAACCTACTTTTAACAAATAAAAACAATTTAATAGAGAATATAATTATAAGTTATTAATATTATTTTTAAGTTAAAAAAGAAGATAGTAATAATAAAAATATTTAAAAATATTTAATAATAAGACTAAAAATATTAATATTATTTATCTTTAAAAGTATTAATTCGCTGGCTTTAGAGTTTATATTATAAGAGGAAAATAAGTATAATAAAGATTAATAGTTATTACTTTTAATATTTTTATTTAAGATTATTACCTATTTTTTATCTTATTACTATATAACTTTTTAAATAAGATAAGAAAAATACTTTTATTTAATATAATAATATATTATAATAAGTAGATTATTATATTAATAAGGAAAAGCGTTAACTTTAAATAATAATCGTAGATTTTATAAAGAAGTAGATAATTATTTAGATAAACTTTTATTAAGAGGTTTAATAGTATTTTTATACTTATTACTTATACTATCTTTATTTAGTTAATAAAAGACGAAAAAGTAGTAACTAATTATTAAAGAAAATTTAAAATATTTAGAAATAATTAATTTTAATAGTTCTAATCTTACTTAAGAAGATACTATCGTTAATTAGTAAGTAGAAAAAATAGTAGTTAATAATTAAATTTTTTTAGTTATTTAATTAAACGGTAGCTAACTAAGAATTTAATAAATATAAATAGTATTTAATAATATTTATAGAGATTTTATAAAGTTTTTTATATTTATTTAAATTAGAAATTATATAAATATTTAACGATAGTAATCTTAATCTTAATAAAGATTATTTATTAGTTTAAGTAATAAAATATTTTATAAAATAGAATCTTTCTATTTACTTATATATTAATATTTAAATTACCTTATAGAAAGTAGGTGATCCTAGGAAGCTTTATTAAATATTTATTAATAGAATATTTAGTTAAGCGGTATATTAATAGTAAAAGAAGAAATATACGCACTTAATAAATAGTTAAGCTTCTGTTAATATATTATTTAATAGCTATTTAATATTTAATAGTTAACAGCTGTTGAATCTTAATAACGTGTTAAATCTAAACAGCGTGTTAATAAGAGCTTAATAGATAGTTAAGTCTATATATTTTTTCTTTTACTATTAATATACCGCTTAACTAAATATTCTATTAATAGATAATCCTAGGATTATCTACTTCCTATAAGGTAAGGAAGTAATATTATTTAGTAAAGAGTTTTTTAGTAATATAATTTAAAAGTTTATTTATATTAAGACTACGCTAGGGTGGTTACTAGTAATAAATAAATAATATTATTATTAATACTCTCTAGCTTAACTAAGTTAATAGTTATTACTATATCTTTTAAATATAATTATTAGAAGAATGATGACTAAGCGAGATCTAATTAATAAAGCGAAGTAAATAAAGATATAGGAATATATTAGTAAGCTATACCTATATTACTTAGACTATTTAAAAAATAGAGAAAACTATTGATTATATAGAAGTAACTAAGTTTTTTTTTTAAGACTCTTAAATCTATCTACCGGGGTTATTAAGGTAGGAATATTAGTTACTAAGATATAATTACTTAATTAGGAATATAATTTATCAAGTACTAAAATTAATATATTAATAATATATTAGATTAAAGTAATTAAGATTAGTATTATCTTATTTAAATTATCAAGTTAATATCTATAGGATCTAGATTAATTTAATATAGAATTTAGATTATACCACTAATATTAAGTTATTAATATTACGCTATTAATACTACGCTATCAATATTACTTTATAATTTAATAGGAAAAATAAGAAATTAAATTATTAAAAATAATTATATAGAGGTTCAAGGAAATTATATATATATATATTAGTTATGTATGGCGGTTATATATAGCGGTTATATATAATAATTATATATAGTAATTATATAATACGCGTTGTAAACGGGTTAAGAATAGTTGTTAAATAGAGATTATCAACTTAAATCCAACACACCCCTATAAACCGCATAGTAATTAGAAGACTATAGTAGCTAGCTTTAACCCTTTAATAAAGGATTTGAACTTAATAAAGTCTAGCGGCTTAATAAGCCTATTAGTAATCTAGTAATTAGTTAGAATATAGCGTATATTAATTTTTTTATCTTATAACGCTTTATAGACGAAGTAATATTAAATATTTATATACTTAATCTATGTATAGTGCTTAGAATTATACGCTAGCGTAATAACCAATTACAAATTAGTTTAAATAGGGTTTTTTAAATAGATTAACTCTAGCTATGTAAATAAGTTAGATAATTAAATCTACTCCTTAATAATCTTTTTCTAAGCTATGTATTTAGCTTTATAACTAGATAAAGTAACTATCTTTTATAGCTTGCTTAACTAAGAAATAGAGTTATTCCTAAAAAGAAATAAGTAGCCCATAGTTAATTATTTAGTAAGATAATTATTCTTTTAATCTACATTATAGTAGCTCTCTAGTCTAATATTTTAGTATAGGCTAAAAATAATATTAAGGTCGACTGTATATAAAATATATTATTATATATAGTTTAGCGCGCGGAAATAGTTTACTTTAAGATTACTTATAAATTACATATAAAGCCTTATTATATAGGATAGATTGAGTTAAGTTAATATTATTAAATATATAAGCGATCTAATTTAACGCTGGAAATCCTTAATCTTAGAAGGACTTGTCGTTAGATTATTTTTATTTAGTTTAATACCTAATTTGGTAGGAGTTTTATATAATTTCAGGTTTTTAAAACTAAATCGGTTAATTAGTTCTCTAATAAATTTAATCTAATTTATATAAATAACCCTTTTTACGCGATCACGCTGAATTTGGATTTTAAGGGAAAAAAAATATTATCTAGATTAGTAATATTAATTATTTTAATAACTTTCGCTTTTAATGCTTAAATTTCGAAAATATTAGATTTAAAGACTAGTAGGTCGTTAATATACACGTATATAATAATATTATCTTTACGGAAAATTAATTAATTAGCCTCTAGAGTTTTAAAACCTAATTTAATAAGAATTTTAGCTAGGAAAAAATATTATTTCTATATAAACTACTTAAGACTATATAGGGCTTTAATTAGTAAGTAGACCTTAGTTAGATTATTTTAATTTTTAAAATTAATAGATTATTCTATATAGATTTTCTTTTTTAAACTAGTATTTAAAAAAGTTGATTTTATATCCTATTATTAGATTTCCAAATCGCGATAGGAAGCCTAGACGAAAAAGGCTTTATAAGCTATAGATTTAATAGTATTTAAAAACATCTTAATAAAATCTATACTATATTTTTATAGGAAGCCCTTAACTACTTAATAAGCTTTATATTTTTTAATTTTATTATTAGCCTCTATCTTAGTTTTAAAAACCTATTATCCTTTTAGGGCTTTATAATTTAGTGGTAAATTAATTAATTTTTATATATTTTATACGGCTAGATTGTTTATTTCCTTTTATATAACTATTATCTATTACTTTATATTAGGACTATTTTATAATTCTTAGAAAGTTATAGAATTTGGTAATCTAAATTATTAATAAATATATAAGCCCTAATTAATTTATCTTTAAAAGAATTTATATTTAGATTTTTTTTAGAATTTTATAGTTAATTAGTCGTCACATGATTTATATACTCGCTAATTTTAAAGGAATTAGGGTTACTAGTATTGGCGCTAGAAATTTTAGAAAGCTAGTCTATATTTATTACTTCTTTAAAGATTTAATTAAAATCTAGAAAGCCCCTCTTAAGCGAATCTTTAATAAGATAGTATATACCCTTTAGAATATTAATATTATATAACTAATAAACCTTATTAGTATCCGGATTTAGTATTTTATATTAATTTTTATTAAATTTAATTAATAAGCCCTTAAAAGAAGCTCTTTTTTATAATTTTTAGGGGCTATTATTCTTAATAAAGATAATAGATCTAAAAAGTTAAATATTAGCTATATTAGGTTTTCTACTAAATCTTGTCTTAAATAGAGTTTTGCCGATAGTTAAATACTAAATATAATTATATAGATAGATAATTGTTTTCATTACTAATAACTAATAGCTAGTAGGTAGCTTATATTAGAATATAAAATATCTTATCTTTTCTAGAATAATCCAATTTACGCGCTTAGTAGCGTTATTTTGCTTATATATATAGAATATAAAATATTTATATAATATTTTATATTTGGCTAAATATATATTAAAAACAGTATTAATAAATTCTTTATCTTAATTTATATATAAAATTTTAATTTTTTTACTAAATTAGTTTTCTATTACTATTTTTATTATTTTAAAAGTCCCTAGAGCTTCCTTTTTTATCTTTAAAAATTAAAAATTAAGATATTTAATAATGATATTTAAAAGTATATATAGGTATTTAATACTATAAAATACTATTTTAAATATTAGACTATATAGGTTAGAGGTTATATAACTATTATATTTAAAATAGTAGATAGTAGCTACATTATAATTAGAGCTTATTGTAAATTTTCTCTTAATATAAATTTTATAAGGATTTATTAGTATATAGCTAGTATCGGCTTTTAAGATCCTATTAATTAAATTAAGTATCTTACTAAGCGCGGTAGTCTCTATATAACTAAATCTTTAATATTATAGTATAGTCCACTTAGGGATTATTATTATAAATATAAACTAGTAATCTATATTAAATAGAATATAGAATAGCCCTTATAAGTCTATAATAACTTATAATTTTATACTAGATTTTAGAAGGATATCTATACTTCCTTTTATAAAGAATATTTTAGCTCTTTTTTATATTAAATAAGAAAGGCTAATTAGATTAAGCTAAAATTTAAGTATATAAAAAACGGATTCTAAAACCGCTCTAGCTAAATTTAGTAATTTTATTATAATAAACTTAATTTTATATACTAGTAAATTAGTAGCCTCGCCCTAAGTAATTCTAGTAAATATAGGGGCTATATTATTCCCTAACCCTAACCCTAACCCTAACCCTAACCCTAATGATACGGGTTAACGTCTAACCCTAACTAACCCTCACCCTAAAAGAGCAAAGCTGCGCCCAAAGATAGTCGCCGTACCCTGCCCCCCGACTCTAACAGCCCTTAGCGTCTCCGCCCGCATTTTCACATACTCCTCTCAGGGTTAGGGCTAGGGTTAAGGTTAGGGTTCACAAAAAGTCGACGACGAACTTTTTTTTTTTCCATCCCCAAGGCCGCCACCACCCCAAACCCCCAACGCCCCTACCCCCACCCTCCTCGGACCACGGGGGAAGCCGCCACCGCCATGCGAATGGCCCATCGTTCAATTCCAACCCGAACCCGAACCCTCTGGTCGACCACCCCAGTGACCCCACCATGACTGAGCTGGGTGATGAAGCACCTTACACTCCGCTTTCTACCACCCAGGTCCCCCTACTCGCTGCCTGGGCTATGACCATTCACACCTCCCCCGAGCTTCTACGTCTGCAAGAGAGACCCGCCACCCTGCCTATAAAACCACCCCACCCTACCGGAGAAGGGCAGGAAAGACATCAATAAAAGGGAAAAGGGACCCTGTCACCACTATCGAAGCCCATCCCTATCATTCTGCCGGGGCTATGACCATCCACACCTCCCAACGGATGACTCTATCGCGGGTGATTATTGATCTGAGCAGAACATTCCAAAAGGCTCAAGACTCTGTCGCGCGTGATCATTGATCTAAGCAGGACTTTTCAAAAGGCTCAAGACTACGTGATCATTGATCTAAGCAGGACTTTTCAAAAGGCTCAAGACTCTATCGCGGGTGGTTATTGATCTAAGCAGGACATTCCAAAAGACTCAGGACTCTGTCGCGGGTGGTTATTGATCTAAGCAGAACATTCCAAAACGCTCAAGACTACCTCGCTCTTTCTACACCCTCTTGTTTACCGTTATGCAAAGAATCTCTGTAATATATATATAAAAACCCAAGCGGGATACGTAAAATAAATATACTCAATTAAAAGTCAACCACAGATCATAACAATAATAATAACCCTAATAGGATTCAATAATAGACGTGATTGAATTTTTAAACAAAAAGTACAAACCTTTATTCGTACTATTATATTGATTGTAATAAGAGTTAATAAGAAGATCGGTTAGATATAACTCTCAGGGTTTTATAATTCTCGGATTTAATACATTAAAGATTTTATACTTATTTAAGATTAAGAAATATATTATTTTTTGAAACTTAACAAAAATAGATTTTCTATATGGAAAATTAAGTATATATTTAAAATCCCTAAGATATAAACTTTAGAATAAAAGTAAAGGATAAATATGAAGTAGAAAGCCTTCCCGGCAGGGACTCCCGGAGGGCTGCCAGAGGCATTAGGGTAAGGGTTAGTTAGGGTTAGTGGTTAGGGGTCAGGGTTAGGGGAATATATATAAACGCGTTATACTAGTTCTCTCAGCTGGCTTACGTGTACACATTAGGGTCAGGGTTAGTTAGGGTTAGTGGTTAGGGGTCAGGGTTAGGGGGATATATATAAACGCGTTATACTAGTTCTTTCAATTGTATTGCACGTACACATTAGGGTCAGGGCTAGTTAGGGTCAGGGTTAGTTAGGGTTAGTGGTTAGGGGTCAGGGTTAGGGGGATATATATAAACGCGTTATACTAGTTCTTTCAATTGTATTGCACGTACACATTAGGGTCAGGGTTAGTTAGAGTCAGGGTTAGTTAGGGTTAGTGGTTAGGGGTCAGGGTTAGAGGGATATATATAAACGCGTTATACTAGTTCTTTCAATTGTATTGCACGTACACATTAGGGTCAGGGTTAGTTAGGGTTAGTGGCTAGGGGTCAGGGTTAGGGGAATATATATAAACGCGTTATACTAGCTCTCTCAATTGGCTTGCGTGCACACATTAGGGTCAGGGTTAGTTAGGGTTAGTAGTAAGGGGGTTAGGGTTAAACGCGTTATACTAGTTCTCTCAAGAGTATTGCGTGTACAAGAGAAGGGCTTTCCCTAACAAAATAACCCTAATTTACTTTCGAGTCACTCAATTCAGGGTTATGTTGATAATCTGACTCCAATATCCCTTCAAGAGCTCGAAGAAGAAAAGCTCTATACAATATTAGTCTATAACATCGTATATTTCCAATAGATTATCTTCACCTTGGGTTTGGAATTGTGGTAGACCAGAACTTTGAGTTCACCATCCGTATAATCCTTGATCTCGTTTTGCCATTGCATTAGTGTATCCTTATCAACTTTTCCTCGTTTACTAGGTCTGGAGAAGGATGAACTTTTGACGACTAATAATATTATCCCCATCCCTCGAGAACGGCCCGAAATAAAAGTTAATTGGGTTCTTAGATCGAGGATTCGAGGTCGACCAAGATTTCTCTGTAGAATATCAATATTAGTAAATAAGAATAGAAAAGAGATATTACAGAGCTTGATAGTCTATCAGGGGCCGGGTCATTAACCGATAGCAACGTTGCTTCGGAAGGATCTAATTATGAAGTAGAAGCATATTAAGTACATTAGGATCCTGCTAGGGCAGGTGCTAAGTATAGCAGCAGAAATTACATTACTCACAATTCCTTCCCCTATTCTCTATAAGGTAGAAGTCTCTTATATACAGAGCTTCATTAAAAACTTCTAATCTCTCTATATATAAGAATAATAATTATATAATTAATAAAGTAACAAGGAAAATATAGAAAATCAAAAAATGAAGAAGACTTACTCTTTCTTCTTAGACTTTTCTATATTAATTGGATCTAATATAGGTATTAGAGTTGATAGAGTAGTAGTAGAAGGATTAATACTATAAGGCATAATATTATCTAAAGAATTTAATGAATCTTTAAAGATTTTATCGAAATTGTCGAAATTTTCAAAGTTTTCGGGACTAGCGCTGAGAATCGAACTAGACATAGGGCTGAGGATAGGATTTACAGCTTCTAAATAATTTAACAAGTCTTGAAAATTATGATCAAGAGGTAGCTGAGAATCCCTTCTGGATAGAGAACTAAAACGATAAAGAAAAGAAGAAAAGAAAGTCTCTTATATATCTATCTTTCTCATAAGTCTAGTAGGCTTAAGTTCAGCTCATATAATTCAGAATCTAATTCAATTAAGCTTTGAAATTCGGGTTTCAATCTAATTCCTAAATTCTAATCGATATAATAACATTTCGGGGATTAAATTCCAAATCAAATTTATTAATCCAATGAGATTTATACTCGAGTTAATATAATAGGATTTCGAGTAATAAATTTAGAATTCTAAATTAGAGTTTAAGTTAAATTTTTATTTATCTTAATTCTAAATCAATATTATAACGTTATGTATATATATTATAGAGCTATATTAAGGCTATAAATAATAGGTTAGGGTTCAAAATTATATATATAAGATAAAATGTTATGAAAAAACCTTATCTTTTCTTCTACAAATCTAATCTTCCAAGTCTCTTCACCGCTACTACCCAGCGCTCGGCTGCTCCCTCTATAACCCCGCTTAGGGTTATCACCTCTACTACCCGGCGCTCGGCTGTCAGACCCCCAAACTTAAAGTCAACGACCAGATTGGTAATTGCGTACTCCTGGATCGATTATACCTAAGGGAGGCCACCTCGAATCAGTCCTCCTTCGGGTGTCCCTACGCGCCGGTATCCAAGCACGGGGAAGACTGATCGGGAGCGGTCTCTCTTACGTACAACCGATCTTCGAGTACGCAATTACAAATCTGGTGGTTGACTTTAAGTTTGGGGGTAGACCTCTTGGCTCTGAATGATTGTCCAGGTTCGTAGCCAGCACCAACGAACAGGTGGGTCTCGTCGCTGACCGGGCCAAAGCTATGTACTATGAAAGTGTCTCTCTACAATAAGACTTATAAGAGAAATCCATCGAGTTCTTCTATTCTTCGATTGAGGGTTTTAGTCCACCAGCGCTATCAACATCAAACCGAATAAATCGAACCATTCAATGAATTTCTCTTATACGTCTAGTCATAGATAGACAGTTGCACAACACATAGCCCTAGCGTTTGTAGGAGACCTCTTGGCTCTGGATGGTTGTCCAGGTTCGTAGCCAGCACCAACGAACAGGTGGATCTCGTCGCTGACCGGGCCAGAAATATACATTAAAACGGCGTTTAGGCCTTCCCCAAACCCGAAATCCACGACCAATCTGGTGGTCGCGTGCTCTCAGATGAGTTATATACAAGGGGGGCCGTCGTCTCCCTTCGGGTATTCCTGCGCGCCGGTATCCAAGCACGGGGGAGACGAAACAAAGGTAGTATCCTGTATATACAGCTGATCTGGGAGTATGCGACCACCACGTCGATCGTGGATTTCAGTTTTGGTGAAGGGCTAAACACTATTTTAGTCTATACCCCTGACGTTATTATGAGACCTCTTGGCTCTGGATGATTATCCAGGTTCGTAGCCAGCACCAACGAACAGGTGGATCTCGTCGCTGGCCAGCCGAGGTTATATATCATAACAGTATCTATTTATCAAGAGACTTATATGAGAAATCTATGGGACCATAATACTATGTGGTGTCCTTATGAACGCGGATAGCCCCTGATCAACGTAACCCCTAAGACCGCTCGTAATTAAACAAGACTTCTCCTAACTAAAGGAGTCCCACTCGAAGAGAACGCCAGACGCAAGGCTCCGGAACATTCAGACGCAGATGGTCCCTTTCGGGCGCACCCCCTAAGACACCTCGTCGCGAGACAAGACCTTCCCCTAACTAAAGGAGTTCTGCCTTACGGTGAACGCCAGACGCCAAGACCCCGGAGCAATACGCTAACCGTTGATAATAAAATCCCTAAGTTATCGCACTGCCCCAGTTGCCCTTCCGCCTAGCCCAACCTCACCAAAGGAGCGTAGTTCCCCCCTCAAACAAGTACCTAAAGAGGTCTCTTACCAAAAGAAGTATCTTGAAGACAAGTTTAGGGGGGGGTCTACTCCTACTTATAGCCCTAGTTTTCAATTTCGAATGTCAGCCTTTGGATCAATAGATACTTGAATAGTACATAGCCCAAGCATTATCGGGAGACCTCTTGGCTCTGGATGATCATCCAGGTTCGTAGCCAGCACCAATGAATAGGTGGGTCTCTATAGCTGGCCCTTAGGGTATAACTATCGAAATAGTACCGCCCTTAGATAATCCCCCTAATCAAAGAGGTCTTATCATACCTACGGCGGTAGGATAAGGTGACGCGCTACCCAAGCCGGAGCCAACGGCGACCTCAAACGGCCCACGCTGTATCAAGAACTCGGCTTACGATTAGCGGTCATACGGTCACGAGACAATGTCTGTTGATATACTTAGGGTTTGTACTACTCTTATAAGGGTGGGGTTCCACTGATGAGAGTCTCCAAGCCCTAAGAAAATCCCTCGGAATAAGTCTGGACTGGCATAAAAGTTATTCTTGCCCGCAGATTTTCAAAGGTTATCATAGCACCCTAGACCCTATTGAGATATAGGGCTTCGGAAAAAAAGAGAAGACTCTTCCTAAGGCTTTACGCTAACGTCTCTGCGTTTAAGTTGTATTACTACAAAACTTCTATATCCAGGTACTAGACTGGCCTAATACATCTGACCAAGAATACCAATGGAGCCCCTATAATCATCAGCACTGCTCCTATAAGGGTGGGGCCCCACCCTCTACTAGAGTCCATGCGATTGAAGTTTAGGGACCCTACCCAGCAGCCCCACCGACCCCCTAGGGAAGACCGTGAGGTCCCCCATATTCGGCGGCTCTGGCTCCTAGCAACAGTAAAGTCGCGTCCTCGAAGCTGGTATTCACGGGGCTACATACCCTAAAAAAAGACAAAAGTCGAATCCATATCATGGTGTCCTGGCCGGCGCCCTCCGCAAGGTAACGCTCGAGCCGTACGGACGTGGACTGGCCCCTTTCAGGCACTTTCCCCCGGGAACGCCCCTAACTAAAGGGGTCGATCCCGGGGGGAGCTCCAGACACGATTTCCCGAAACAGTGTTCCAACCCGATAGCTAAATCGGCCATCTTCGCACCGTCCCGGGCACTCCCGCCTGACCCAACCCCACGAAATGGGCTTTCCCGCCCCCAAGCAACCACCAATGAATTCAATCATTAAGGCGACGTTTTGGGTTAGGGTTCGGCCCGAAGAAACAATTCGATCTTTCTATATATAGCCCGACTATCGGTCGGCTCGGATTTGGCGTGCACGGGTGAAGTGTCAAAAAAACATTTCAAAAAACAGCAAAATGCCAAAAAATGGAATTTTTGTATGAGGGGGCAGGGACGAAGCGCTGCATATGGCGATGCCTTTGCCGTTTTCAAAAGGTTGAAGTAATGAAAGTTAGGATTAAGTACGAGTACTATAGAGCTCTTTATAAATACTCGGAAAACTGTATATATAAAGATTATAGGGCTATATTAGGGCTATATATAATAGGTTCCATTTTAAAATTATATCAACAGATAAAAAAGTTATTAGCTAAAAAAGATTTTTTCCAAAAAGCCGGCTATCAAGGTTCTAAGTCTGTTTACCCCTGCTGCCCGGCACTCGGCTTCGCCGGGTTGGAAACGTGATATATCTCACGGATACTACCCGGCGCTTTTTTTTCCTTAGTATTTTACGTGTTTATACTAAAGCTACTAGTACTATAATACCTTGTATAAATACTCAGAAAACTTTCTATGTATGGATTATAGGGCTATCTTAGGGCTACATATAATAGGCTCTATTTTAAAATTATATCAATAGATAAAAAAGTTATTAGCTAAAAAAGATTTTTTCCAAAAAGCCGACTATTAGTATTCTAAGTCTGTTTTCCCCTACTGCCCGGCACTCGGCTTCGCCGGGTTGGAAGCGTGAAATATCTCACCGATACTACCCAGCGCTTAGTATTACCCGTACAACCCACCGTTTTTTGTTTTCCTTGGAACTTGGAGTATTTAAATTATTGGCTAGTACTTAGAGTTTTGTCTAGATACTTAGAAAAACTTTTATATATATAAACTAAAGAGCTATATTAGGGCTATAAATAACAGGTCTAGTTCTTAAATTATATAAAGAAACGAAAAGGTTATCAGCTAAAAGATAATATTTCTTTAAAAATCTATTCAAATATTAATCTAAAAAATTCCTTCTATAAATAAATCTTATATAAGAGTTTAATTATATATATGTATATTCTAACCAAATTACTATTATATATCTTAATATATTAGGGTTAGGGTTATTGATACTCAAAGCACTTTCTTTTTTTTCCTACAAATCAAATTAATATAATCCCACCCTTTGAACCTATATAATATTACTAATATAATCTTCAAATCCTAGTGAGTCCGAATTTTCATAGTCTTTATTATATAGATAACATGGATATAAAGTCGATTTTGATACTTATAAATCGCGAAATAAGCTGCCCAAGTTCCCGTATAAAATAAACACTTTCTTAGTGAATTATGATAGGGATTTTGTCCTTCAAAACATACTGGTATCGGTAATAAACACTGTGAGCAGATAATCTCAATTTTTTATCTTTTTCCCCTGAAAATTCCGACTATTTTGTTCCTCAATTATATAATCGAATCCCGTCTTGATATTTAGCATAACTCTGTTTGAATATATCTTTATATTCTAAACAGGTATTTATACCATGATCTTTATAGTTTTTTGGTTAAAATAACAAAGAATGCATCGATCAGCTAGAAAATCTAGTTTCTTAATAAATTCCTCAGTAGAATCTTTTTCTTTATCTTTTTTTATTCTTTGTTCAATTTCTTCAATATATGATAAGCTTGATTCAATATCCTAGTTAGGGTTATCAGAAAATTCATCATTCTCATTTTCGTCTTGTTGTTTAGTATTTTTTATTATTATTCTTTCGTTTTCTTGAATAAATGGACTATTATATTCAATATCTAAAATATTATCTTGAATAGTTTCTGACGTTGTTTCTGATTTATCTGATTGCGAGATATTCATATTTATTAATTCGGTTGATAACGATTCTTCTTCTACTTCTATAGAAGCTTCTTCTATTAGATCAGAATTAATATTTTGAAAATTTATATCTTCGTTATCATTTATATCTTCAGTATGATTAATATATCGAGATTATTATTACGCCGCGCAACGGGTCGGGTTTAACCCGACAGGTTCCAGGTTGGGTCGGGTTCAGGTTAGATTTCGGGTCGGGTTTAGGGGCCTGACCAAAAACCCGACCTGAACCCGACCCGACAGCAGGTTTTCGGGTTCAACCCGACCAACCCGATGGCCCCTATTATTTAGCATAGCTATGCCCTATTCGGCATAGCTATGCCCCTATCGCTGTCGCATAGCTATGGCAACGTCGCTGTCGTATAGATATGGCAATGCATAGCTATGGTAATGTCGCTATCGCATAGCTATTGCCTATTATATAGCTATTAGATTGATTATTAGATTGATTAATAGATTGATATAGCTAGCGCTATATATATAGATCAGGTTTGATCGGGTTTAACCCGACCCGACGCGACAGGTTCAGGTCGGGTCGGGTTTCGGGTCGGGTTGAAAAAACCTCAACCCGACCCGACCCGTTGCGCGGCGTAATTATTATTAGAGTTTGATAAATTTATAAAATCATTATAATGGAAATCCGATGATATGTTGATAGCTTATATACAATCAGTATTAAATGTAATAGACGCTTCGGATAATATTATCACGACATCTTCAATAGTAAATCCTCTAGTATCTAAATCCGGAGAAATCCGATGTTGAAACTTAGAGTTTAGAAAATTCCAATATAAAGCTATAATCCATAGTACTATAAGTCGCGGGTATTGACATCCAGATTCTTCATTATATTGCTTAGATAAGTAGATATTGTGTGGTAATAAACAATCAAAACAGGCGGTCCCAATATCTAAAAGAGATTCGCCTTTAGATCTTTTTATCAATCGCTCTATATCTTGATAAAATTTTATGTTAGATATATCTTGGCATTCCTCAGTTTTATGATCTGAACTAGTAAGATATCGACTATTCCCAAAACAGATAGCGCAGCGTTGATTTAGTAGATTCAATCGCCTTGTAAAATCTATCCTTTCTTTCTTTTCTAAATCTTCTGGCCTAAGTTGTTTTTCGGCTTTATTATTATATATATTATATCTTTTTAGGTATAAATCGTATTTATGTTGTGATTTATTACATTCTTCTTGAAATTCATCTTGTAGACAATACTTTATGATTCGTCGACGGCAGATTTTTTCATTTATATAACGTGATAAATAGAATCTATCGATCTTTAGAAAAGATGTAATAATAATTTCGAAATTAGGTAGGTTTTCATTTATTGGTTTATAGCTATTCGATTTAATAAAGAGTTAAGAATAAGAATCCTTATTATCTCTATCTCTATCAGCTCGACCGACTTCTGGTAAAAAATCTAGAAAATTTTCCTTCTTATATATATGAATAGACTTTATCTCGGTTGAATTCAATATAGATAATAAGGTTGATGAAGTAATATTAGAGGGATCAATACTATAAGACGTAGTATAATCAATAGGATCCGATAAATTTTAGAAGATATTATCGAAATTTAGGAAATTTTCAAAGGTTTCAATACTAGCGTTGAGATTCGGGCTAGGAATAGAACCAAGAATAGGATTTCTAGCTTCTAGATAAGCCAATATATTCTGAATATTATTATCAGGATATTGATAACCCATCCTAGATAAATAGTTAAAAAGATAAAGACAAGAAGAAAAGAGAATCTCTTCTATACCGATCTTTCATGTTATCTCACTCGGCTTAGGTTGGGTTAACTATAGTTTAGAAGCAAATCAAATTACGCTTTAGAATTTGAATTCTAAATCTAATCCCGATTCGAGTTAACAAAATTTGAGGTATTCAATCGAATTTCAGTCCAGTTAGATTTAATCCCAAGTCGGTATCATAGATTTTCGGGTAATAAATTCAATATTCGAAGGTTTTATACTTGTATAAGGTCGAGAAAAAGTTAATTTCCTTAAACTTAATAGGATTAGACATTGAGGATTTCTAACCTTGAACTTTAAGAATATATCTAAACTCCCCAAAATATAGACTTTGAAACCAAAATAAAAGACACGTATTTAGTAGAGTAATACGGAATATCGATACTTATAGATTGAACTTGGGTGGTGGGAGCTAAGATAGGAGTGATAGAAAAAAGCCTTCCCGGCAGGGACCCCCGGAGGGCTGCCAGAGGCATTAGGGTGAGGGTTAGTTAGGGTCAGGGTTAGTTAGGGTTAGTGGTTAGGGTCAGGGTTAGGGGGATATATATAAACGCGTTATGATAGCTCTCTCAATTGGGTTGCGTGTACACATTAGGGTTAGGGTTAGTTAGGGTTAGTGGTTAGGAGTCAGGGTTAGGGGAATATATATAAACGCGTTATACTAGTTCTCTCAATTGGGTTGCGTGTACACATTAGGGTCAGGGTTAGTTAGGGTCAGGGTTAGGGGGTTATATATAAACGCGTTATACTAGCTTTCTCAGTTGTACTGCATGTATAAATTAACAATTACCTTATTATATATCAAAGATTGATTCATTACTTACTTAGGGGTAATATTAAAAGCTTAACTATTTCGATATAATTATTCAAGTTAGATTTATAACCCTAGATTATAATTATACCTTATTAATTTGGATAAGAGGGTAGTAGTATTTATATCTTAGTTTCCTAGAATAACTATATACTTTACATATCAACCTTGCATGCATCGTTTGATTTATCGGTTGATTGCATGCAATGAGTAGATTGGCACATGCAAACATAGTTTACATGCCACGATCTTCTTAGGTCATCCCAACGACCAACTCCATGCTGTCTGCTACGGTTCTACCCGATACGCTACCCGATGGCATGGACCGACTCCCTGCTGGAGCAGAGGCAGCGGGGACGGCAAGCGACTAGGAGGTAAAGCATCGGGCTTGTTCGTCCATCGCACCGTCGCACCGTCGACGACTGGCAAAGGGGCCAGTGGCTGTCGTAGCCTTGCTCCGTTGGAATCAAGTGAAAAGCTACTCGATGCAGCGGACGCGTCGAAGGAACTTCGGAATCACTACTTCTTGAAATGATTGGATGTGCCTCGGACCGTCGGCATGCCTCGCAGCTCCTGACCTCGTCTGAAGCACATGGTGAGGTAGGTTTCAGATCCGGAACAGCAGAAGGGAGCTTCGCAATGGCATCTGCACCCGCACGGCCCATTAACCCTAAGCTGGGGTGCAGGATCATGTTAGAAAGCAGGGAAAGCTTGGGCTACAGGACCAGATTGCGGAGCAGAGGAAGCGGGGGTAGTAGGTAGCTTAGATGTAAAACCTCCCACTCGCTCATCCATCGCCACGTTCTGTCGCAACGTCAGCCGGCTACGAAGGAAGGAATCCGCAAGGGACCCTACCTAGAGTACGCTGCCTCCAAGCGGGATACCCGCTGCCCTCGACCATCTCCCCACGAGGGGACCCACTCGCCCAAAGGACCATGGCGGGAGGTGGAGCAAGCTCAGGGCGTAGGCAGCTTCGATGCAAAACCTCGTGCTCGCCCAACTCCATAAAGGTGTCCTACTATCGAAGCCGGGGAAGCTTGACGCGCAAGCACCGTGAACGTCAAACACCAAGGACCATATGGAGCAAGCTCGGGGCGTAGGCACCTTGGACGTAAAACATCGTGCTCCTCCACCTGTCACACCGTCAGCAGCTTGCAAGGGGGGACGTCTGCGAGGACCCCACCCGAAGATGCACGATTCTGCCCTTAGAAACGTTCCGTTGCCTCTATCTCTGCGAATTCCTCCACCCATATTTCTCCCGCGCGCTCGCCAGCTCAGGTTCTGAGCGTGTAGTGGTCACAGGGTTGGATGTCGACGTCCAACGTGGAGTAGTGGATGGAGATGGAGAGGATGGTCGACATAATCGGTGGCGTGATGAAGACGGAGGCGGGTATGTGACGTTCAGCGGGTTCATAGACATTGCGCATGAACGGGCTGTGGGTAATTCGGGATGGATGGTAGGAGGTTTTGGAAGGATCAAGTCGTGTATTTCATCATCATTATGTACACCATTCACATTTCTTACCAAGGCATCCCCTCACCATCAATGTATATGCGGACTGGCTCCTGGCCTGAACCGCCAGCTCCACCCGTCCTCGCTGCTGCTCCACCGCCAGCTCCACCCGTCCTCGCTGCTGCTCCACCGCCAGCTCCACCCGTCCTCGCTGCTGCTCCACCGCCAGCTCCACCTATCCTTGCCGCTGCTCCACCGCCAGCTCCACCCGTCCTCGCCGCTGCTCCCCCGCCAGCTCCACCCGTCCTCGCCGCTGCTCCCCCGCCAGCTCCACCCGTCCTCGGTGTTGCTGCAGCCTGAAGTGCTGCCTGGTCACGTCTCGGCTTGGGTCGCCCATACATTGTCCTCACTTTCTGGTCCACCTGCCTCCTACTCTTGCCTTTGAAGTCCCCTCCGTACTTGATATCGTCGTGGCCACAGGAGATACAGGCGGAATTGAATTTGGAATTCTTCACTTTGTCCCCATGATTGTCCCATTGGGTGACGCGGCGACGGACGGACCCATCCCTGTTGACCGTCATCCACACGGTATTGGTCAAGCCCGCAGCTACCTTGCGTGCCGACTTTCCAGCACGCTTCCACGTGCCAACGCAGATGCCGGAGGGAGGACGGCGCCACTGGGGCTTGTGAGAGGAGGAGGTCGCGGGGAGGGCTGTTTGCGGCGATGTAGGCGGGATAGTACGACTGCCTAGCTCCTGTACACTGTCGCCGTCATCATCTTCGTCGTCATCATCGTAATCTATATGGCCTAGCTCCTGTACACTGTCGCCGTCATCATCTTCATCGTCATCATCATCTTCGTCATCATTCTCGTTCTCTTCTTCCTCCATCTCATCCATCATATCACCATCTTCATCATTGGTATTAGACCGAGGCCCAAACAAGTCGTCCTCAATGCTTCGCATGACCCCCGACGCATCCATATCGATGAGCTTGGCTACAAGCCAGGTGAGCGCAGGCAGGCAAGGCAAGGATCAAGAAGTCCAGTGGTGAGTCAGGTGAGCGCAGGCCGGCAAGGCAAGGATCAAGAAGTCCAGTGGTGAGCCGAATGAGCGCAGGCAGGCAAGGTTAGGATTCAGAAGTCAAGTGGCGAGCGCAGGAAAGTGGACGAAGAAGATGGATTTCGACCGCGCCAAGTCATTAGTTGGGATGCAACGGTGAAGTGAATAACAACGTGGACGTGGGCCGAAATGGTTGAATCGGCAACCGTGGCCCCAACAGAAAGATGACATATCCCGATTGCCAAACCATCACCCAATGATCTCATGCTACGTGTGAAAGGCTCAAGACAAGTCCTGTAGGAACCATCACCTCACCCTGCTGTGTCCGAGCATCCCACTCCTCGTCGGAAAGTAGCGCTTCCAGGCGGTCAATCCAGAACCAGCCCAGTCCTGTGGCGGTCTACGCGGGAATGCGAACCGACCATCAACCCTCAACGACCGAGCCACAGTACATGGTTGGTCTGCTCCTCCACTGCCCGCGCGGAAGCATGCTGCGATAGATCGGGCCCTGCGAGCGTACATATCACGTCGACGGCATCCGTAGTATCCGGTGTAACCGCTACCCAGCAGCAGTGAAAGACGAGTCATGGACACTGACATCCTCTCCGACCGCTTGGCGGGCAGATGCTCCCAGGCTGCCCACATCGAAAGCACCCAACAGCGCTGTCAAAGCTGATGGCGCCGCGCCAGGTGGTGAGGGAATTGGCAACGGGGACCTGCCTGCAGTCCTCATACGGGAACGAGATGGGACGGCCGTGCAGGAAGGAGCACAGGATGCAGGCTCGCCCCCACTGGGCCAACCGTGGCTCGTACGAGGCCTCCGCGTCCGCAGATTCCATGGACTCAAGGGGGTCGAATGGGGCAGCGGCATGCAGGACTTCGGTGTGCATCGTAGGACTTGGTGAGGATACCCTAACACTGCCTACCGTGAATGAATACTCGGACTCGCTCCCTATATCTATTGGGTAGTTGGCCCGGTCCGAAGAGTGGGTCTCATCTGGGGCACCACTATGCATCCGGGGCGGCGGGCCAGCTGGTATATCCGGAACTGGGGCGGTAGGGGGACGATGGATGACCACGGGGAGCTGCTTGTAACTCCAAGTGAGCATTCCCCGCATCCTACTCGGCGGCGGCGAGTTGACAATTCTGGCAGAGCACCCGCGCAATACCATCTGCCTCTTTGCACGCCGTCTCTTCCCGGCCACTACGCGAACCGTCCAGGTAGCCAGTCAGCAGTTGACGAAGGCAGTGGCGGGTCTGTGGAAATCGAGTCATGGATTTCTCGTCCTCGATCATACCACCCTTACAGGACTGATGACTCCGGGTAAGGGACCATCAAGGTCACAAGATAATTGTGCAGTCCGCGTGCAAGCCATCCCTCCCTACTCGACCCGTTTCCTCGGCATATGCGACGAGGTCTTCGGGGCATCCACATGAACCATTCAACCTACCACTGGATCATCAACCCCCGCCCCCAACGCGGACGTCGCGATCAGGAAAGGGGATCGCTGGCCTTGACTCCAGGTAGTCAGCATGGATGCCCATTCGGATGCTGACAACCCTTCAGAAATCACAATCCAACGGTTGCGCCAGCAGTAACCAAGCCTAGGTATATACAGGTGTGGGATGGCAACGCATGCTACTAGCAATGGCAGAGGGTCTCCAGTGTGCCTGTAGTAGAGCAACAGCTTTGGACTTGGAAGTAGGGTCGACGGTGTGTACGGGCATTGGTGGACTGGAGTACTTGGGAATGTATCCTAAAAACCTAGGCATTAGCACAAGTAGGGATAAAATGGCTTCATTTTTACTTCGTTGATCGACAAATGGATGGAGGAGGTGGTATTGGTAGGTGGTGCAGTTTGTATAAGGAACTCGGGGTTAGATACAGACACAAGCGCGGATGCCAAGCTTTATCTAGCGAAAATTTGGCAATTGCTAAATCCCGATTGACCGTATATAATAAGCTTGAGCTGGCTTTATCATTAGGTTTATCAGCCCCATCAGTCTTATTTCATCTGAACGAAACCAATCCTTGATATCCTCTGCCGAGCAATCCACCATCTATCTCTCTGATGGATGCATGTCCACGTGACAAATATGGTGGTCGCGGGAACAGAGCGCGGATGCCAAGCTTTAGCGAGGATTCTACAGTTGCTAAAGGTATACGATTAAGGCAGGGCCTATAGTGATACCCTGCTTGGT